>CM059602.1:184885142-185467642 GCA_030412105.1 Cyclura pinguis
TATGGTTTCAGCATCTCCATTCCATTCCCCTTTCTCAGTTTTTCTTCCCTGTCCCTCCAGTTGCCCGCATTCTACCCACAAGACTGTTTAGTCTTTTTTCCCCTGCTCCATCTTGGAGGGTTATGTTGGACACACTTGCTTCCAATCCCAATAACATTAAAATCTAAGATTTTTCCATTGATTTTTATAGGCGGTTCTAACTACTGTCCTTCGAGACATTGTTTTTTAGAAAGCTCCTCGCTGTGAAATGGGCTTTGTCCTATATCTAATATATAAAAGTCAAACTTTGTCTGTCGGTTTGTAAGTTTGTCTGTTTGTCTGTGTCAGGCAGGCGAAGATCTCATATGATTGGCTGTGTCAGGTGAGAAGACCTCATATGATTGGCTGGCTGTGAAGATTCTATGGAATCCCGGGGTTTGCAGTTCAGGGAGGGGCCTTTAGAATTCTCAGCCAGAGAGTTCTTGGGCCTCAGGCCAGTTGCTATGGAGACAAGGCCTAGCAGTAAGGAGAAGGCCAGTGTATTTCCTCAGAAACCAAACCTCTGCATGTTAACAACTCTGAATATAGATGATTAAGGACTATGGGGAAAAGTTACAGGTACTGGACAAGGCAGTTTGGGGAATTACAGACACAGGATATCAAATCTGTGTATTTCAACCGCATCTAATTCCTAAAGTAAAATAAGGTAAATCCCTAAGGTATTTATAACAAGTGTTACCTATGAGAAAATAAAATCCCGGGCAATGCCGGGTATATACGTTGGTACATAATAAAATAATGATACCCTTTTAATTGCCCTACATCTGTTCCAAGCAGTCTTCCTCCCTACCTGATTGTCAAGCTTTCCTCTCTCTCAAGCTTACACTATGTGTTAACTATATCATCATAAAGTTTAAGGGCCCTTTCAGTATTACTGCCTAATAAGCTCATGAGCCTGTATGATGTAGTTTCAGTACTTGACTAGGACTCTGGGAGATTAGGGTTTGAATCACCTCTCAGTCATGGAAACCCACTGGCTGATCTTGGGCAAATCACACTCTCTGAGCATGAGAGGAAAACAATGGCAAACCTCCTCTGAATAAATTTTGCTAAGAAACCCAGGACAGGGTTACTGTAAGATGAAGTTAACTCAAAGCTTCATTAACAACAACAAAAATCTTATGAAGTCCTGGTCCAGATGGGATCCCTTGTATATTAGTGTGTGTGCATGCACACATGCTTTCAAGTCTCCTGTTTATTTATGGCAACTCCTGGAATTTCATAGAATTTTCTTAAGCAAGGAATACTCAGAGGTGATCTTGCCAGTTCCTTCCTCTTGAAATATAGCATTGGCTGACTCTGCTCAGCTTCCAAGATCAGATGGGATCTGGTGCCTTGAAAGTATTTAGGTGGTGCACTGGTGAATTGGTAGGGAGTGTCTAAACCTTTCAGCAACAGGTTTTTTTAAAATTTATTTCAGATTCCTCCACATCCCAAAAAAGAAAAAGAAAAACTCCATTGGTACCAACCTGGACTGGGGCTTTACATGCCTACTAGAGACTAAAAATGAGAGCATGTGAAATAGCACAATATATATTTAATGTTTTGTGTAGTTTAATTCTCAAATCAGTTAATATTCTGTAATACTAAATCTTTACTGGGCTATTTGGGGGAACTTCTCCCACTTAGGGTCAGCACAGTACAGCAGTTTGGGTATTGGGCTAGAATTCTGGAGACCAGGGTTCAATTCCCCACTTGGCCATGGAAACCAATTGGGTGGCCTTGGGCAAGTTGCATTCCCTTAGCCTCAGAGGAAAGCAACAGCAAACCCAGTCTAAAGAAATCTTGGTAAGAAAACTCTACAATAAGGTCACCTTAAAGTTGTCATTAAATAAGAAATGACTTGACAGCCCACAACAACAAGAAGGACTTTTCTTTCTAAAGAGTCTCTGATATCTTCCTTCTGGATATGTGTGGGGGTAAGGGGTGCGTATGTCATTTTGCCTACACCTTCTCAAGCACGGGAGATCTGAATTTGAAATGCAAGTAATTATTGTAAATAATTTCAAGAAATACTTTGAGAAGCATATATAACTGAGCAACAACTTTTAACAAATATAAGCAGAACTGGATGAAGAAAGCACAGTACATGTTACTTATAAAATACAGATGATACAAACAGGCAATATGATGTTTGATGAAAGATCAGCAGAATGTATTTCCTAGTAAATGTACTAGGATGAGGCTGTAAGATCTATAGCCTAATGTATTCAGTTATGAAACTCTAGGGACTCATCTTTTACAAATCACAACACCTTTGTTATAATGTGAAGCAAGCATTCCTGGTTATGTCATTCATCTAACAGTTGACAGGATAAGAAAAAAAAGTCTCTTTCTCCCAATCCCACCTCCCAAAGAACATTCCTAAAGTTTAAATTGGTTTCCTAACAAATCAAAATCATCTTAAGTGTAAAGCTTGAAGTGCTATACAGTGGATTCCTGAAATCCACTGTGACAGTGGAGTGACAATGATTCTAGTGATAGCAGATTCCTGCTTTACTGCTTATAAGGCCAGCACATACTATCTTGTAATAACCAGTCCTCTATGGCTTAATATTTACAAACAGAATCTGACTGGCATCCTGTTGCTTAGTCCTAACAAGACTAGACCCATTCAATCAACAGACAAATATTTCTAATGGATTCAGTGGTTCTACTCTAGTCAGAATTAAAAGAGCCTTTATACCTCTGTGTAGAACAGAACTGAATACAGTAGGTAGAAGTCAAGAAGACAACTGTGAAGATGGAGAATGTAGTAGCAGATACACTTAGTTTGGAGCAAAATTCACAGAACTCAGTAAAACCTGCAAAGAAATGCACTATACAGTGAGAAATGCCAACTTCCAACATTCATTACTAGCACTGTGGATTTTCCCAGCAATCACTTAATGATAATAACCACTACCACAATTACTATTATTACTACTACTACTACTACAATGCACCCTCTGCTGAAACAACCTCCGCACACACAAATGTGAGGTCATGCAAAGCCTTGTGTCCTATTTTCATCAGTGGCATGCTGAGCGCATGCCCACGCTGGCATGGGTGTATGCACATTGCATCCATTTACAATAATGGGGTGGAGCATTCACATTTTTTGTTTACACATATATAGAGGGCGCACTGTACTACTTTGTTGTTAACTGCTGTCAAGTCAACTTTGACTTATTGTGACCCAATGAACAACCCTGCTCCGGTCTTATAGACTCAGGGCTGTGGCTTCCTTGATTGAGTTTACTCTTCTGCAATGTGGTCTTCCTCTTTTCCTACTGCTTTCCACCATGCCAAACATTATTTTATTTTCCACTGAGTCACATCTTCTCACAATATGTCCAAACTACTACCAATTTATACTCCACTCATCCTCTTAAGAGCTCAGGGTGCTGACCAGAATATAACAAGACAATTTTCTTGGAGAGGTGGCAGGAAGGGACAAAAATCAGGGAGCAGAAGGGTTTGGGTATCACTCATTTTAACATAAGTTTCTTCTTCCCCCCCTTTTTTTTTAAAAAAAAGGTTTTCTAGGTTGTGACAAAAATAACTGCCAAATAATGCATTTTCATTAGAAAGTATGTTGTGAAACTTCTAAAAAAAACAAATCAATTTGAAATACAATATTACAAATTAGTTGTGTAAACTAAATGACAGACACTAGGAATTAAATGCATATTATGCAACTCATCTTGCTATAATGATTTGAATTGTTAATAAAGGCTAACGCACCATGCAAATGTGTGGCGAAACTGTCCACTTGACATTTTTTCAAATATGTTACTTTCAAAAGCCAAAACTACTAAATTTGCTTTTCTCTGATGAAGCACTGAATGCCTGTACGGTATATGCACATATGCCAAACTGAGAATAGATTTTCACCCACAGCTTTAGATGCAAGAGTGTGAGTCCTGAAGCATATAATATGTACATGCATGGAAAGCCTTCTCTGTACATGTATCAGGTTTTAGTAAGACTGTGAAAGTATTGGGTTTTTGCATGATTGTACTGTATACTTTTCTTTGGATGACTAAAATTGTATTTCTAAATGCTCGATTAAAGTTTTAAGTTACTGCAGTGTGAGGGCTGAAGGAAAATCTCATACAGGTGACAGAATTCTTATTTGGAGGACAAGGCCCTCATTTGTCCCCCCGCCCCGCATTGCTACATTCCTTGTGCTAACTTAACAGAATGAGTTAAAGTCCAACAGAATGAGTTAAAGTTCAGCAGACCTACATTTTAAAGGTGGACACAACTTATTCATGGTTAATTATGCAGGTACAACTCTAAAAATGAACATGTGGAATACATATCCAATAAATATGTGCATTCAAGGTAACGTTTAAGTACATTCAAAATCAAATATATTTGATTTACATCACTTAATTCCACAAACTAAAGCCACTGTATACATTTTGAGAAGCAGGTACAACAATTTACAAGTGACTTTAAATAATAAGTAAAAGAGAATTTGCACATTTGTTCTGTGACAACATCAACATGCTCTGTGAGTTACTGGAATACGCTCATTTGGTACATGGAAGATATGCAAATTCTTTTTCCTTTTTGTCTGCTATGCAGCCAAATCACCCCCCATCCCACTTTCAAAATATATAGAGAGAACCATCTTTCAGAGAGCCAGCATGACATAGTGGTTTGAATGTTGGACTACAACCATGCATACCAGGGTTCAGTTCCCTGCTTCGCCATGGAAACCCTCCAGGTGACCCTGGGCGTATCACACACTCTCAGCCCCAGAAAACCCTGTGATAACTTTGCCTTAGGGTTGCCATAAGTGGGAAATGACCTGAAGGCACACAACACACACACACAGAGAGCCATCTGTATCAGAACAACTAGAACTGATAACCTGTTTGATCATAACAACAAATCCAATCGTTTAGGTACAACACACATATACAACTGGCCGTATGAATGTGTATGTATATGTGCCTTCAACTTGCCTATTGACTTATACCGACCCCATGAATTTCATCTGGTTTTCTTAGGCAAGGGATACTCAGATGGTGTTTTATTCCAGTTTCTTCCTCTGAAATACAGCCTACAGCACCTGGCAGTCATTGGTGTTCTCCCAAAGTACTAACCAGGGCTGATTCTGTTCAGCTTCCAGACCAGACAGGATCTGGTATCTTTAGGGTATTTAGGTGGCTTGGCCATAAGAATACTAGTCTTAATTCTAGCCAACATATATACTTTTGCATAATTTAAGAGTAAACCTTTGCCTGTGAAAATGAGGGTTGTACTGGCCATGAGAAATGAATTTAATTTTATCCTCTCAATTCCTGTTTTCTAAACCAATCTGCAGGTCTTCTTTCTTCAGTAAATGCAGAGAACATTTCTTCTGTAAATGCAGAGAACAAACAAGTGAATATGCAAGGAGGGGCACAAAGGGCCAGCCTCAGTAGGATAAAATTTGAAATTGAGACATTTTGAAAATCCAAGAGAAATCTCTTTGAAATATACAAAAGCTATAAAGCAATGGAGCTTGCAGGTATACCCATAACTTTTCATGAAACAGAGGTTTTTAACTGACCAGAGATCCAACAGTCAGTCTATTTATCCACAGTAGGGCAGGGCAGGAGGGTGTTGGAAAAATAAACAGAATGAAACTATTGCCCCGGCACCCATGCCTCACACTTCCCTTTAGCATCAGTAAATTCATAGCTGCTGGATCTTTATATAATTTATTCTTTACAAACTTATCCTATTTTATCAGGGCATGATCTTTCCAAGTGGCCACCAGCATAAATTTTGAAATAGAAAAATACCTTAAAATATATTTCTTAAGGACAGAAAAGCTAAACAAAGTGTTAATGGCCCAGACGCATCAAAAGATCCTACTCACTTCACAGTATGAACAAATATCAGACTTGATGCCAAGTGAGACTCCTTTGTAAGGAGTTACTGAGACAGGACACAAGCACAGAAAAGGCCCTCTCCTAGGTCTTTATCTGCCTGTCTCCTCCAGAAAAGCTTCTAAAGAAAATACTGGGCAGATTCATTTGGAAAATGTTGGCATGCTGTTTAAATTAATATCCTGTTTCTTATTCTTTTATTAATGATTTAAAAATAAAATTTTATCTTCTTCCACCATGGCTGGACTTCTAACATCTGAGTAACACACAGAATTCTGTGGTGTAGTTTCCACTGGCATTTGAAGGTAGGAACTTCACCAGTTGAAGTCCTGGCTGCCAGGAAGAACTATAGGCAGGCTATCTGCAAGTGCTGTTTCCACCCTCAAATGCCAGGTAAAGTTACATCTATTTCATTCCTGGTTCCTTGTCACACATCTGATAAGAATTCTGATCACTTTAACCCTCAGAAGGAATTCAGCAGCCCCTTCACATGATGGCGGGAAGTTAAACAGCAGCAGTTTTGAGGCTAAAAGAAGCAAAATGAAGAAGGAAGCCACTTCCAGATAGAAAAAGTCTCATGACAATTGCTAAGAAATTATACCTAAGTAACTGGGTTAATTGGTCCCAAATATGTGTGTTACACCAGTGCTGCTCAAAGTGGTGGCCTGTAGATCAGTGATGGAGCATGTAGTTTCCAGGAAAGAAAGTGAATACTATAATAATATATGGTGCTGGTGGCTGACAAACTGGTGGAAAAATGCCAGTCTCCCACAGAACTGCTTGAGAAACACTGAATTACACCATGCAAGTGTAATGGCTGTCCATTATTTTCCAAACATGTTGCTCTCCTGAGGGAGAGGGCAGATTTCATCAGTCTTGGCAGAAGCCCTTTTCAGTTATTTTTAAAGACAAAAAGGATTAGAGGCATTGACCAGTCACAGTTCACTCCCTCTCCTTTTTCCATGCTTCACAAGTTCGTGTCTGTGTGTGTGTGTTATGGGAGAGACAAAATAAAGCCAAAATATCTTATAGCCCTTATACTGGCACACTGTAAGCAATTAATACCAGGTGGAGGTGGTTGGTGGGTGAATACATCTTTTGGTTAGATATTGTAACTAGCCATTCAGCTCAATGTCTGCTGGGGATAAAGGTCAAAGAAGTAAATTTCACAAAGAGAAACAAGAAGGAGCTAGAGGAATTCCAGAATAGGAAGCAAGTCATCAAATTCTAAGACACTTGTGGTCTAGGCTGGAAGGAGAGGAAGAAGTAGAAAATGAAACATGTGGCCGCGCTTTTGCTCAGTTTATGTGATTTATGCAAATACTCTGTTTTCTTCCTGTGGCAGCAAAAAAACTGGCACAAAAAGCAATATTTTGTGCATGAAGCAGAACAGAAATTTTGCTTTTTATGGAGAATACAAACTTAACACATTTTCTGCACAAGCCAAAAAAAACCCAAAAACAAAACCATATGTGCTTTTGCACAAATGACTTTTTTTTCTGAATGAAGTCCTGAAGTATAATGTTCAAAAATTTTGCAGAAACTCTTGTATTTTCACGGAGTGTAGAGAAAATGATAGAAACTGATCCTGGAAGCAGGACTGAGTAATAGGAAAAATCCCTATCAACCTGCTCATGTTGTTTCTAATCAGCTGCATGCTCAGACTCAAAAGTCTATGATCTCTGGCACTCCAGGCACTGCAAAGACATCAATCCAAATGTTTCCCTAGGTCACCTCAGTTGGCTTCTTGCTTATTGTTCTTTAACTTCTATGGCCACTAGAGTTATTTGCGGTCATTGTTCTTGTACATACTTTTTTTTTAATTTTAATTTTAACTGACATGAGAACTATAAATATATTATATACAAAAACGAAAAGAACAAAGTACATTTACATTTGGTCTAGTATAATTTCCTTATCTTCCTTCTTCATCTTTTTCTTCATTCCTGCTTGTCTTCCTTCTTTATCGAATTGGTAATCAGTTTAAATAGTAACCATTTTTTGCTAAGGTATAACACCAACTACTATCGTAACAGTAATAATAATAGAATAACCAAGTTAATATTTATCGTACACATATAATACTATAACAGAATAACAATACCTATATTATTAACCTATAAAATTTATCTAATTGTCTACTGATTATTCTATTGAACATCTTCATTTAGTTTACTATACTTACAATCTTTATTATTTAAAATATCAATATGTTCTTGGAGACAATTTGCCTTAGCCCCTATTATCTATACCCTCCCTTCTTTACTCCATAATATTAATTTTCCTTTTCTATTCTATTCATACTTATTGCTATCTAAAGCTCCTTACTGTCACACAATAGTAAAAAAGTTTGTATTTTATACCCCATGCTCCTCATATGTATTTTCTGACCCCCAACCTATATTTTTGACAAACCTCTGTGTCTGAACTTTCATATAAAGTCTGAATCAACTATCTTCACTAGAGGAAGTACTTCATCAAACTGACATTCAGTTACTGGCTGGTTGCAAATGGATTACTGGTTTTTCCCAGTGTCCAAATCTCAGTAATAGTGGAAGAGCAGGAAAGAATGATTAGACATGGTAGGCAAATCTCCGTATCACCCTTTTGCCATTAAGAAAACAACTGCACACTCTCTCATTCATTTTCATATGTGCTACTGTTCATTTACTCAAAAATGAATGAACTACAAACATTTCCTCTAATACTTTAATGCACAGAAAAAGCAAACTGTAGATTTGTGGTACCTGCTTTGCTTCTTAATAGACTCTGAAGTCACAGCCTTGGACAGACTGAATGAAGTCTACCATATACTGCATCTAGACAATATATAAAAATATATCTGACTTGGTCCATTTTTTCCAACACAAAACATTTGATGTGGCCAACAGAACTATACAAAGACATTGGCCATTTCCGCACCGGGCTTCTGTAATGGTGCAGAGTGACCTCTCACGGAGGTCTTCTGCACCCTAGAGTGGACTGGCATGGACTACTTTTTGTAGTTCCACACCAGAATCCACTCAGGAGCGGCCGGAACTAGCCGCGCCGCGTGTTTTTTAAAAACCTCTTTTTCGAGGTTTTTAAAAAGCATGGAGCGCGCAGCCCCGTGCCGCTCCGCCGCCCGGCTCTGAAGCAGATTTGCAGGCACGCACAAGTGCGTGCCTACAGATCTGCCGGGGGCGGGCTTCCAGCTGGCGAGCTTCTCCGGTTGGTGGAGAGCCTCCACCAACCAGAAGCCACCATTTGGGATGCCAGAGGACTGTGGAGCAGCGAGCTCGCACTGCTCCGCATGGCGACAGACTTACCCGGCTGCCGGTAAGCTCCGTTTTAGGGTGTTTTCGACCGTTTCTCCCCCCACATGCGGAAAGGGCCTTAGTCAAAAGCAATCACTTAATATGCTCATTTAACAGTCAGTCCAGTGAAAGATAACAAACTACTTGTTCTGTGTTTTTCCTCTGTAAAAATTATAAGATTACAACAGATTATAACAGGCATATATTTCTATTTAGGACTATTTTAAGATCACATTTAACTAAGTACTGCATTTCATTTTTGTCACTGTTATTTTCCCAAACTTGTGCTTTAGTGCTGAAGTTTATGAATGTTTTTAAATAGTGTCTTTCTGTGCTTTTTAAAGTGCAGGAGACTAACAACAGAAGTGCACTTTATAAACAACTATTTCAAGATAATGCAGGGAATGAAATACGCATTATTATCATGCACTGGAGAATGCAGTCAATTGACACATTATTTTCTTTTTACTATTCCACATTCTAAACATAAAAATGATTTGGAAGAAAAGCTGGTCACACACTTAGTATGCTTATAGCCAATTTGGGTGAGCTAGGTATAACAAATATACCAAAGTTGTCCAGCATAGTTAAATGGAAAGAGAGTTGTGATAACTGTAATTCAGTTACATCCAGTCAATATAATCAAGTCCACATCGTCCACTAGGAAATACACAGGCTTGCAGGCAGGAGAGGCACAGGTTCTGAAATCATTGGCCAGTCCAACTCTGCTCAGGGGCAGAAGTGGAAAAGAGGTATTCAGAAAGACAAAGAAAGACTACCAAAACCTACTATCAGCATTTCCTAGCCCTCATCCTATCAAAGGACATGCATTAGATATCAGTATATTTAAAATGCACTAGGAGTATAGAACTCATTGAAAATCAACAGAAACACTCTTACCTTAATTTTTCAGCAGCAGATGCTGAACAGAATAACTCACTGGAAGATACACAAACCCTTTCAGGCAAAATACCAGAAATGAAATCCTAGATAAAAACACTCTATACACTTTTTTGAAATGGAATATAGTAAATAATCTCTTCATTCGACAAACATTCGTTTGGTAATACTTTTTAACCCCAAGTATTTATCAGATACTCTGTTGTAAGAAGCTAAGATATGTCCCCATATGTCTTCTAGCAGTGGAGCATCTTGCAAAACTGAAACGTGTTTTGGAAAAGGTGTTCCTTGTTAGGAAGTGAACAATAATCCTGGTGACATATATTTTTCTTGACACAATTCTATGAGGCACTGGATTGAGGCAGGCTCTATGAATATCACTTGCAAGGGCCAGAAAGACAATTGAAGGAGCTGATTCACGTTACCCCCCCCCCGTATGTTCCTTTTCCTGCCAGTTCACCCACACGAGATTGTATATTCCCTTCCATACAAACTCTTAACAGTAGGAAGATTCCCTATTATCTCTTATTACTGAGAGAATATCTACGAAAACTTTTTCAACATTCTAAATAAGTATGTAGGAGTCTTACCTTCTCCTGTAAGCATTGCCATATTTATTTTATTTACAGTCACTTAGAGCTCTATCTATTTTCACACATATCTATTTACAACTGCACAGTGCATGCACATGGACATTGTAAGCATACAGTTTACTAGAAAAGAGTTTATTTACTACACATCACCCCACACACAGAGGCATGTCATTCAAATAGTCTAATCAAATATGGTGGCTGTTTAAACTTCTTTCAGATATAAACAGACAAGCAAATCACAAGTCCTTTGGGGAAAAAACAGCAACTGGAAGAATAAATTGCATCTTCAAGTTTTATTATTTTGAATTATTGGCAATGTTCTTCTTCTCAATAAATCCAGTTAATACAGGAGAGGCATGGCACATAATATAAAACTAATTCCCAAATCTCTGCTGATGTTTTGCCTCCATATTTATTGATCCTGCACAGCTTCTCAAATATGCTCAGACTTGGATGTAAGGAAATCTCAAGAGTAATGGAGTTCTGTATCTATTCCCTGTGAGACAGGTATATAGAGCCGCTTCCTTAATGTCCTTTTTGTCTGAACTTATAACTCATATAATAACTTCAGCCACTGGGATCAATTTAGTAGATATTCTTTGCCATTAGAAACTGGAGTTTTAAAATGCTCAGATTCTCTTTTTTTGAAATTTCCTTCAATTTTTAAAGCTCTGGCGCTACTTCCAGTACAGTAGGACTCCTGTATCCGCGGATTCATTATCCACTGATTCAGTTATCTGTGGTTGGAGACGGACAATAGTGATCTTGCACTCCCTACTTTGTTCCCCACTGCTGCCAGCCTGATCACACTGGAGAAAGTGGGAAAGCAAAGTGGGGAGGGCACTGCTGCCAGCTGGACAGCGCTGGGAAAACTGGGAGAGCAAAGTGAGAAGAGTATTCGCTAGTATACACGGATTTCTGTATCTGTGGGGGGGCCCAGAACCAATCCCCCGCGGATATGGGAGCCCTACTGTACTATTATTTCCCTACTTTTACTAACACTACATTCATACTAATTTTCTTATACATGCTTCCTTATACAAAAATCATAATATAGAATTATGGTTCCAATAGCCATATTTATTGAGCCTTGAATATCTTGACCTATATCTTACTAACTAGGCATTAAATAACATTTTATCTTTAAATTTATATTAATTAGTAATTCTTTGCAATATGTTATTCTTCACAAAAACTGAGACTGCAAGAATGCAACAGATACAATACAACAGCTGTTTACTTAATATTATTAATTTTATGCTAGGCAGGAACTGTATTTAAATTTGTCTCAACCACAAGTTCACTACTATTTATAAACTACTTTTTTTCTTTCAGTTCCCATCACCTAGTCTTGCTGTTCAATTCTATCAGTCTAGAACAAATTCTTGAAGCCAAAATCAACCTGTCCCACCTTTATTTTTCATTATGAAAGCAACTCCCCCCCTCAACTTTTTGCTGGAGCTAGCAACAACATTCAAAGCCAAATGCACATTGAATCAAGAACTAAACATTAAAAACAAAACAGCAAACCAAAAAAACCCTCAAACAATTAAGAAGCTATAAACAAAAAACAGTAGAAGGGGGGAGATTTTTGAATCCATTCAATATTTAAAGCATAATGAATCCTCTGCAAAAGCAAATAGAATTTGCTGTTTCGGGGTGGGGGATGAACTCTCACCTGAGAGGATTTTTCAAAGTTTTAGTGCCAGGGTCAAAAAAGGTAAGCTCTGCACCATATTTCACTTGATGGGGAAATGCAGAGTAGAGCAAGGATGTTGATGAAGAAGAAGGCAGTCATTTAGATACTAGGGACCTGGAGCATTTGTGGTTATAAAGTTCCAGCATTTCAGCTGCCAACTGGGAGCCAACCAAACTCTTTTCAAATTGGTGTCGTATGTTTTATGTGATTTGCTATAGCTCTCATGTTGAAAAGGCTTTATCATGTCCTAGGTAACCAGAGAGGCTTTTAAACAATTTCTTGTTGATGCAACAATGCAAGCTTGGTGGAGGGGTTAAATTGTAGAAAGTGCTTGCTTAAGTAGAAAAATAGAGAAAAATAAGTCAGGCAGGTGCGTCTCTTATCTTATCAAGGGCTTAGGTATGCGGCTTAGCAATGCATGGAATATAGGGAGTTTGGGAGTCGATGCGACCCAGGGAGAATACTCCCTGGTACAGAGATACTTCATTTTTGAAACTGTAATACATCATTTCGAAACTTAAACTTTTGTAACCTGTACCCTTTTCATATATGGTAATGATTTCCTGTATCTGTTTTTTTAAAACGTATAAATGCATGCTGAAACCTAAAACGGGGCTCTCAGTCTCTTGGAAGTTGATTCCACTGAGATCCCTGCGCAGTAAAATAAACCTTGTTTTCTGATCTGCTGGTCTCAATTCTCTGACTTGCCACAACATTGGCACTATAGATCTCCATTTATTTTACTCAATGGTACCTTTCCATGGACTAGATGTACCCTGTTTTACTTGAAAGATTACCCTAATGGCTTCATAAATATAGCACCATGATGTGCTGTTTGTATGTCTTTGCAATCTCTAACTTAAATGCACTTGTTTTCCACACAACAGAGCCTTGTTTTCCTTCAGCTGTAATCTCTGCAAAGTCCCTGAAGGATCTTAAGGTCAAACAGGAATCACCATTAGCAATAACAATTCTGCAGGTCAAATGCTGTCCCACTGTTCTCCACGCACATCCTTCCATTAGACCTGTACAATCTTAACAGTTTTTAACAGAACTGCAGAGAAGTATCAAGAGTCCTAATTTTACAAAATTGAACTACACAGCTGGCTTTCTCATAAGCCAAAAACAGTACCTCACAGCTCAGTGGCCTTGGATTTCAAAGTTTCTTTAAAAAAAACACCCCAAAACCTCTTTGGTTTGAGAAACCTTATTTAATGCAACTAGATCAGATGCTGAGTTGGATCTCTCCCAAAGGAGCACCCAAGTCCACTGACCATTCAAATGCAATAACCTTTAACAAGAAATCAAGCCAGCATGAAGGGATAGTTGATAAGGAACTGAAAACACCCTGTGATTACTTAGCACCATTGGCCACGAACAAAATACAAAATGGCATAGAAATCCAGATTTTACTGATCAGTTAGCTGCACACTTCAAAGGTCTAAGCCAGTCTGCTGTTTCTTCAGGTTATTAAGAGAGTGGATAAATCTGTTAGTTTTGGTTTTTCCTATATTATTTTTTAAAACGTTCCAGTTCTTTCTGTTTAATTTGGAAATTCTGATAATTCCCCCTCAAAAATAAACCAAATGAAATTCTCAACCATCTGCACAAGCCAAATTCTACACAAACAGCTATTTCTAGGAAAGGATCAGGTTATACCTGCCTGCCATGGGGCTGGGAAAAAAATGAGAAGCATGTTAGAAAAAACAAACAAACAAGAAGGCAATCCTAATACAGAATCACACACACAGCAAAATACCTTGGGAATCAAATACACATTTTTATAAACTAAGCACTCAAAACCCCTTCACGCAGATGAGTTAAACTATCAGTTTTGCCTGCCCTCACATTTTTAAATATCTTGAATTCTTAGCACTGAATTTGTGAAGAAGTTCACAAATTTTAGAAACTTCTTATTTAAAAAAAATCTAAACCTATCAAAAATTTGACCCATCTCTAATTATTGGCAGTTTTCCTGTATCCTGGTTGTCCTCTCCCACTATCTAACAGCGATCTACTGGTTAATTTGCAAAGTCTTTCTGAAAGCAGAATTCACCACATAGTTACCTCACTTTGTTCCTTGCAGATACAACACCTGGGGTGAATTCCTCTTCCTTTTATTGAAGCCCTCAAGTGTATTTCAGTTGAGCAGTCATTCCTACTCTGAGACCTGACAATGAATTAAGCTATAAGTCCCACCACCCTCAGCCAGTGGCAATGTTGCTGGTTCAGAATGATGGGAGTTTTAGTCCAACACACTTGGAAACACTAAACTAGGAAAGACTTCAATAGAATTTCTATAATAAATGAAGGAGGAGTTTTCCCTCACAGATTCCAGAGACCAAGAATGACCAGTGTTACTTTGGACTCTTCTAGTACTTTCTTTTAACTGTGTGAACCTGACAGAGGTAGCACACCACCCATTCAATATTAGGCTAACACACAATCTAGGTTACAGAATAACTGTAATGGGATTTGATCCAGAGTTGGTGAAGCTAGCTAATTTTTCCAGTCATACCACACTTTTAACTAGGTATGACTAGGAAATTTCTAAGGAAGTATATGGATGAAAATTAGTCTTTTTGTGCTTTCATCTGAATATGTTACCTTTTGCTTCTCTGCTCCAAATACTGGCTCTTTGCATTCACTTGGAAGGAACTAAGTCATGCATACTGTATTGTAAACACAGGGACTGAGTTCTTCCCCTGAGATGACCGACATCCAGCACTGAAAATCTATGTAAGTTGTCTTCTGTATCTACATTCAGAAGAATTCTTCACTGTTTTAATAAATAATGAAAGGTGAAATCAGGTTTGTTGTTGCTGTTGCATAAAGAATATTAGAATCACTTTTTTTAATACCTGTCACAAGCAAGTATAGGAATATATTTCCTGGTACGGGAAAAACAACAATAGCAAAACAAATATATATTTGCGCATACAGTTCTTCCTAGATTGTATCATTTCATATTTCAGAAGGGAGATAAGTTCCAGTGTTTTCACTGTTAGAAAAAGTACACACAAACCTAAACTCCTTGCACAGAGAAAACCAGCACACCAATGAAAGGAGCAGGCATGCTAGCTTTCCACGTATGCACTTTTTTGACATGGTGATGGAAATATACTGTTTCTCTCTTTTTCTATATGTGGGTGCTGCTCACATATTTTTTCCTTATCTACAGAACCCAGAAAGACATCCCTGTGCAAAAGATGGTTTCACAGAAATATATTGTTAATATAGTAATTATTAAAATCAATTACCAGTGGCAGGAAAGTCAGTAAACATTTATTCCTGTGACCAGCAGAATTCGTTTTTCTTGGATGAAACAGATTACCTGGCTTCATTCCAATCTGTGTTCAGATCTGGTTATGGAACAGAAACGGCCTTGGTTGCCTTGGTGGATGACCAACACTGGGAGAGGAACTGGGGGGAGCACCCCATAGGTGTTCCTGGATCTTTCAGCAGCATTTGATACCATTGATCATAGTATCATTCTTGGTCATTTGGCTGGCATGGGACTTGGAGGCATTGCTGTGCAGTGGTTCTGGTCTTTCTTGGCTGAGTGTTCCTAGAGAGTGTTGCTTGGAAACAGTTATTCAGCCTTTTGGCTATTAGCCTGTGGAGTACCACAGAGGTCAATACTGTCCCCTATGCTTTTTAACATCTATAAGAAGCCACTGGGAGAGGTCATCTTGAGCTTTGGGGTTGGGTGTCATCTGTATGCTGATGATACACAGCTCTATCTCTCTTTTACAACTGATGCCAAGAAGGCTGTGGTAGTACTGAACCATTATGCGGATGCAGTAAAGGACTGGATAAAGGTGAATAGACTTGATGCTTAACTCAGACAAGACAGAAGTGCTGCTGGTCAATAGGAAAACTAATTTGGGATTGGTATCACAGCCTGTTCTGGATGGGGTTATTCTCCCTCTGAAAGAGCAGGTTCACAGCTTAGGGGTTCTCTTGGACCCAGCACCACTCCTGAAAAGCCAGGTTGCTAAGATGGCCAGGAGTGCCTTTGCTCAGCTTCAGCTGACACATCCTTTCTTGGGCGAAGGCAATAGTGATTCATGCCTTAGTTACCTCCCAATTTGACAACTGTAATGTGCTCTACGTGAAGCTGCCCTTGAAAAGTATTTGGAAGTTGCAACTAGTGCAAAATGTGGAAGCCAGACTGGTGTCAGGTGTGCATTTTAGACACCCTATAATACCAGTCTTGCAAGAACTGCAATGTCTTCCAACCTGCTTCTAAGCTCAATTCAAGGTTCTATTGTTGACCAACAAAGGTGTAAATGACTTGGAGCCAGGATACCTGAAAGACTGCACCCTTCCCTATGATCTTCAGAGGAGGCCCTGTTGTGTGTCTCAATACCTTGAGAAGTTAAATTGGATACATAAGGGAGTTTTCTCTTTAGCCGCACCTCGACTGCGGAACTCCCTACCCAAAGGAGTTAGGCTGACCCTACCTCTTTTAAGCTTTGGGTGGGCAGTCAAAACAGTGTTCTGTGTGGAATCCAGTGTCTAAAATTGCTGTTTTAACTGTTTAAAAGCTGGATTCTAGGATTGTTTTTAGAGTATTTTAGGAGTTTTTTTAATTCTTTTTTTCTAAAAAAAAAGGTATACAGATGTTACACAGAGATATATGTAAGAAAAAAATAATATAATATAATAAATAAAAAGAATTACAGAATTACAGGAGTTTTTAAAGAGTATTTTAATGTGTTTTAAAATGTTTTTATCTTTATATTGTTTTACAATTAAGTTTCATTTCTTCATCATTTTGGGAACTTTTTGTGGGCTGGGAGGTGATACAGAAATACATCAAACAAACAAACAAACAAACAAATAAATACAGAAACACATAAATAAATGAATAGTTTTTTGAAGCAGCAGGACACATTCTGATGAGTGGTCCTGGCAGGTGGCAAACAATATTTTGTAGGAGATTAGTTGTGTGACAGTTTGTCACAGCAGGAGTTAAAAACAGAATAGTGCTAGATGGAGCAAAAGAACTAGAAACTTACACACATGCGTGCACACACACACACACACACACGAGACAGGAAGGAAGGAATGTACAATATATTTAACTGCTTAACTTATTCTAAGGGCAAAAATTGTCTTTTCTTGTGTCTTTATGCTTATGTGTATCTATTTTAGAAAACAATACCACTTTAATTAAAAGAAAGTATGTAATATTTTAACATTTGGCTTTTGCAGTTTGTACCATCTATGTCATTCCTTGTTTGTAACCAGTAAGACAGCATCCTGTACTTCTTAAGAACTGTCACTTGTACAGAGGGCAGGAGTTCACTTTCTGCAACAAAATGAACAATCTGTGCAAATATGGATTTCTACCTGTCACAGTTATCTTGTTGACTTCATCTATAACTACATGTCAGGGATTCCAGGCAGGGAACCCTGGGAAAATGATCAGCCCACTGCAAAGATGTTGCATCATGCCCCAGCTGTGGGTAATTGCAAGGTTGCGTAAGAAACTGGGGTCGTGTGCAGATGGTAGAGGGAGGTGTGCAAACCTCTACCTGATTGGTTGTAGATATGTATATAACAAAGCAACGCCAGTATGTATTTGTCTGTTGACCAAACCTGGTGCCTGGCGCAAGCTTTTGTCCGTCTGTCCTATGTTTTGTATATAACGGAACTTTGCTGCAAGATAAAGTGCCTCCTGTTTTGGAAGAAACTCCTCTGTGTGTGAGTATCCTTACCGGGGAACAAGGCTGCTGCTGTTGGCTCGCTGACCTCTGGTTTTTCCGCTGCGTTTCTGTGGGGCTGAAACTCCTATCATCCCCAACACTACATGCTGTCTCCTTCCAGCAGATTTCATTTAGATTGGTATGGCTAAACCAAGGAAGTTGTTGTTGTTGTGTACCCACAAGTCATTTCTGACTTATGGTGACCCTAAGGCAAATCTATCACATTATTTTTTTGGCAGAATTTGCTCACAGGGGCTTTGCCCTTGCCTTCCTCTGAATTTGAGAGAATGTGACTTATCCAAGGCCACCCAGTGAGTTTCCATTTCTGAGTGGCATTCAAACCTTGATCTTCCAATATCCTAGTCCAACATTCAAACTACTATACCATTGGCTCTTGAACCAAGGAAGATAGAGATGAAATAACCAGCTTATGGACAAATGAAAGGAAGAAATAAACCCTGCTAAGGAGGCTAGTTTGCTGTAGCTTTTGCACTGAAGTTAACCATCATAACTAATGTACAATGCTAGGTACTTCCAAAAACTACTGACTAGAATGCTGTGAACAATCTGGAATTTCTTGGAAACAGAGATTAAATTCACACTTTCAAAGCTATTAGTACATGACAAAAACTAACTGTGGGTCATCATGCTCTCTGTTTTCTTGGGAGACAAATGTGTAAGCTTAAAAAGGGGCAGGAGGATTTAATCAGCAGAACCAACAATGTATTTTTAGCAGCAGAGGTTTTATGTTTTAATTTTATTTTAGAGTTTTATCTGCTGCTTAGGATTTTATTAGCTATTACTGAATAGCACTTGGCTGGAAAATATTCATAATTTCAGATTTAATTGCATGAAAAAAAAATAGGGCTCTCCCACAGCAGATGAGGAACAACAAATGGCTGTCCCTTTCCAACTCAGCACTTCATTGGGCCTCAGCAGAAACTAACATTCTGGTTCAAGAAGTGCCACAGATGGCTTCTGATGATTTACAATATCACTACAGGGCTCTTTGTTCTCCTGCAAGTTATTCTGATTTCTTAAAAAGAGGGGCACACAGAATAGTTTTAATCAGAATAAGATCTGGAAACTATCAAGTAACCCACTTTTTAGGATTAGTTTTGTTTTTCTCTCTTAGTGTGACTAAAATGAATTTCATGTAAATTTGCATCAAGCTGAATGCCAGTTACACCATCTGCGCAAATTAAAACATTCCAGCAATATTCCACGATTATTTTTTCTGGACACCTTTGATCAACTAGAAGAGAGGAATATCCAGAAGTGCAGTAGATCCACAGGTGGTTGGTGAGTGGTCTGAGTGCACAAATGCTTTCAATATTTGACATTATTGGGAAAAGTCTTGATTCTGTCCTATTCTGACAAAGAGTGAATCAACACAAAGTTTCAAAAAGATTTTTACCAAGAACCTGTTTAGGAGAACAACCATTGCTGTTCTCAAAGGATCTTATGGATAAAGTGCAAAAAGTTAACAGAAGGTGTCAACTGGTCTCAGCCAGCTCTGTTTTTAGCTCATTTCAAAAGTGTTCAGAGGTAGTGTGCTAAGCCACATGCTTTCATACAATGTTGGTAGGGATGTGTCCACCGCCAGATCTTGCCTCCTTAGTTAGAAATTCCATGAGACTAGGATAATGATAACAATTTATTTCATACCTTCCTCTCCCTATGGATTGAGGTGGAGAATAAGAGATTAAAATATAGTAACAAATAGACACACAACACCATTTCAAAACATGAACAACAATTAAAAATACATAATCAGTAAAAAGAGCATAATATCAGGCTAAAGAGCATACATATTAAAAACAATCAAGTCATATTTTAAAAATCTCATAATTTAAAAACTATCTGGATAGGCCTGCTAGAAGAAATTGGTCTTTAATGGTGTTTTAAACTCAAACAGCATATCCAGGGGTTGAATCTCTTCCAGCAGGTCATCCCACAATTTGGGGGCAGCTGAAGAAAAAGTCCTCTGGTTAACAGTTGCTCCGCTGGTCCTGGCTGACTGAAGTGAAAACCTCTCAGAAGACTTGAGTGTACGAGGTAGATTATATGGGAATATGACAGTTCCTTTCCAGATCTTCTGTTTCCATACTGTCCTTTCCCCAGGAATCATAACTCAAACACATTTTGTGGTGGAGTCTCCTTCTTTCGAGATTTTTAAACCGAGGCTGGATGGCCATCTGTTAGGAATGCTTTGATTGCGTATTCCTGCACAGCAGGAAGCTGGACTCGATAGTCCTATGGTCTCTTCCAGCTCTATGATTCTATGACATCAAGCTGTTTTTTCTTTTTACCTTTTTCTTTACATCTGTATATTTTTTGTGATTATTTATATGAAAAGACACAAAACAATCCATCCTTTGCTAGCAAATGTTTACCCTCACCACTAAAAGCATTTCAAAAAGATCCAGCTTCCTCTACCAATTTGCAAGCTGGAACTATCAAGGCAAAATTTTTTTGTAATAATGTAGTCCTCTTGCAGCTAATGATGAGGCAGCATACAGCTTCAAGCCAAATTTCATCCTAGCTGAATAAAGTCTTCACTGTTGTGCACCTTTAGGAAATCTTTTTTACATAACTTCTCTTTAAATCTTAGCACAGAGGTCCCCGTTGAAATGTACAATTATTGAGTTTTAGGTCCAAGATGTATATTTATTATTTTAGGTAACAAGATAACATAGTCTTTAATAGAGAATTTTAAAAACTGACATGCATAGTTGCATAAAAGACTTTATTTATACTTTATATTTTATTGACAGTTTGAATCAAATATGTATACTCTGGGATTTAAATAAGCATGCTGAATCAAATCCTAGATAAATACAATGATTATTTAAAGTATTTAATGTAATTATTGCCATGATAAACCTTAGGGGGTTTAAATAATTTACAGCCATGGGACTGGTAAATAATTTATTCTTTCACAAAACTCTGATTCAAGTTATTTAAAAGTCCATACCATTGTGATTTTATGCAAAAAACTGTGGAGAAGTTGACTGCAGTGGATGACACAAAGAAATGAATAAGTTAACAGCTTGCTTTGCTGATCCAGCACACAAAGTTTAGAAAGCCACTGAACACTTTATCAGAAAGAATGGAAACAGCTTTTCCATGTGAATTGCAATTCTACTCTTGATTCTCAGGGATATTACCATGATGTCACATACTGTAAGAGTTACTGAGGAACTCACTCAAGAAGGTTTAATATAACCCCCTTTTTTTTACAGTCACTCTGTAGCCAGAGCTTTAGAGCAGATGACCACCCAAGCATTTGTTAACAGCTTATCAAATAACATTTTTCCATTCTGACATTTTCACTCTGAAGTTAACTCTAGAGTTATCTTCCTATAAATTAAATCTCTACTTCACAACTTGTCATTTTGACTCTTCTTTCTGTATCATTCCAGATTTCATTTATTAAAACTTTCCTTTTCTTTCAGGTCTGATTAAATGACAGTTGGCCTTAAAACCAAATGCAAACCAGAACAAGGTATACTGGTCTTGCTGGATTATTGCTTTATATATATATTCTCGTATTTTACGTTTCATTTCATGATGTTTATATTATACTCTAGTATATTTTGAATGCATTGTGAGTTTCTGTGAGAGCTCTTTGCACTTGATATTGGCATTTTTAACAACCCACAATCTGTGTCTGGAATTATAAACCCCAGACCTAGTTTGTCTGAGGAGCAGGGTAACGGGTAATTTGGCTTAGGCACCCAGAAAGCAAATGCTTCCTTTGCTCCTATCACATTGCTCACCAGACATCCTGGTATGGCGCAACATGGGTCCTTCGTGGACCCATGCCCACAGGTCCTTCTTGGCCAAAGTCTCCAACCATACATCTGCCAGGGACCTACCTCTAATTCATATCTTTAAGGACTGTCTGTCTTTTCTCCTTTAAAAAGTGGGACCAAGAAGATACCATTCATTTTGCACCTGCTAAAAATCCCTCACACACCTTTCCTATGGCACACGCAGTGTGTTACAGTAATCTCACCTGGCTGTGATGAACATATGAATGATCAGGCCCAGGAAAAAAGAAGCAGTTAGCCAACAAGAGGTAACTGCACAAAAATATACCAATCCAGAGCAGCTATCCACGTAAACTGAAGAACAGGCAAGGCCATGAGCTCTCTCAAAACATGGACCTGATTATTTCAAGGGAAATGGAATCCCATCAAGAGGCTTTCAACCTAGGCTTACATCATCTGTCCTGCTGACCAACAACATCTCTATCCTGCCAGGATCAAGTTTCAGCTTATAAGGATATCCAGTCCAACAATGAATTCAAGCATGTGTGTGTAGGATCTAGCATGCAGAAGAGTGTGTGGGAGCTATCATCTATCTGAGCTATTGCTCTGCTCTGGAGGTCCACTAGGACCTCAACAGGATCCCAAATCATAGCAAAAGAAAACTCTCTCAGAGAAAGCAGGAATCAAACAGTCTATCCACGCTGTTTACAACTGAGCAGTGATAGGATGATATTCTGTGTCCCACAGCCTCATCCTACTGGTGGTCAGTTATGGCTGGCTTCAGCATGTCATTATTGCCATTTTTAGAAGTTACTTCTCAAATTTTGCCAAAAATAAACTAAAATGGAAGTATGTGCTTTATTTTACTAGCAAGAAAGTGAATAGCTCAAACTTGCAGTTTTACTTGGTGATCCCTGATATGTACCTGTTTGGGGAGCATTTATATTGATGTGGGGCCTTCAGTAGACATGGGTTTGGTGCTCATTCTGGTGATTACATGAGAATGTACACAAAGATGACATCAGAAAGCCAATCATGGATTGGGGTGACAGTGAAATGTCTGCTGAACAGAAATACAGCAAGATACATAGGTCTTTCA
This sequence comes from Cyclura pinguis, assembly GCA_030412105.1. NCBI lineage: Eukaryota > Metazoa > Chordata > Lepidosauria > Squamata > Iguanidae > Cyclura > Cyclura pinguis. The sequence continues at coordinate 184,908,129 of CM059602.1, forward strand.
ATATCATCCCTATAAAAGTGATTATGCTTGACATGCTTATTAAACAGGAAGAAAAACTGAGTTAGCTGGAAGCCTTGGCAACTCTAAATGAAAGCATATTAGGTGTCAAAATTAAAAGCTAAATAGACTTTCAAGTAGCCTCCAAGGATCTTCTTTCTGCTTCCCAAGTTAACTTTCTTTTTTAAAAATTCAATAATACATCAAAGGCATTTTGTGCAAAGGGACTAAGCATTCTTGGTCAAAAGCCAAGTTTTCAAGTAACAGGAAAAGAAAACTATGGTCAGAAAATTAGGACTGCAACCCTGCAAGGCTACACATAATTAAGTCACATTAAACTCTTTACTTCTAGGTACATATACATAGGTTTGTCTACTCATTCTTATGAAGAAAAATTTTCTAAAAGCAAAGGCAAAAGACTTAGATCTGTGTTTGGGTTTTTCTTCTTCTGAGCATTGCTAAAAGTCCCTGCTCCACAGTTAATATTGCCAGATTAATTTACTGTCTAATGTTATGCAGTCATGATCATGTATCTCTGTATGTGCATGTATGCTTGCCTGCCTTCAAGTTGCCTGTTGACTTATTTACTGTGACACCTCTTCTCCCAGAGTGGGACCAAAGGCAGCTTCCAAAAAAGTTAAGAAAACATTAAAAACATTTAAAATCATTAAAACATACAAAATAATAAAAACTTATAATACTTTTAAAAAAACAGCTTAATAAATAAATAATATAAAAACATAAGCCGACCTATGAATTTCATAGGTTTTCCTCATGCAAGGCATATCTAGAGGTGGTTTTGCAAGTTCTTTCCTCTGAAATAAACCCTACAGCACCTGGTATTAGTTGGTGGTGTCCCATCCAAGTACTAACCAGAGCTGACCCTGCTTAGCTTCCAAGATCAAATGGTGCCTTTAGGCCCTAGGAGCAATCATAAACACGTCATATTAAAATCAATTGGACTTACTCCTAGATAAAAATGTATATAGGATTGTAGGCTTAGCTGTATACACCTACATAACATAATGCTATAGACAGAGCTGATAAAAATCAATTATTTTTTTAAAAATCAGACTTTTCTAAGTTTTAAATTAGATTTCAAAATTTTCTTAAAACAAATGGTAAAGAAAATAGTCTACATAAAAGATTTCATCAGGAACGTTAATTATACTGCTTTCAATTATGTCATATAAGCATGTTAACATTAGTTTATGGAAAAGCAAGACAACTGGGTCAGTCCTATTTTGTAGATGGTATTCATGAAGTGCACTTTCTCTCTCAAGGATTTGCCTCTCTGCAAGTGTGAAGACAGAACCAGTATAGTGTAGTGGTTTGAGTACTGGACTATGACCCTGGAAACCAATTCCCCACTTGGCCATGGAAACCCACTCAGTGACTTTGGGTGAACCCCATACTCAGCACCAGAAAGTCCCATGATAGGCTCACTTTATGGTTGCCAAAAGTTGGAAACAACTTGAAGGCACACAACAACAAGAAGTGCAAAGACAGAGGTCTATGAGCAGAGAATCTGGGCAGACGCAGTAGCTCTGAACAAGGAGTAAGAATCTGGATCTAAATACAAGGGAATCCGTTTTTTACAAATTGAAAATCAACCTGAAAACCACAACTACTACTACCACTACTACGACTCCCCCTCCTCCTCCTCCTCCTCGTCCTCGCTACTGCTACTACAAAGACCACCACCACCACCACTAGTACTACAGGGTAGTTCACAATTGTTGAAACAAACATAGCTAAAAATTCACACCATACGGAAGTTAAAAATGGAATTAAAACTATCAATAAAAGCAACAAATACCAAACAGCACATTGTGCAGGGCTCATTCATCTAGAGCAGCCAGTCTTCAAATGCTTGCTGAAACAAAAATGTGTCCATTTGCTTGTGGAACAACACCAAAGAAGATGCTAGTCTAATCTCTCTAGAAAGGGAATTCCAGAACCTGGGAGCAGCCACATGTATACAGTTGGCCCTCCACATTTGTGGGTTTTACTTTCATGGATTAGATTTTCTGCATGTTTCTCTAACCCCTACTTCCCCACATCAGGCACATTTTTCTGGGGGAACCTTCCAATCTACAGCTCCAATCATGCCATGCAGCCTTTTAAAAACCCAACTCTGGTCCTCCTCCTCCTCCATCAGCTCCTGCCTGGCCAGCAAAAGATGGAATGTAGCCCAATTTTTCAGCACCACAAAACTTCTCCCGATGCCCCCACCAAAGGAATGAGAGAAGTATAGTGCCACCATGTTGACCCACGTCCTTACCTCTCCTTTTCCTAATCTGCTTTGGACCCTAGTATCTGTTCTCCTGACCACACCTTGGCCTCCTTTCCACAGACATACATAGAATCATACCATCATAGATTTGGAAGAGACCCCAGGGGCCATCCACTCCAACTTCCTGCTATGCAGGAACACACATCAAAGCATTCCCAACAGATGGCCATCCAGCCTCTGCTTAAAAACCTCCAAAGAAGGAGACTCCACCACACTCTGAGGCAGCATATTCCACTGCCAGACAGCTCTGACCATCAGGAAGTTCTTCCTGAGGTTCAGGTAGAATCTCCTTTCCTGCAGCTTGAATCCATTGCTCCTTGTCCTAGTCCCTGGAGCAGTGGAAAACAAGCCCGCTCCCTCCTCAACCTGACATCCCTTCAAATATTTAAACATGGCTATCATGTGCCCTCTTAACCTTCTCTTCTGCAGACTAAATATACTGTTACCCTATTTTCTGGGAGTCCCGGGAGGGACACCAAATTCTATAAGTTGGGGAAATTAGTTCAGAGCACAAGCTGGCAAAACGAGAGGCAGGGTAACTTAGCAGGATCTTGCAACCCAGTGTCTATGGGGTCAGGCCAAGTCAAGAAGCAAACCGGTTGGAAACTAATGAATGATCTTTATTAAATACAGGCACACAATGTAAGCAACACATACACACAGATAACTAAGGAAAATAAAGGTGTGAGTAAGATAGCGGGATTTTCAGAGGGATAGTTGGTTCGGGTGATACGAAACCTGTCCTGAAGTCCGGAAGGAAATGGAGAGCGAAGCTGGGGTTCGATGTATCTCAGCACGTGGAGCTGAGGGGAAGCTCGCCAAGTGAAGCGGCAGCAAGGCAGTCTGGAACTCGGGAGCGATCCAAGGAAGCACTCAAAATCAGGGGTTTTTATAAGGAGAATTGTGACCGCAGGCTAGGTTGGACTTTGGGAAAACAATAGATTTGGGGCTGGAGACAAAGTCTCCGAAAGGTCAGAATTTGAATGACTGAATTATAGCCGAATTTATCAATAGAGTAGCCGGCATGCAAACGCGGAGTACCTGAGCGTTGTATAGCTCGATCATCAAGCTGCCAGCGTAAGGCAGAGGCTCTTTTGAGAGTTGCTCGCATACCTAATGGAGGTACTTGCCTTGAGGTCTCCTAAAGCGGTGAGTCGGCTGTTTTCTGGCCTGCCTGTATTGTCTAGGAATATTACGGCGATTATCGGCTGAGCCTGTATGCGTGCTTGTCCGGGGGCCTCGCAAGCACGTGGAAGGGATATGTGAAGCCGAATTAGTGATATCCAAAGATATCTTTTTATATCACCAAAGCTCGGTCTAGCCAGGGCAGTAACAATACCCAGCTCCCTAAGCTGTTCCTCATAGGTCATGGCTTCCAGATCCTTTCACCATTTTGGTTGCCCTCCTCTGGACACGTTCCAGCTTGTCGATATCCTTCTTAAATTGAGGTGCCCAAAACTGGACACAGTATCTCCAAATGAGGCCTAACCAATGCAGAATAGAGTGGTACCATTACCTACCTTGATCTAGAGACCATACTCCTATTGATGCAACCAAGAATCACGTTGGCTTTCTTGGTTGCCGCATCACACTGCTGACTCATGTTCAGCTTGTGATCTACCAAGACTGCTAGATCCCTTTCACATGTATTGCTATCCAGCCACGCATCCCCCATCCTATATTTGTGCATTCCATTTTTTCTGCCTAAGTGCAGGACCTTACATTTCTCTCTGTTGAAATTCATTTTGTTAGCTTCAGCCTAGCTCTCCAATCTGTCAAGGTCATTTTGAATTTTGATCCTGTCCTCTGGTGTATTAGCAACCCCTCCCAATTTGGTATCATCTGCAAATTTGATCAGCACGCCCTCCACTCCTTCATCCAAGTCGTTGATGAAGATGTTGAATAGCACTGGGCCCAGGACAGAACCCTGTGGCACCCCATTAGTCACTTCTCTCCAGGATGAAAAGCAGCCATTGGTGATCACCCCTTGGGTTCGGTCGGTCAACCAATTACAAATCCACCTAACAATAGCCCCGTCCAGCCCACATTTTACTAGCTTCTTTGCAAGAATGTCATGGGGAACTTTGTCAAAGGCCTTACTGGGGTCAAGATATACATATTTGCTATTTCCCCACTTTTGCAGGGATTGTGCACCCCTAATCCTAATGAATATGGAGGGCTGACTGTAGAGCATTCCAGTAATCCAAATGGCATATAACTAAGGAATGTGTCACAACAGTCAGATCTAACATCTGTAGCAGCTGGTGTGCAAGCCTTAACTGTGCAAAGGCACTCCTGGCCACTGTTGAAATCTGCACTTCCAGGCTCAGGGCTGAATCTAGAAGTACACACAAGCTTCAGATCTGCATCTTCAGGGGGAGTGTAATCCCATCCAGCACAGGCTGAATCCCTGTTCTCTGACCAGAAGCACCTCTGTTTTGTCTGGATTAAGTTTCAATCTGTTCACCCTCATCCAGTCCATTACTGATGACAGTCACTGGTTTAAAAGTGAAACAGCTTCCTTCGACTAGGGTGGAAAGAAGTAACAGAGTCGGGTGTCATCCACATAGTGATAGCTTATAACATGTACCTTCTTATGAAACATAAATCTCTGACTATGTGCTTAGGCTACATTGAACTATAATCTGTTTCTACTAAAAATGATGAGCATGTAGAATCTTCCTGGGTAGTGATTTAAATTCTGATTTAAACCATCAAAACTTAATCCTACAAAGAAGTGATTTAAATCATTATATTAAATCAAGATATAAATCAATCTGGTTCAAATCAAAACAATCCTAGTTAAGGATACAGAAACACCTTCTTTTCTTAGGGTAGTGGCATGCTAATGGTCCTGAATGAGACAATGATGTTTCATCAATGGATGCTAATGACATAGAATATTCTTAAGAAAGCTAGAAATCCCTTTGCAGTTTATCGAATGTAATCCTATCAGAATGCGGAACATGACATATTCCTATTCCAGGTACTGAGAAAGAGTAGGCCAACAATCTGGAATTTGAGAGAGGAGAATCAGGGAGAGCTAGGAAGTGGATAAAGCATCTTAGGATACAGTTGCTCCCACTGGACCTGATTCCTCTACTATGCTACATATATTATATGTAGATAAGACAAATATTACAAAAATGAATTTCTAGTGGCCTTCTTTTTTGAAACCACTCACTGTTCAGAAGCATGGAACAATGCTCATTTTTACTGTATTGCTTTCCTGTGCTCTTACGACAAAAACCAAGGGAAATCCAGCACCCAGTATATATACAAAGTAAGCTGCAAAGTAACTTCCATACAGCTCAAACACAAGGTCTTCTTTCACATTTCCATTCTTGGAACATCAGTGCTATTCAGAACAGGCTGTGGCACAGCCAGGCCATTCATCTGCAACCTTGCACTGTTCTTAAAGACCTGTACGACTTACCAAATCCAGTTTAGCTCACAGCTTCTGCTATTACCAGTGTTGTAACAGCTCAGTAAACCCACCTACCATTTGTAAAGATGTAATAAATGTAGTTGTACAAAAACACCAACAAGTTTAGGAGACAACAAATACAATTTTTTTAAAATAACCTTTTGATTTTTAAATCAGTATCAGCAATCCAAATTTAATAAACTGTCAGCAAACTATCAGTTTAGTTGCCCTTGTCAACAAGTGAAAGCTGGAAGGAAACAGTGCAAAACCGATTACTAAAAAGTTTGTTGAATCTTTTCACATCGTAGCACTGTAACTTTATTATATGTGGTTCTTAGATGCCTAGCATTTTAATTTTCCCAGAGCATTCAATTTTGACACAGAAGTTAAAAATCTGATGACTATCAAGATTGAAAAACTAGCTTTAGAAGCTGTCTTATTAAAATACCCAAAGAAGCTTTGCTTATCTGTATGACTTGCCCAACTACAGACATTTGATGACTCAGAAGATCACAGAAGTTATACAGATTTGAAATGGCAGCTTTTAGAAAACACACACATTATCTTCTCTTCTCACAGAATCCCAATGGAATATTCTGAAGTCCTGGTTGTGCTGAGTACAGTCGATACTTTTGGAATAAGCATTTTGCTCATGACAAAAAAGCACTTCAGAGGGGAAGGAAGATAGTAGTTCAAGATTGGCTTTGGTTCTGTGTGTGGTTGATGGCTGCTCACTGAAATGGCTGATAGTTGCAATAGTAGCATGCTGTTTTGGCTTGTCAGCTAGCTGAGACGAGCCCATGGGCCTGTTGAGGATTGCTGCATACAGGAAGTAGAGATCTATTTTAGATGATTTGTTAAGAAATATATTTGAATCATAGTCCACCATATCCTACAGTTCAGAGAAAATTAAAAGAAAAAGAGAATAATGATGGCACTAGACTTCATATTGCTGTACATTGTAACTCACAGTTCTCAACGCATATCAGGAACAAGGTTGTTACAAGCTACACAGCTGCATGACACATAAAGAAACATCTTATGTCTACCAGTTGTGCATCGCTACTCTGGATCTTCCAGCCAAGACAAGTAGAACACTGAAGAGCTCTCTGAATGCCCTGGAACTGTGTCATCAACAACTCATAGCTAAAGGTATTAGGACTGCAGGAAAGTTTGAAAATTCAGTAGAATGTAGTTTCTGTTGTACACCTCCGTACAAAATTAGAGATACATCTGAAACTACAGAGCACATGCCGTTATGAATGTTAAGGTGACCTGAAATTTCACTAGGTAGCAATCTTCTGTAAGTAAATACTTAATTTTGGAATCAAGTTAGAATGTCAATCAAAGTAATGTGAGATTTCTTTATACCATGCCCAGGCTGAAAACAAAGGTACTACAGTTCTAGAAAGCAGACAAAGTCCAAAAGAGATCAGTAGACTTTTTCAAGAAGGGAAGGCTGAAAACAGGAAAATAGATTTGAGCAGGAACCACTGCAAATTAAGGCTGCCTGACATTTTTCTCATGAGGTATTAATAACTCTTACAAGAAAGAATCTTACAACAACAACTGGTACATATACAGTAAATATAGATTTTGCTTTGGAAAGAGAGACTAAATGACTGACTGAAAATCATCCAAATAAACAAGAAAAATTTGAGATAAGGGATATTCAAACTCTGGATTATAAACTGTAATGTCTAAATTGAACTGAATGCCAGTGATTTTGTATGCATTGCAAGGAGCAACATTCATTTCAACAAAGGAATGATACCTCACCATTCAAATGGAAACCCCTCAGTTTTACTAGGAAGTTCACCCACCAGATGAATAAAGAAAAGAGGCAAGGTGTCAAAATTAAATTGGGGAAAAAGGGCAAAATTTGATAAAAGAATAAAATTCCCAGTCTGTTTTGAAAGCCCTTCTTCAAAGGCACAGCAATACAGTTCTCCTAGTAAAGCAACTTCTCTCAAGAAAACTATTCCTCTGCTCCTAAAGAAATTCTTCACGGAAACACATTCGGCATTTCACAGTCTTATTAAGATTCATTATCTTTCCACTACCATTTTGAGGACTTTGCCTCTTACTTTTGTTTCTTTGCATTTGGTCTTGACTTCTTTTTTTCTTTCATTGAGCCACCAAAACAGATCCGCTGCACAAGATTTTGTAGGCAAACTGACAGCCAAGGAGAAAGGTTACTTTGCAGCTACCAGTGCTATTGGCATAGTCTTTTGAGAATGATATACGCAGCAATTAGCCTATTTCAGAGAAAGATGAGAACCATTTGTGCTCCAGCTTTTTCCTTCCTGCTTCATCTGCTTCCATCAGGAGATGTACTGGCAAAAGATATAGGAAAGGATGTTTGAGGACAGTTGTGGCAGTGATCTAACACAAAGCTGTTGTTTTCACAGTCAGGGATAGCAGGCTTAACTGTCATAGAGTTTTACAAATTACTTGTTTGGTCCATGAAATTGGCTTCTAATTAAGCCACAGAACCTTAATAAAAAAAATTATTTGTCTGTGCCTTCAGAAGTTGATGACAACAATGTCATTTCAATATTTTGTTGCATTAAAACTGGACAGGTTTGCCCTTGATAAAATTAATTGTGTGTGTGTGCCTTCCTGTCACCTGTCGACCTACAGCAGCCCATAAATTTCATAAGGTTTTCTTAGATAAGGAATACTCAGAGGTGGTTTTTTGCCAGTTCGTTGCTCTGAAATGCAGCCTATAGCACCTGGTATTTGTTAGCGGTCTCCCATCTAAATACTAACCAGAGCTGACTCCTGTTTAGCTTCTAACATGAGATGGGATCTTTAGGGTACTTAGGCTATTACCAGAACAAAAAAAGGAAGAATCAAAGATAATAAAAGTTTCCAAAGCCTGTCACAAAAATGGTTAGTCTTCAGAAGATAAATCTGCCAATTTATTGTTTTATATTCTAAAAAAAACTTTTGTAAATACAAATATTTAGTAAATATACATCTTTATAGAAGAGTAATTTATTTTGTACCTTTCATTACTTTTTATGTTTAATCATTGTGTTGTTTTTTCCTAAATTCAAAAATAACATTTTCACTTATACTAATTACAGCTGTTGGTAATACTGATTTCTCTTTGCATAATAAACTCACAAATGAATTTATCTGGACCCTCCTTCTATAAGTCCCACAGAACATTCTGTTTCGAGTTTGCTATTGTTAGAAGAGAAAGATATAGTTTTGAAAGAAATGATAAAGAAATACAGGTTCTGAATTACACATAAACAACACTGATATAGTTATGCAACTGGAGAAACACTGATAGGCTTGTCAATATAAGTATTTGTCTACAGAGGTTTACACAGTAAAATCTCTGGCTGTTGCCAAGAATTTCAATGTTCAGCTGAATCAAGAGGGTCAAACTTGGGTCTTAACCACATGGGAAAGCCTCTTTATCTTTCTGACTGAGAATGTAATGTTATTGAATTGACAGACGTGTAAAAAACCAACACAATACTGAGATTGAATTGACTAGTAGTAATACTTTCTGTTGTTGTTGTACCACATCGGTGTTCATGGTGCTTTATGTGAGCAATTTACAATTGTGAATTTCACAATTTCTTGCCCACAGGTTTACAACCTAAAAAAAATTGCATAAAAGGAAAAGGAGATGGCAGTTAGGGAGGGGATTAAGTCGAGCAGATGCAGACTGCTGTTCTCTCCCTCCAGAGGCCACAGCAGTGGCAGTAGGGATGGAGGGAGAGCCTTTCATCAGTTGCTGGGGCCCAAGCATGATGGAGCTGAGCCTGCCTGTTCTTCTGTCCATCTAGAGGCCACAGCAGTGACAGCTGGGAAGGATGTAGGGCCTTTCTGCAGTGGCAAGTCACAAATGACAGAGATCCAGCTTTCTGTTAACTATCTAGATACCATGGGGAATCAATATCAAGATTCTCATTCATCTAATGAAGTGGGGCCAGATGGTAGGTACAGATTACCTATACCTTCTGCAAAATATTCTACAAGTCTACTGTAATTATTTGGGCAGATGAAAAATAGGATGCATTATCTTAAATTAAAGAGCCCTGAACTATTATCATTATCTTGAATGAGTAGAAGACTCAGATCTTCAGCAAGATTAAGAATACAAATAATCTTCAGGAAACGGTAAATAAGTATCTCTACTGCACAGCACCATGGATCTGTAATGTATATAGCCCACATCTACATATTTTTCTTGGCCCCCTTCCCCACTGTACTCTGGTTAATAAGTATCTCCCTCCAAATGGTTTACTTATGACAAGGAAACATCTGAAGTAATCAGTAAAAGCAATAATCTTGATTACTATCAAACAAAAATCCTCAACAGGGAAAGATCTATGTACCATTACTCACTTAAGTAAATAATTTGCTCAGTGCAGAACGATACCACCACTTCACTTTTTGACATTTCCAGTAGCACTAGTTCAAGTTCCTCCATTTGAAGAACTTTAAAGATCAATCCAAGAAGTCTTACTGCTTTATCTCTCACTTCAAACTGCACTGCAGTCCCTAGAGCAACCTCCCATGCCCTGATGTGCTGAGCTACTCTAGATCTATCAGATTAAGGGATTTGTATTCCAAAGTATCTGAGGGTACCAGGTAAGAGAAGAGAGTCCCACAGAGTGTACGAATTACCATGATAGACCAGAACAATGATTCATCTAGCTCAGCATACTGCCATAGATTGTGGGATATCATTATAGTAACAAAACAAACAAAAAACCCTCTACTGAGAAATAAGTTCATAGATCACATAAGATATGCCCATTGAATTCTTGGATTGCTGCTTGTCCAACAAATGACCCCATGACTAGACTAGACTGCTGGGCATATTTCTGCAATCCCAATACAGGTGACGCTGATGAGACTGATCCCTCCAGAGTCTACATCGTCTCCCCAGGGCCATCTGTTCTGTCTCACTGTAGTGCCTTTAATACGTATTTCTTGTTCTTTGCTCTCTGTCTAACAAGGGACTGAAAGCAGCCGGTGTATGGCAGTATAGAGTATCAGCAGTTCTCTGAAGCAACTGCCTTGTTCTTCACCATCTGAGCTCTCCTTAGAAATAATTAAGTCTCTAGATGGTAAAACTGTGGGAAAAACTTCAGAAATGTAAACCAAATGTAACTATATGTGGCAATTTATGTGTAAAAACTTTAAAGAGCCCTGAACTATTAATACCCTCCACACATCCTGAGAGATATGCTATACTATTGTTCTTAGAGAGGGTTTAACATAAAAGATATGTAAAAGTATTTCTTTTCAAAAGAGATTCACACAAATAGAAACGTAGGATATCGTCTGTTCTTTTTGTTTTTAATTCAGATGCAAGCATAACACTTGCTATGGGAAAGAAGATTCACAAAGTTTCATACCAACAATCTGTGAGCCCTCATACTACTAAGACATCTGCTGAGACATCAACAGCAAAATATGCACATTCATCTCAGGGCAAGGTTTCAGCTATGTATCCCTTACTCCACTAGCCTTTGCTTCCCAAAAGTTCTGTCTTCTGAAACTTTCACTGTGCAATCACACTATTTCCTTGAAGTAAATGGAAGGCCCATCATCACTGGCCTAAATCTTAATGGCAGTCCTAACTACATCAAGTGCTGAATGCTAGAGCAACACTTAGGTAAATCTAACTGATTTAATGTGTTTACTCTAATTGAGTCTAACAACTCCCATGTCTTCCAATTGCATTTTTCATCCTTGTTCTTACCACGCTTTTTTCTCACCATACCCTTGATACCGCAAGATATAGCCTTTAACATATAACAAGAGACTATGAAGCTCTATGGAGAAAGCTAAAGAATTTTGGGGCTCAGGTTGTACTTTCTTTACTACTGCCTGTGGAATGGTGTAGCCCAGGAATAGGGAAATCAATACTGAAAATGAACAACTGGCTCTCTATGGGGCCATTAAGAAAGACTTGGCTTCTTGGATGATGGCCTGCTCTTTAATAAAGAAGGACTTCTAGCCAAAGATGGATTGCATCTCACATCAACTGGTAAGAATGTATTTGCAGATCTTGCAAATCTGATCAAGAGGACTTTAAACTGGTTACACAGGGAAGGGACACATTATTCCAGAGGGCAGGGGAACACTAAGAAAATTGGGGGCAATAGCCTCAGCAATACAGATGGAGCCCTAGAAGAAAACAAACAAGGAATCAGCTGGATAAAATGACTCATGATCTTAAATATCTCTACTTAAACACACAGAGCATGAGAAATAAACAAGATGAACCTGAACTCTTAACACAGGAAGGCAAATATGATTTAATAGGCATCACTGAAATCTGGTGGGATAAGTCTCATGATTAGAATATGGTAATGAAAGGATATAACCTATTCCAAAGAAATAGACCAAACAGGAAAGGAGGAGGAGTAGCAATGTATGTCAAGCATGTACACATCTGTGAGGACATCCATGATGTACAGTATGGAGAACAGGTGGAGAGACTTTGGGTAAAAAATCAACAGGAGAGAAACAACAGTGGCCTCATTGTGGCAGTCTACACTCTGTCCCCCCGCCCCACCAGATTGAAAATCTGGATAATGCTTTCTTAAAATGAATGGCCATATGTTACAAAAGGAGAGAGATAGTTGTAATGGAAGACTTAAACCATTCTGATATTTCTTGGAAATCACACTCTGGTAAGGTCCAACAATTTTCTCACTAGCCTTGCAGACAATTTCATAGTGCAAAAGATGGAAGAAACAAAAAGGGGAATCATCTATTTTTAGTTTGATCCTAACCAAGAAAGATGACTTGTCAATGAGATGGAAATAATGGGATCCTTGGGTGGGCTGACCATGTCCTCTTGGGATTTGTTATATAGAGGGAAGGAGAGTCAAACGTAGTCAGACACATACTCCAGACTTCAAAAAAGCTGATTTTCAGCAAACTTAGGAAAATGCTGGGGGAGATCCCATACTCTGAAATGCTGAAAGGGAAAGGAGTTCATGGTATTTGAGAGGTTTTTTAAAAGATGAGATAGTGAATGGAAGAAAAGTGGGAGGTGTCTAAAGAAACCAGGGTGAATGAACAAAGAACTTTGAGATGAGCTGAAATTTAAGAGATATGTATAAGAAATGCAAGGAGTGGAAAACCACCAAAACAAATACAAATGAATAGCTAATATGTGTAGAAAGAAGGTCAGAAAAGCTAAAGCTCAGAATGAACTCAGCTTGCTAGAGGTTAAAAATAATAAACAGGGAATTTTTTTGGTTGTGTTCGGACAAAAGAAAAAAAACAAAGAAACAGTAGGGTCATTGCATAGAGAAGATGGTGAAATGTAACGGGGAAAGGGAAAAGGCCAAACTGTTTAATACTTTCTTTGCTTCAGTGTTCCCTCAAAAGGAAAACAGTGCTCTAACTGGTGAAAATAGAATGAATCATGTAGCCCAAAATAGGCACAGAAGAAGTAAAGGAATACCTAGCTACTCTAAATAATTTCAAATCTCCAGGACCTGATAAACGGCATCCAAGAGTACTAATGGAACTTGCAGATGCAACCTCAGAGCCACTGTCAATAATCTTTGAGAATTTTTGGAGGACAAGAGAGGTTTCAGCAGACTGGAGGAGGGCAAATGTTGTCCTCATCTTCAAAAAGAGGAAAAACAAGTCCCAGGCAACCACCAATTAGTTAGTTTGACAGTTAGTTCTAGAACAGATTATTAAACAGTCAGTCTGTGTGGACTTAGAAAGAAATGCTGTAATTAAGTCACATCAAACTAATATCTCTTTTTTTATAGAATTAATCTTGGTAGATAAAGATAGTACTGTGGATGTAGTATATCTTGATTTCAACAAGACTTTTGACAAGGTCCCCCATAATATTTTTGCAGGCAAGCCAGTGAACTATGGGCTAGACAGTGTTACAGTCAGGTGAATCTGTAACTGGTTGACAAACCGAACCCAGAGAGTACCTTCAATGGTTCCTCTCCATCCTGAAAGGAAGTGACTAGTGGGGGGGGGGGTCGGTGTTTTGTTCTGGGCCCACTGTTGTTTAACATCTTTATAAATGGCTTAGATGACGGAATGCAAGGCATGCTTATCAAATTTGCAGATGACAACAAGTTAGAAGGAAAAAAAATCAAGATGACCTTGACAAATTGGAGAGCTGTGCCAAAACTAAGAAAATGAATTTCACCAGAATTTCAACAAAATGCATACATTTGGGATGGGTGACATGTAGCTTTACAGTAGAACATGCAAAAGAGATCTAGGGATCTTAGCAGACCATAAATTAAACATGAGTGTTTATTATTTTTTAACATAAGCATGTGGGGAAGCAACTAAAAAGGGCAATGAAATTTTGTGCTATCTCAATAGGAGTACAGGGTAAAGAAAGAGGTAAATAATAATGCCTAGAATTACCCAGAATACTGTATCCAGTTCTTGGTACTACAATTAAAGATGGATACTGACAAGCTGGGACATGTCCAGAGAAGAGTGATCAAGATGATCAAAGATATGGAAACCAAGTCTTATGAGAAATAACATAGGGTATATTTAGCTTGGAGAAGAGAAGACTGACAGGAAACATGATAGCCATCTTTCAGTATCAGAAGCAATGTCACAGAATTCAAAGATATAGCCGTGTTAGTCTGGATCAGTATGCCAATAATACTGTAGCACCTTTGAGATTAACTAGTGAAAGAAGTCTATAGCACAAGCTTTCACAGACTAAGTCCCTTTCTGCATGGCATTTGCCATGCGAAAGGGCCTCTGGAGCATCGCGCGATTGTGAGGAGCGATCTGCACAACGCACTCACAATCGTGCAAAGCTCCAGGGGCCAGCAGGCGCTGATCGTGCACCTTTTCATTTTCAGCTGGAAGCTGAAAATGGTCCACGATTGTGCATTGCTCCTGGGCCCCGCATGCACTTACCTCATGTGCGGAGCCGCCGGTCATGCTTCCTGCCGCAGCGCAGCCTGGGGCACTGTGGGAGGTGGGGCTCTCACGCGTGCAGGCAGCTTGTGCGGAGCTGAAGCAGCAGGAGGCTGCTCACGCGATCCCCATACCCCAGCACCAGAAAAAGCTAAGGTGTGGAAAGGGCCTAACTCTACTTCATCAGAAGCAGTTATTTGCACACTGAAGGGATACCATGCAGAAGATGGAGCAAACTTAGGCCATTTCCACATGACACTGTTATAGTGCTATTATTCTACTTTCAACATCCTGTGGAATTCTGGGGTTTGTAGTTTACTGAGGCCAAAGAGCTCTCTGGCTTAGAATTCTAAAGATCCCTCCTAAACTGTAAATGCCAGGATTTCACAGGGTGTTGAAAGTGCAATAATCACTATAACAGTGTAGTGCAGAAATGGCCTTACTTTCTGCTGCTCCAGAGACTAGAACATGAACCAGTGGTTTCAAATTATAAGAAAAGAGATTCTACCTAAATATTAAGAAGAACCTTTTGACTGTTAAGAGCTATTCAACAGTCCAGTAGATTGCTTTGAAGGGTGGTAGACTCAAACATAAAATAGTAGATGTCTTTTGACAGAGGGGAGAAATTACCCTTTTAAATCTGCCCTCAAGGTTTCAATAAGAAATAATCTGATTGTCTGCTTTATACTTACTAGGCAATGCTGTTTGCCTCCTCAAGATACAATGGAATCCTACCTACATTTACTCAGGAATAAGTCCCATTTGGTTTAGTTTGGCTTACACTCTAGCAAGTGTCCACAGGATTGGGCTACATCCTTGGGTTATAATTCTGTACTCAGCTGTATGGGAAGAAGTCTTATTGACTCAGTCCTAATGATCTGAGTAAATGTGTATGGCCTGCACAGCTAACAGTGTACAACAGACAGTTTCAAGACCACATTTATTTGTGTATTTATTTGTTTATTTGTAATTAATATGTGCAAATTAGCAACAAGCTAGGGCTGCTGAAATGTCTCCTGTTTTATGCCACTTCCTAGAAGAGCAAGGCAGCCACACCCTCATTGACTAGTCATCAGCTATTCCACTTGAGGCTTCAAATTACAAAATAAAAATTTAAACTACAATTTTTATTTTAGTCATAGAACTGCAGATATAAAAAACAAAAAGCTTCAAAAATAAACAAATAAATAACAGCCTTATTCTTTAGAAGCAGGATCAGCTTGCTGTTCTCTAAATAGTGGTACCAAAAGCAAAAATCTCACCATATGTCAAGAATATTATTGAAAAGGTTTTTAAAAAACAAAACAAATCAAAACAAAGAAAGAAAAACACTTGAATATTTTCCAGAAAAGCATTCTGAAACAAGAACACTATATAGCCACTAATTTCTTTCTTGGCCCAAATTGTACCAATTTCCACAGGACTTGCACTATCAAACCACCTCTTAAATGCATTTCAAAATAAAAACAGGGGCCTGCAGTCATGATGCTGGCTTGTAAAATCCTTTATCCACAATCTTTCACCCACTACCTACTTACTCAGCAAGGGAACTGTAAAAGAATCTCTCTCATTCTCTGTTCCACATGTTTTCCTATGGGCACCCTGGTCCGTCTACCTTTGTCTACCAACTCTCTCTCCTCTGATACATTTACTAAAGTGAGATTTTATGAGCTCAAGCACTGTATAACTGACAACTGTATTTCCCCAGGCAGCATAAAGCCCCTCACCACTTTCACAAATATTGTTTATTTTTGTTTATGAACTTTTGACATCTGTAATTCAAGCATAAAGTTTACATTGGCTAGAAATGTAGAGTTACTTTTTAAAAACGGGATCTTTCCACATTCTGTCCCACATTAACAACACTAACAAATGATGTGTTTAGATTAAAAGCTGTTCTCAGCATCATTTATGAAAATGCTGTTTGTCATTAAGTACAAGACTTACATCTCTAAGGCAAGTGGCTTTAATTGCCTGCCAAAGACAATTGTGCATTAGAGAGGAACAGCCTGAAAACATACCGCAGTATAAAATAACATCTGAATTACTGTATTAATAGTCAAAGACTGGGAAGGGCAATGGATCCACCACTGTGCAGGAAGCATATCTAGTTTGTTCTGAGTTGAATGGAATCTCTTCTGGTGCTGGACCCTATCCCGTCAGAGTTTCTGGACAAGCAAACCTCCTGTACTACTTAACACATCTGTGAGAGGAATGGCAACAAAATCAAGAGTGGATTCACCATCCCCACAGCATTAAGACCAATGATTTATGTGGGCTAAGAATCCATGACTGCACATGGATTTTCAACTCCTTCCAAAGAATAGCTCTCCCACTCACTCATCCAGAAGCACCCTAAAGAATAGAGACCATCTAAGGTTATACCTATTAGCTGTGCAAGGGGAAAGCACAATCAATAGCATGCTACTATGCCTGCAAGGAACGGCTTTCAAGATCCCAGCCCTAGTACTTTTAGGCTGCAATCTTATACTCACCTAGAATTGTGTCCCATTGAACTTCTGAGCAGACATATATAGGATCACGCTGTCAGTGTACAATTCTAATCCCAACTGAACACCAAAGCAATTCCTTAGTATTTGCTTTACCAATGATGAACTAAGAACCTTTCAAAAATTCTTAATGAATGATTTGCAAGGGACCATCCAGTTCAGATATGAGATTTTCCTGTTCTTTCATAATTAACAGAAGATTAGCTTTTCTACAGCGAGGTGGGCGCACTATGAGACAGCACTCTTTGCTGTGCTGGATATCGCTAATCTCAGGCAGGGATGGCATATGAGTAGGTGTGTGTCAAAGTCCTGGATTGACCATGTACACAAAATCAGATAAGTATCTCCAAAGAAAAGCTGGAGGCTAGAGGCTGCTTGCTGGTGTTTACCACTTCTGTGAAAATTTAAAGGTTGATCCATCAATCAATCACATCTCTCCCAGTCCCATGGATACTGTGCAAGACACAACCAATAGAACTGTATCACTGACCTCAACTGACATCACAAGTGATGTTATTGCAGAAAAGAGATTCAAGTGACCTTCGTGATGTTGCTGAAGCACAACTCCTAACATTCTCACTTCTCTGTTTATGGGCACTAGGATCTGAATCCTATTGTTAGTTTCAACTAGAGTAGAGCCACTGAATCCATAGGATATGAATTCAACAGGTCTACTCAAATGGGAACTATCTGCAGGATTCAGGCTTAACTAACTAGTGTTCTTGACACGTCATTTTACAAGTGATTGATAAGGCAATAGCTATGTTTGTGTTAACAAATAAACCATGTTCATCATAAACAAGCTATTTGTTCACGCCCACTTATTCCTGCTTGGTTCCTTCTACTATGACCAAATACGCAGAGATTAAATGGTTTTTGAACCAGGAATCAGGCCTATTGCTCCTTTTACAAGTCAGTATTCTAAACTGTAACTCTTTCCTGGCTTTAAATTGTTTGGGAGCAACAAATCAAGATTCCTTAATTCAAACTACATGCTAAAAAGGATCTCTAGTTAGTTAAACCAGCAGCATGACTTGGCAAAGCCAGCCGTATTTATTAAAAATGATCCAAGATTCTCAAAAATGTTGGTTTACCATTGTACAAAGGTGGCCAATGGATGAGCATACACTAAATAGAATTGCACCTCACCAGGACAGTATCAGCTTCATGAGTTGGATACTGGGAAACTACATGTATATATCCCTGTTGTGGGCCATGGCTATCTGGATGTGATCAAGAAAGAGTTACTTAATGTTACTTTACTTCTATATTTTAATACTTTGTATTTTTAAAAAATTCTACTGAATTAAGAGAAAAATACAACAAACAAAGAACAAACACAATGGGCAGGATCCAAGATCAATTTACAGGAAAACTTCCTGAAAAATATATACATCAGCTCAGCCTATTACAATTGGAAAGGGTTTTATCGCCAGTATTTCAGGTGAGACAACAGAGTCTGGAAAAACAAACATAATAGGTGCATACTACTTGTTAATAAACTTGTCTGCATCCATTAATCCTTTGGTAAGACAGTTCTTTCATTAGTGATATTGCCCATACTCTTTTGGGCCAACCTGACAAGGAGATTCCATCCAACGTCCCTTCAGTGACGTGATTTCAAGCCTTGCTGTAGATAATATGAGTGAGACTAGTTTTTAATATTGTGGTTTGTTATTTAACTCTGTGAAGATAGATGCCAAAAGTCAGAGTCCATGATTCTGATCTGATTCATCATTTAAGATATAAATTATTGGATTCTTTGGATTAAGTGGAGTTGGCAGCAGGGAGCACACAACTCCTTTACTGGAACAGCTCCATCTGGGTACTGGTCTTTTTCTGGTGTGCTAGTGTTGACATCTAAAGACCTACACCAGTCAGGTCCACACTATCTGAAGGACTCTATCTCATTTATGAGCCTATGATCTTCTGGAGAGGCCTTTCCCTCCATCCCACCATCTTCTCAGGCTCATTTGGTGGGAAAAAGGGAGAGACAGTCTTTTTGACAGTTGCTCCCAGACTTTAGAACTCCCTCCTGACAGATAGCTCTGTCTTTGCTTTCCTTCTGTTGGCAAATAAAACATTTTTATGCTCTCAGACTTTTTGAAACTGACTGGGATGGGCTTTTAATACTGTGTGGTGTTGTTTTATGGTTTGTATATAGTCTTTCAGTAAATTCGAATGGTTTTAACTTTATAAATTGTTTAAATTCATAAAGTCGATAACAATCATTAAATTGTTTTTAACTAACTTTTACATTTATATTTTTTATTCAAGTTTTTATATAGTTTTTAAACTGTATTGTTTTAAAACATATTGTTAGCTGCCTTGAGTCTCATCACGAAAAGACAAAATATAAATGGAAGAAAAGGAGGAGGAGGAAGAAGAAGAAGATTTACATCCAAAATTATACAGCTATGTATGAATAAAAGAACCTGACCTGCCACAGTCCTTTCAACAAACCGGGAATGAAGCAGTGTTAATTTTGGAAAGTTTACAGGAGTCGAAATACTTGCTGTAACATTTTATACTCCTGTTCTCTTATAAGAAGCTGATATGGATTTGAAGAGTGGTAATATCCAAATTTTCACTAATCTGCTTCAGTGAACATCAGATTACATTCCGATGGCCACCATCCTTTCAACTGTCCTGCTGACTTGTGAGTGGTCTAAAGTTATATATGTCTTATGTCTTCAAAGTACATAACTGAACCTGGCATTCTTGAGGTTTGGGACAGATACCTTATACAGCTATAGATCTGAAAACTTTAGCACTGTGACCTTTGGAGTTTAGATGTACAACATAGATTATCTAAAGAGATGGACATACCTCTATGAAGAGATATTTAATTCTATAGAATCTCCTTTTATTCTATTCCTTCATTGCCTCTTCATTTTATCACCGTCAAACACTGGATGATCAATAGAAGGACAATTTGGGGGATGAAACTAGAGCTAAAAATTTAGTCCTCCTACACCAAACATGCAGAGTTGTTCTCAGGAAAGGATTAAATACTTTAGATAACACCATAGTTGCAGGCACAAAGAAATGATTTCTGATAGTATGAGTCACTTTTGAGTTTTGACTTTGCAATTTTATTAAACTGCCTTGGTCGGATGAATATCACCCAAAGCAGCACAGAAATCTATTATATAAAACAAACAAAATCTGCAACAACCATATTTGCCCCCACTTTTAGAGCCTGCCAAAACTACATGATAGGGAAAGATTCTAATATGGAAATAAAGTTAAGACTAAATGAGGATTTGATTCTGAATTCCATTTTAAAACCTTGACCATATTTGCCTCCACTGGAAATGATGCTGGAAGAAGCACCAAAAGAAAATTATTCCCTACAATTCTGTGACCACTTTTGTATCATGATAAATTGCTGTCTTGCATCTCCCAACTTTGATTGTAAATTACTATTAACTTTCAGAGAAAAGAGCAAGGTGTTCTTGTTTCTGGAAATGCTTCTGAGGCTGAAGGCCTGTGTTTTATTTCTATTGTACAGTGATATAACATACTCTATTACAGGTATACCTCAGTTAACAAAGTAGATGTGTTTCTGGGCATGACTACTTTAACAGCAAATTTGGTACCAGAGGTAGAAATAACATGGAAAGAACAGACAGGTTCCAGCACCACAATAAAGAAGATCACTTCAACATGTTTCAGTAAAGTTTTTATTCAAAGTTAACAATATGTACAGATGAAATGAAACAACTACATCAAGTAAACCTTGCATAAGCAAAGGAAAACATTTGGAACCTTTTGGAAGCCACATGAAAGCTTCTTCTAAAATGCATTCAGGAACATTCTTTTTCTTTCACCAGCTTCTACTTTTCTTATCTTCCAAGCCAAAAGATCAAGTAAAGCAGTTCATTTGCAACTCCTCCAGCACTCTGACAGACCAACAAGCTTTAGGATGTAGGGGGACCCACTGGTGGCTACAGCATAAGCTGCTTCAGCATTTCTCCTGGGCCTTTTTGGCTTTTCTCCTTCTCCCCTTCCCTGGGGAAGACTGTACTTCACAGGGAGAACAATGGGTTGTTCCCTCTGTCTCCCTACTAGGACTATTCTACTACCTATGGATAAGTCTAGCATCCCTTCCACAGGCTAGCTGCTTCTACTTCCTAACACCTCCTCCCTGCATGGTCACAGTGCTGCTTGTTATAGTTGTGTTGCCCCATCCCCTGGTCTGTTGAGCTTCTACAGCACTTGTTAATTATTCTTCAGTACAGCTGTCTACTTTTCTCGATTACTAGTTAGCTTGGCAGCTGAGAGTTTCCTAGCTTTGGAAGAAACAACAGGAGTAGATAGGTAGCATGGCAAGTTCTGATACCTTCTCACATTATCATTTCTGTTCTGGGTGAGGAAACTTATAGATCTATGCCTTATTAACATACTAGGCGGAGATGGTGAGGCAAGCTTATCTGCTTCCTTCTTTTCTGTTTTGCTATTCATGCAGCTCAGTAAGAGATTCTCGAGTCAGCTGTTTACCTTACCAGACTTAGACAGGTACACACAGCTACAGTAAGATCAGCTAGACAGAATCCCGTTCCTTCCAAGTTGCAGCTTTATTGTATTGTTTGCTGCAGACATGCTGCTATAACTAACACCAAAAGTATGCATTTCTCTAGCCCTCCTGCACCATTCTCCTAATGCTGATGCTGCTAAAGAAGACCCTTTGAAATAGACAGAGGATAAGAAAGAAAAGAGGGGCTGTGCAGGCATAAAAAGATTTTGTAAAAAGGATCTTTTTTTTATCAGAGGCTTTGTTAAGTCAGTTATGGCTGTATATGGATATACATGTTTTTTTAACAAACAATGTGATACCAGAGACAGAAACAACTTGGAAAGGATAGGGATCGTCCCCTACAGCACAAAAAAATAAGCAGTTCAACATGCTTCAGCAAACTTTTTATTCAAAACTAACAATACATAAATGTGAAATTAAGCAACCAGATCAGGTAAACCTTGCATAAGTTTAAAAAAAAAACCTAAACCTTCTAGAGACCACTTGAAATCTTCTTCCACCTTCTAGAGACTGCTTGAAATCCTCCAGAGATGATTTTTTTTCTTCCCACCAACCTTCACTTACAAATTCCATTTTGCTGGCCAAACTTAAAGATTTTTTTTTTTTAACATAGTGGGGATAGGTGGTGAGGCAGGCTTGTCTGCTTTCCCTTTTCTCTCTGTTTTGCTGTTCACACATGCTCAATAAGGAATTCTGGCAGCAGCTGCTATGACCTTGCCTGGTGCAGAGCAGGCACACACATCTACAGTAGGATTGGCTAATATAGAATCCAATTTCCCAGCTCAAAATTTATTGGATTCTTTTTAACTACAGACATGTTGTTTCAGCTCAACACTGAAAATCTCTAGCCCTCTTTCACTATCCTCCAAATGCTGCCATAAAACTTCCAGCTAAGCAGAGGCTAAAGAAGAAAAAGAGGCTTGATGGACGTAAAAAGGAGCTTCTTTGTCAGAGACTCTGTTAACTGAAGCATGCATGTACTCTGTGTTCTGTTGCTTTAAAAAAGATATTTTTCTCTATATTTTTCTGCATTTTAATTATTTTTAAAGTGATTTACAGTTTTAAGAAATGAAAAGTGAATCACTTTTAAAATGACAGTTAAGATTATCCCGGGTACAAAAATATCAAATGGGGATATTTTATCTCAAGATGGAGTCAGATTATGTGTTCTCATCCTAAGAGATACTATGCAAAATCAAAGAAATTTGAAACAGCATGAATGCTTGAATAAATTTGTTTTTCCATTCCATATAATTAGGCACTAAGCATGTAATTTCAACTATCTATAGGCTGCACTGACAGACATACCTGTAAATCCCACTGAAGTCTATGATTCAAACCTAATACTCCATGAATAGCTGAGTTCCTTCAGTCCACTGAAGCGATTTCAACCCAAGAGAATCTCCACTGTAGGAAGAAAAAAAGGGGGCAATTTCTTTTGGATAACCCCCTGCTATCTCCCAATAAGTTCTTCCATCCTCCGGATCTGATCTTCAACGATGCAAGAGGTGCCAGCAAAAGGGAGAATCGGGGAAAAAAAAACCCTATCTCTTCCCTTCTATACCAAGTATTAACACCCAATGACTAGAACTTTATTGAGAGGACATTTCCAACAACAGAGGCATATACCAATGTGATTAGCTTCTGAATAGACATGTATAGGACTGCGCCGATTTTCTCGTAATCCTGCTGTCACTCACGGCCTGTTCTACCAACCTACTGCTATTATGTGCTTTTAAGATGACTCTGACTTGTGGCAACCCTACTATAGATTTTTATTGGTAACTTTCATTCAGAGGAGGTTTGCCATTGCCTTCCTCTTAGGCTGAGAGAGTATGACTTGTCCTAGATCACCCAATATAGTTTCCGTAGCTGCCACAGTTTTTTTAAAGCAGGGATGGAAGACCAGTGCAGTGTCACTGAGAGTCGATGTGCTAATGGATAAGTACTGTATCAGACACGGAGGTTATTGGGAAGCCATGAGCCAATCACCATGCGTCAGTCTAACTTACTTCATAGAGTAGATCCAAGGGGGGACATGCAAAAAACAATACAATAATGTACTTTGCCCCAGACTCCCTAGAGAAAGACTGAGACACAACATGATTAATCGAAATTAATAAATAAATAATGTTGAAAATTTTTCAAATATTTTTCCTTAATGGATCAGGAAGTTTAATCAACAGTTATAAATAACTATAAAATGCAGCTATCCTATGCAATTATTGCAAATGAAAATATTTCTTGTATCATAGCAATTATTTTTCCTGCACTACACAAAGGGCTTAACTACCAGAGTATGTGGAGATATCAAAATGGAAATCCAAGTAATGGAAAGTCAAGGTTGCTTGCTACACAGAGACTCCACAGCAACACTGTGCACGCACGCACACAAACACTGAAAGGAAAGACTCATCTCATCAAAATACAGGGAAAGGTGATGACAGAGGTCGACTTCTGTTTTGCAACTAACTTTAATTTTATATGTTGAACTTTGGCACGAGTGATTTTCAGTTAAACATACATCAGATTGGGATGACTCTCAAAAAATTCAAGAGATAAATTTAAAGATCACTTCTTCACAATATGTCTTTTATGAGAACACTACCAAAAATATGCCTCTGCATAGTATACAGTGTACCGCAAACTGACATAAGTTTATTCTAACTATAAAAAAGAATGTACTTTGTGCTTTTGCATTTACAACGATCAGGTCTTAGCATTGGTCAGAGCGCATATTTATCACAAGTGAGAACTTAATACCAGACATTATAAAGAGCTACAAGCTACAGCAAACAATTCTGACAGATTCAATTCTGACAATTCTGACAAAAATGAAACCTTAAGTTGTTGCACACACAGTAGATTGAATGCACGGTATCCTGCCAGATTCTATAAATACTGTATATAACACGCACATTTTAGCATCTAGTTATCAACTTAAAACAACACAGCTCTTTCTTGAAAAACATATTGAGCATGTAAAAGCAAAGGCTCACCGATTTGTTCTCCAAGCCATAAAAGAGATTTCCTCCCCAAAAGCTCTCCCTTGATTATCCATGTGCTTAAGATAAAGTTACATAAACAAACGCAGGGAGACAGGGTCAATGGCAGATGAAAACCATTAGGAACTGCCATAATCAAGCCAAACCTACCTGAAAGCCAAAATCAGTGACTATTATTTACACTATATAATACTATGTGTTCTCTATATGCAAGAGAAACAATCCTCTCACATTTTAATTATGTGTTACTGTAGTTTCAGGAAAATCTATTTCCATATGTAGTTAACCTTCCAAAATACTCAAGTGATCTCTATTTGCAACTACTTGTACCAATAACTAATATTCGCTCAGCAGGAAGTGATTAGGGCTTGACTGGTACTTCGCTGAGTGTTGCAGAAAAACAAGTCAACACTACACACCCCACCTCCAAATTCTGGACCAAGAACACACTAAGACATGGCAAGGCACCACACCAGTTTAAAGAGAATTCTGAATAAGAGGGTGTGTGGATCTCTGGGGAGAGAAAGAAAAGCAAACTATTTCACTTTTTCTCCTCCTTTGTTTTACAAAGTGGGAACCCCAAAGGTTAAATAAATCACACATACTTTTCTAAACTTTGCTTTCCTCTGGCCAATAAGAAACAGAAGATAATGGGAGGAAAGAGGAGATAACGTCCCCACCTGAAAATGTGATTCATACGGTTGATGCAAGCTATTCACCCGCAACAATCGACCCAGAATCAGAAGTGAAAAAGAAGAAAAACGGGCGGAGGAACAGAGAAAGTTCCTTCCAAATTTCTTTGTCAGTGGAGCAGACAAATTCCTCACCCAGTAGCTGGCATTCCGCAAGATCAGCAGCCAAGAGATATTTTAGTTCCTTAAAAACCTAATGCGAGAATGGGTTTGCAGATGCTAATTCTTTCAGTGCAATCATATGCACCATGCAAGAAGGTTAGACAAGCGATCAACCTCCTTCGGTCCCTTTGCCTCTTATCTTGGATACTTAAGGCCGCCATCCAACGTTTCCCCCCCGGGGAGTAAGCCTGCTGAACTCAATCATCGAGTCGAGCCTCTGCTAGTCATCCTTAAGTGAACCCCCAAAGGGCCTGCTTCACTGCCAGGGTGGAGGAAAAGGGATTGGCAGCGCAGCCCCTGCTCCCCAGCGCCCACCCCAAACTTCCTGCTCGCCCAGTGCCGAAGCCCAGCCCGTCGCTCACCTCCACTTGCCAGCGGCTCTTCTCGCTCGCCGCAGCACCAGCGCTCGAAAGCCCGCTCTCCTCGCGCTGCCGTCGGGCTAATCCGCCCCGACAGCCACCTCTCCAAGCAACAACGGAGTTTCTCTTTTGCCCCGCAGATCGGACGGACCAGGGACGGAGGATGCTACTGACTTCTCGGCTTCTCCCGTCTCTTTCGCCCCGGCAGGCTGCAGGTGCTTCCCTCCAGTCGCTTGCAGGGCAGCGGCGGCGAGCGGGGAAGACGGCGGCCAAGAAATGGGGCGGGTAGGAGGAACGCCGCCTGTGCCTCTTCGCCTCAGGCGCCGCCCTTCTGCGCCCCTCCGCGTCGCCAAAGCCCCACGCGGAAAGGCGGCTGGAGGGGGCAGCGCCTCGTAGTGAAGCTCTTCGCCGCCGCCGCCGCCGCCCACCTCGCCCCGCCGCTTGGCTGGCTGGCTGGCTGGGTGGCCGGCAGGCAGCAGCGCCGCTCGGCTCCCTCTCGAGGGCGCGGGTCAGTGTGCGGAGTGCTCGAGCGCTCTGTGCGCCCCAGGAGGACAGCGAGGGCGGGAAAGCGGCGCCTCGTCTTTGCGGCCCCGTTCCCCCGCGCTGTGGCAGGAAATGTTTGCAGCCCTGAGGAGAAGAAACGAGCGTCCTCGTCGTCGTCGGCTCCGGCGCTGGGACAGAGTAGGGCGCCCTGAACGTACCGGGCAGTATGGGCTCGTGTCGAATATGCAACAGCGAACAACAGCAACAGAACAACATTTACCCCCGCCCCCACCAACGCATTTAATTCGTGCCTTCTCCAACTTCTTTCCGCCTTTTTTCATGCTCGCTTCAGCAGGCACACGATGCCTGCAATGTCTTTTTGGTTTAGGGCACTTGAGAGTCAGGCCATTTCCACACTGCACGGTTGCAGTGCTATTATTTCACTTTCAGCATCCTGTGAGGCCCCTCCCTAAATTGGAAACCCAGGATTCCATAGGATGTTGAAAGTGGAATAATAGGACTATAACAGTCTAGTGCGGAAATGGCCTCAGATTCTGACTTGCCCTGGCCCCGAAGTGTGGTAAAAGGCATGAAGGGTTTTCGGAAGTGTAAAAAAACATAAAAGGTACAGTTCGGTCAGAGCCAGCCAAAAGCATCTCCCTACCAGAGGCAAAGGGAAGGACAAGGTGCTGTTACTAATTCAGTGTGGAGAAGCCAACCTTACTGGCCACTTAATTTCCAGCACTAATAATGGGATAGCATCTTCTGTAGAGAGACCCAGTGTGGTATAGTGGTTTGAGTGTTGGACAATGACTCTGGAGAACATGGTTTGAATCCCTGTTTGGCCCTGGAAACCTTGGACAAGTCACACTCAGTCTAAGAGGGAGCCAAAGGCGAACTCCCTCTGAACAAATCTTGCCAATAAACCCTGTGAACGGGTCACCTTGTGGTCATGGTAAGTTGGAAACGACTTGAAGGCAAACAGCAGTCCTCCATAGCTCCTGAAGGTAGTAGTATAACCTAAGGGAGTACAGAAAACTCCGTTACTGCTCCCTGACCACCCAATATATTGTCTGAGAAAGCTGTCTCAATATGGGCTAGCCCTGTGAGCCGAGCTCTTCCTGTGGCTGCTCTGTGTCTTTTGCTCACACAATGCTTCCCTCACCATCAGAATTGGACTGTACAGGTAAACTAAGAATTCTGTTGCTGGAACCATATTGTCACCCAGTGGCTTTTTGCAAAAATTGAAAATGGCAGAATTTTGTGACTGATTTGTTGTGAAAACGAGAGATACTAACTGGGTGTTTTTGACTTATCAAGGTATTACACTTGGAAATCTGGTATGAAAAGACAGCAGTCAATTTTTTGAACAATTCAGCAGAAACCATACCTTCAATTCCTCTGGTGAACCATATGTTCCATATGTGCAGCTCCTGAAACCTTGAATAGCTGTTCCATAATTGTAAGGAATACAGCAGAGTAATACTATCATGTCAAAACAATTTCTGAAGCCATCAAAAGATTTTGCAACAATAACCCACTAAAGCCATAGATTTTACCTTCAATATTATTAAAATCAATGTTGACACATTAGATTTCAGTTTTATTCCTGTAAATTGAATTTTTAAATCTAATTTTGTATTTAGCACCCCTGCATCTCAGCCTTTTTGACATCACTTTCTGTGGATATTCATAATGTTTATTTATTTAATATGTTTCTATACTGCTAAAGCAATGAAGGTGGTTTATAATTTGTTAAATTGTTGTGGGCAAATGCTGAAACAGACAAACTAACCAGAGTTCTCTCAGGCTGACTGAAAGTCTCTATGGTAGTACAGTGTACATGCCCTCTGGCCTGATCTTCTCTTCTTTGGCCTTTCCTCAAGGCACCAAGGTCTTCATGTAATGTTCCTGTTTGTCTTTCTCCTAGATTTTGGATGATAAGAGGGTGATTGTATTCTCTCTCCGTTTCCGTTTGTCTTGTCACTCCAGAGACAATACCAAAATCTTAGTTCATTTACCTATTATCTGTTGTACTGATTGTTGTAGTATTCTTTTTTGGGGAGTCCCTTTAGCTGCTCTTAAGACTTCCCTCTCTGTCTGGAATTTAGTTTGTTTGCCATTTCTGCTTCTCAGTCAGGTAATATTAATCATTTGTATTACTTCCACATTGGATTCCACCTCCCCTTTCATATTTCTTTAGGTTCCTTGTACTTACTGGATTGTATCTACTTGTATTCGGAGTATACTCACCGAAATCAATAGGACGGTTTACTAATGACTTGAGTTCTATTGGTTAAAGTGGACCTGTCCTCTTAGATGTGGCACATATGAACCCAACCCACTCATCTCCATTATCTTGTTCATCTGTTTCTATCTTCTCTTCATTCTTTCCCACCAATGACACTGCTTTTCTGCATTGGTGAGATTGTGTATTCCTGTAAGGCAATATCAAAAAATAGAATAAATCTAAAGAAAAACACTAAACTAATCATTGTGCCAAAATACAATCTGAAGAACATTCCTGTAGCATTTAACAATAATGTAAAAATGTATTTGCACTATTACGCCTAATTGACCAGAAGCCAGAGGAACCCTGGATGGAAGCCAGGGACACTGTCAGGAGGGAATGCAAAAAAACAAAAGAAAGTATCTGGAGACTAAAAGAAAAAGAAACCTCAAAGGATGATGGATGAAATGATGAGTTCATCATTAAACTCATCCATCATTAAGGAAAGATGAGAAGGAAAAGTAAAAGACGACAGAAAAAGCTTCAGAACTCTAAATGCAACTGTTCAGTGCCTTGTGCATAGGGACATGGAAAACTACTGTAATAATCAATGCAGAGAAGTAGAACACGGCAACAAAAAAGGAAGAACAAGAGACTTCTTCTACAAAATCTAGGAAATCAAAGGGAAATTTAAATGAAGAATGGGGATGCTCTATGACCAGCAGGGGAACACATTACATGACCAAGTAGAAATAAAAATATGATGGAAACAACAAATTGGAGAACTGTATAAAAGACAGGAAAGGATGACAGATTTGTTCCACAAAGAATCATTTGAAGATTAACCTACAATTTTAGAAAATGAAGTGGAAGCTACACTCAGAGCATTTGACAGAAATAAATCACCAGGAACAGTTGGCATACCAATAGACTTGCTTTATGCTGCAGAGGTAGATTCTACTCTAGTTTTAGCTAAAATCTGTCAACAAATATGAAAAACAAAAGAAGAACCCACAGATTGGAAACAAATACATTCCAGTCCCCAAGAAAGGGGACAGTAGGGATTGCAGTAACCATGGGATCATTACATTAATTTCCCATGCAATCAAAGTGATGTTCAGAATTCTACAACAGCTTTTACCATATATGGAGCAAGAAATGCCAGATGTCCAAATTGGGTTCAGGAAAGGAAGAGACACTAGGGATCATATTATAAACATATGTTGGATAATGGAGTGCACAAAAGAATTTCAGAAGAAAATCAGCCTCTGGTTTATAGTTTATAGCAAGGCCTTTGATTGTGTAGATCAGCCATTCTGAACTGTTTGGAGGCCATGGCTTTCTTAGGAACTTTAGGAACTGTCTCAGGAACCTCTTTCTTCCACCCCCCCTCCCGTCAAACAGGGATATAACAGAAACAGACAGAAAATCATTTGTTATTGAACACCAAGAAAATTTGATCATTCCAACATTCAAGGACAAAACTTTTAAAAAGACTATATGAAATTAAATATCTATCAGACTTGATGCGATCCTTGAGCTTGGTGCTTTTCTGCGTGTTTCATGATATTGTGCTCCAAATTAGATAATGACAATCAGAGGTCACCTCTTGTCAAGATATCAATACTGTTCTTGCATTTTGTCAAAGAAACTGTCAAATTGTGTGTTGGAACGCTATTATAAATAGAAGAGAAATTATTGACTCCAATTAAAGTTGCTGCTTGGGTATTTCATTGGCTCAGTTGTCAGGGCCCATAAACCATTGAGGCTCCCCTTCTTGCAGTTTTCAGTCTGTGTCTTCCTTCAAATGTGCCAGGACCCCCTTGGGGGCCATATGGCCCCTGTTGAGAATGGCTGGTACAGATCATGAGAAACTGTGGAGCACTCTTAAAGAAATGGGTGTGCTGCAACATTTGATTGTCTTGATGTGTCTGTGTTCAGGACATGAGGTTACCATTAGGACAGGATACAGAGACATGGAATGGTTTCCAATTGGCAAGGGAGTCAAGCAAGTAATATCAACAGTTTAAGATACGCAGATGACCCCATATTACTAGCAAAAAATAGCACAGACTTGGAAAGATTACTGAAGGAAGTAATGGAAGAAAGTGCAAAGGCAGGTTTACAATTGAATGTTAAGAATACAAAAATAATGGCCACAGGTGATTTTGTTGTTGTGTTTCTGACTACCCTATCCCTGGGTTTTCTGGGGCTGACAGTGTGTGACATGCCAAAAGTTATTTACATAACTTTAAAGTAGATGATGAAGGCATTGAAATAGTCAAAAGATTTTCCATATCTTGGCTCAGTCAATCAGAACAGAGACTGCAGTCAAGAAATAAGACTAGGACTTGGAAGGGCAGCTATGAAGGAGTTAGACAAGATCCCGGATTGTCCGTGCCAGTATATTTCCATCTTCTATATATGGTTGTCAAAACTGGACAGTGAAGAAAGCTAATAGGAAGTTGATGTGTGGTGCTGGTAGAGAATTTTGCAGATACCCTAGACTGCCAAAGAGGCAAATAAATGGACTCTAGAGCAAATCAAACCTGAACTCTCCCTAGAAGCTAAGATGACTAGACTGAGAATGTCATACTTTGGATATGTCATGAGAGGACATGACTCACTAGAAAAGACAGTAATGCTTGGTGAGGCAGAAGGGAGTAGGAAAAGAGGAAGACCACATTTCAGATGGACTCAATCAAGGAAGCCATGGCCTTGAGTGTGCATGACCTGAGTAGAATAGTTGATGATAGGGTGATTTGTAGCTCCCTCATTCATAGGGTCACCATAAGTTGAAGTTGACTTGATGGCATTTAACAACAACCATTCTCTACACCCTTATCCTTGAGCTTTTTTCTCAACATTTACCAAACTGGTATGAACAAACTTACTCTCTTTGAAACCTGCCTAGACCCATTCCTTCCTGCATCTCTCCAGCACTGAAATGCTCATGAAGGTGAAATCTCTCCCTCTTTACATATGAATCCCTCAACCCATCTGTTCATATTAGCTTATTCAGATTGGCTTTTCTATTATTTTCATTCCTTTCCTGCCTAGATGTCTTCTCTTTACTGTAAGTCTGCAGGTAGAGTTTTTTAATGTTCAATTTGTATGCAACACCTAGCTGTTTTGATAAATAAATACATAAACATAGTTGAGACCAGCATATTTGTATCAAAAGACAACTCCAAAAGCATATTAGAAGTCTGCCTGTGAAACACTATATTTTCAACACTTACACATACCTACTCTAGATGTATTGTTTAACTTTGCGTGATCAAGATTTTATCTTTAAAGTTCCTTAAATTAAGTCTTCACCAAAGAAACATAACTTGGAAAAGCTAGATTTGGGGCTGTAATCCTCCGGTGAGTTCTAACAACTGGTGATGGTGGCTGGGAGTTGTAACCTGAAAAAGTAACTTTTACCAGTTCTGCAACGAAAGGCAAAATAACTAGTGTAAACTGACTTAATGGAATCTTTACAAGCATCTTATTTGGAATAGAAACACCTATATGATGTCTGTGCTAGAAAATTAAGATTCATAGAATCACAGAACTGGAAGAGACCACAAGGACCATTCCGTCCAACCATGCTGGAAGATACAACCAAAGCACTCCTGAGAGATGCCTACCTAACCTCTGTTTAAAGACTTCCAAAAAGAGAGACTCTACCACTCTCTGAGGTGGCCTGTCCCACTGTTAAAGAGCTCTTAAAGTCAAAAAATTCTTCCTAATGTTTAGATGGAATCTCTTTTAGGTAGAATCTCTTTTCTTTTAATTTGAATCCATCGGTTCGTGTGCTAGTCTCTGGAGCAGCAGCAAACAAGCTTGCTCCATCTTCTACAAGACATACCTTCAGATATTTAAAAATAGCTATCATGTCACTTATCAGTCTTGTCATCTCCAAGTTAAACATACCCAGCTCCCTCAGTTGTTCCTTATAAGGATGCTTTCTATCTTAGTAGAGGCTAGAAACCTATAGGTGACTTGCGTAGATGTGACTCCTGCTTATGCCAGTGTATGTACTTTTAAAGTAATTGCAGAAAACCCTGCATTTGTACTGGGTGATGGAGGGTAACTTGAGGCCACCAGGCAACTTTACTCTTCCCGCTGCCACTGATTGGCTTCAAGGGTGTGCCCAGGAATCGAGAAGCAGCTTGTCTAAGAGGCAGTAGCCTCTTTTTCTCCTTAGCCAGGAGCATGAGGGCAATTGGATGGCATCAAAGCACAGCCCCTTGGCTAATTAGTTGTACCCTGGAGACTTTAGCTGCTCTTGCATACCTGAGCCATTAGCTCCAGACCAGTGGAATAGCTACACTAGGGGAGTTATGTTTCACTGGTATAATTGCATCTCAGCCAGTAAGTACAAGAAGATTAAATACGAATCCAGTCTCTAAAATTATTTTTATGTATTCTTTTATTAAATGTGCTATTTATACCTCCAGCACACAGGTATTTCCAAATCTATTGATAATAATAATAATAAAAAAATGAGTTGGATCAAAACTTACTATAGCTTCAGCTGATATGCCAGCTGCTCCCCTTCCTAGAATTAGATGACCTAAAGATGGTAGTGCATATGCTGGCAACCTCAGGGTTGGTCTTCTGCTATGTGATCTACACTGGGCTACCTTTGTACCAAGTTCAGAAACTCCAACTGGTCCAAAATACAGGTACATCAAGGAGTGAACATACTACACCAATATTAAAATCATTCCACGGGCTGCCAATTAGTTTCTGGGCAAAGTACAAAGTGTTGGTTATTACCTTTTTTTTTAATTAATTTTATTCCACAACAGTAAATAAAATAACATCTGTTCAAAAACCGATTTGTAGTGTTTTCATTACACAACAAATTCCATATGTACATTTTTAACAATTTGCTCTTTTGAGTCCATAAATTATTTTTACCATACCTTCTATAAATTTTTCTGTCTATTTAATTCTTCATTATTCACCTTATGCTACTTCCTTACTTCCCTTAGTACCAATTTCTCCTAGTATCTCTAAAGTTTCTCTTCATTACCATCCCTAGCTGGGTTATCCCACTATATTATATCATAATTTCTTTTCGTTTTTCCTTGTTTAATGTTCACTATCTTGTTGGCCATCTCTATTCATTTCATCTTTCCTATTTCACTCATCATATTCATTATTGTGAGGACCTTAATTTACTTTGCTTTTGTGGTTGCATTTATATTAAGAAAATACTTTTCTACTTGATTCCATTCTTTTTCATTTAAGCTTTGATTCCTTCCTTGCATCATCATCGTTAATTTGTCCATTTCTCTATATTCCATCACTTTAACAGTCCATTCCTCTATTTTGGGAGTTTGTTTTTCCACATTCTGGCAAATGTTGTTCTTGCCGCCATGATCATATATAAGATTGTTCTCCAAATATCTACTCTCTGAATTATATTTAACAAAAATATTTCTGGTATCAGTGGGATATTTGTTTGCAGCACATCTGACATTATCTCTTGGATTTTTTTCCAGAAAATTTTTGCTTTATTGCAGGTCCACCAAACATGATAATATGCTCCATTTTCTCTTCCACATTTCCAACATTTGCTCTTTCATTTTGTATATTTTATTTATTTTTACTGGGTCCAGGTGCCATCTATATAACATCTTCAAATAGTTCTCTTTTAAATTTTGTGCTGCTGTGAATGTGTGTGTGTCTAAAAAGTGTTGGTTATTACCTTTAAAACCCTACACGATTTGGGTCCAAGTTACCCACAGCACCGCCTCCTCCCATACAATCTGCCCTGTACACTCAAGTCCTCTGGGGGCCATTTACTTAAACTGCAGAAAACAAGACTGGCAATGGTCACCCAGTGGACCTTCTTGTCGGCTGCTCCTGTGGAATGACCTGCCGGAAGAGATCCGACAGCAAAGTATGCCATCTGAATTTAAAAAACTGCTAAAGACTTATCTCTTCCAGCAGGGCTACCCAGTCTATTTTTAATTATGATGTATCTTTAATTATGATTTTAATTATGATATATTTGTATTTGAATGGTTTTATGCTTTTAGTGTATTTTAACCATAATGTGTTTTAATTGGTATGCTGGTTTTATTGTATTTTAACCTCTGCTGTACCCTGGCTCGAGCTTTGAGGAGAGACAGGTAACAAATAAAAAATTATTTTATCTATCATTATTATTAGTAGTAGTAGTAGCAGTATCATGTAATGCATTGCTCTAGGGTGTGAAGACATTTTTCTGGATTTAATTTTTATTTCATTTTTTTGCATATTATTCTGTGTATTTTCATGGTATTTTTGTTTTAGTTTCAGTACTTTTCAAGTACTGAACAGTCTACCATTGTTTCCATTTGTCAGAATTTTTGATCAACTTTTACTGTTTTGGTCACAGCTCATCATAACACTCTCCAGCCTTTCTGAGCATCTTCAAGCCATTTAAATGCCACTGAGGCAATTCTGTTCCCCAGCTGCTCACAACTGTGGCTCCAGCTGGATGTTGGACTGGCCAGCAAAGGAATACATTAAATGCTGACAAGGGGCAGTGACACTTGCAGACATCTTAAATCTGTTCTTCCTGGAGTCAGGAGGGAAGAGAGCATGTTGCCAAGCCTTGGCAGCTTGCTGAATAAACACACAGCGGCTTTTATTTTTAAAATAAAACATTTGACCAGCATCTAACCCCATAGCAGTTGAACTCTTTCTGGAACTTCGAGACACATACATTTTTAATGTAGCTTCCGTTACTGAATACATCTTTACATTTTGTGAAGTAGGTAGCAATCTAATTTCAAACTCCTAATGAATAAGTGAATCTTTCCTAAATGGTGAAACACCTTGGTATAGGATTAACACAATTTCAAAACTTGTTTTCAGATCCCCTTTTATTTGTAATTGAGCATGGTGTTTTTTTAGGAGAGGGTAGGAGACTGCATGTTGAATCAAAGCTTTGTTTCATTACAATAACTTCCACTAGTTTTAAAACCACCTTGCTTCCTTAGAAGAGTGAACTATTGAGAAGACAAATTTAAACAAAGTTCAGGCTCCATGCCCATGTATTCTGTCCGTGTGCATATTTGTGCATCATGGCCTTTGTCTCTTTTAGTTCTGTTTATTCCTATTTTGTTTATAGTTTAAATATTACACTCACCTTGGTCCCTCTGTTGTTTAATCTCTCTGAGTCTTTTGTTTGTATCTGTTCCTCATACATTTCAATGGTATGTTTATATTTCAGAGCTACACATTCTGTTAAAATAAAGCATTGTTTTCCTTATGCATAACCTTATTTACAGGGGATTTAGACTGACTTTTTGATTTTAAACCAATTTGTTCTTTTGAAATCAATAAAAACATGTTACAAGCCATGTTATTTTTTGTTCTAAGACCCCATGCTGTAACTTTACCTGAAGTTTATCTGCCTGTACTCATGCAGCTTAATATTCTCATCTGCTTAGAAAAGGAATGTGCCTTTGCCTTAAGACACAGACTTTCTTAGGCATCACATATTACAAATGTTTAGCATTCCACCTATAGGAAGATATAAGTAGCTACCTAATGCTTATGTTTAAGAAGTCTGCTCTCTCCAATTCTTCGCCATGTCAATATACTTGGGAAAAAACTATACTGAGGTCATTTTCCATGGCATTTTTTAATGGAGGGGGGTGTTGATTAACAATGAAACTATTCAAGAAAAAAACAAATGGGGAAATTATGATATCAAGCATTTCTGCCAAGGCTTTCTCAGTCTTGTTTGTTGGAGCTCAAATAATGATACTGAAGGCTCTTCTAATCTGGCAGATCTTCATAGCATCATCTTTCTGTTGCAATTGCAGTTTTAAATTTAAGAGAGAGAAAATTTTGTCTCTGCTGTTCCCCTTTCTTTGCCATTGCACAATATCTAAAAATTCAGGCTACGCTTCTCCACTTTCCATGGCATGTTATTTCTTACTGTCATGCACAATAGCAATATATTTGCAGGAATCACTAAGAGACAGATTGTCATTCAGCAACAGATAACATCTCCTGGTATAGCTACCATAGTCATTTGTGCTTATCATGTAAACAGGAGAACCAAAGATTCTTGGTACCTGTCAGCAATCCAGAAGTATGAAAACTGAGTAATTTGAACAGGACATAAAACTGAAATGAACATGCTGGCACCTGTGTTTTACTTTATATGAAATATAGATAATAAACAAATTGGGTCAGATCCAGACTTATCAGATTTTGTCACTTAGCAGACACTATTGAGAGGGGAGTAATAAATAGACAAAACTGAAAGTATCTGGCTCAACATGAGTTTTAATAGCTTTTAATTTGATACATTGAAGCTTTCAAGTAAAATTACAAAATTGTCAGAGTTGGATATATTTGCCTGAATCTGATAAATTAGCTCCAACTAGAGTAACCCAATGAGTCAGCTATTGACTGGTGAGTCAACATATAATTAAATACCATTTATTTAATGCATTTACTCTAGTTGTGGTTAATGATAGGATTCAGATCATTATGTTCCTTTGTTTCTGTTTCATCAGCCCTATAACTTTCAACTTTGGACTATTTCCTCCTAGTTTCAAATGTATTGGCACCAGAGGTATGCACTAGTTAGCAAAGCCAACCGCCTAATGAGTGACTTTGATATTTACACACTGACAGATGTAAACTAATTTAAAAAATAATGAAATGTAAAACAGAGTTTGGAAAAGTTACATTTTGGATTATAAATTCCAGAATCCCCCAGTGAGCAACATCACTGTATTAAGGAAATACATGAAGAACATTTAATTTGATCAGAACACTGTCGATCTTCTTCTCATGTTTGGATAGGTAATAGAAGCAGTTTCTCAATCAACAGACCAGTCCTACAGGCAGGGTGAAAAAAATCTGTGATAGAAGAAACACCACTTGCTAATCCTTGCAGGGCCAGGACAGAAGTGTGGGGCAACAGTTTAAATGAGAGGTAAAATAAGCATGCCAGCTGTAGGATTAGCATACTTTGTTGCCCCTTCAGAGGATTTATTAGGAGAAGAAGGGGTTCCTCAGACTTACCTTGGGTGGGAGGTTGCTTGTAGTGGTGGTGGTGTGGGTAGTACGAGGTCATTATTTTCATGGCATGGTATGGTTTCCTCTTCCCAGGCTCTTCTGTGCTGTCTGGATGCCTGGGAAGAGATACCCAATTTTAGTGACTGAGGTTGAAGGTGCTTCTCAGGGACCCAACCATGGGATAAAGTTTTCCCTCAGGTCCAGCTGAATAGGACTTAGGCCATTTTCATACAAGGTTGATACATTGTAGCAGTGTCGAATTCTTACCTTTTGGTCTGCACATTGTACCATTTTAGCATCGTAGTTTTCCTCATGGTTCTGCACATTTTCAGCTCCTAGAACAGTTCACTGCGGTTCACTGCGATGCGAAACCATTGTAAGCAAAAACTTAAAAAACTCCGACGTAACTCTCTCAAACCAGTTCTGCTTTGGTTTTTGCCTACATGCAGAAGTGGACAGCTATGGGCGATCCCTGGCTGTCCCTTCTGTCATTTCCGTCCCTATCTCTCTCCGCCCATCAAAGGACAGGCTGCTGTCATTATTGTCTTCCTGTGTTAAATGGACAGTGGAAAGAGAGTAGATCTGATAATGGACTGTTACAATGTGTTTTTTTCCATGTATCAGTGAACATACATTCCTACTCACAAACATAGCAACACAGAAATGTGTTAAAAATGTGTGTGTGTGTGTGTGTTTTAAAAAACAGACCAATCAGCGATGGCAGAGCAAGGTGAAGGAGGGGAATGGGAGTGGCCAGGGACTTGCTGTTGTGGATACAGCAATCACTGTTCTCCACAGTGGTACGATGCAAATGAGGGGTGTGTGTGCAGACAGCACAGTTTCTGATTGTCTGAATTCAGTTTCCAACTTGCAGCATAAAAACACCACTCTTGACATGCAGTGAACCACTCCTCCCCTCTCGTGCAGAAATGGCCATTAAGGGGAGTGTTCCACTCTGCCAGGCATTCCTATCTCAGCAGCTTTCAAATGCACCCTCCCTAGCCTACTGGGGGGTTGGCTTGTCATGTATCTCATTTTGCTCTTTGTTAATGCATGTTCATTGGTATAATTCAATTTGTTAGCCCTCCGTCACAAACTTTTGGGGTGGTGTAGTATGGCGCAAGGTCCAGCTGCTGCAGGAGTTAGGCCATGTACCCCATTGTCCGTCAGTTCATGAGGTCCCACTACAGGACAGCAAGGTTAGAGGCTCACAGGTAATGCCACCTCAGGTGAACCTGCCTTACTCTCAGATGGCAGAAGACCACACAATGGCTATGTGCCTGAGTGGCTCCCCAATAGCTATCTCTTTTGCTGATTTCCTGCTCTGGGTTGGGAGTCCTGTAAGTAGTGAATGCTTTGGATCATTTGGTTATTGGATACTGGATCTTTGCCTCATGTGAAGCCAGCTTATATAGGCTATAACAAATAAAAGCTGTGGCCACTACTTGCCAAAATCCTGTGTGGTACTGCATGTTGTTGCAGCCTCTGTCAACCTACACTAGTCTCTCACCACTAGGCCTGCAATTAGGGGCCTCTGTATTTAGCTAATCAAAGACTTCTGTTCAGTTGCTTCTGACATGGCTCCAAGAACATCCTATTTTCACCCATAGCACTGGAGCTACAGTAATGTAGCTACAATAAAGCTTTTGACTGCCAACAAGGGCAGGCTTCTAGGGTGAGCTGTTTCACAATATTATCCTCATGGCATTCGCCTAAACAATCACTAATTCACAAACTTAGAATTTGTTTTCTGTTCAGTAATAGCTCCTTCTCATTTCTGCACATAAAAAGACCAGCAGGCTGCCTGTATAATGATCATAACAGAATATTCCACAACTGCCTTCTAAGCAGTAGCAACAGATTAAAGAGAAAAATATTTAAATCAGTGAAAATCTGAGAAATGAAAAACAGGCCTTTTGCATAGCAACTCAATTTGCTCAACTTAATTGCTGTTTAGAAATCTGAGAACTTTCTTTCTAGAGTCCCTGAGAATATGATTAATACTAAGCATCCAAAAAAAGCTATATAGCATCATCAGTAAGTTAGAGATCCAATTTTTTCTTAGTTTAATAAAATAAGTTAACTAAAACTATAGAGTAAACAAAGGTCTGTGGCCCTGGGCAATACACATTTATGAAAAATGTGCAGATTCTTGTAATAAGAAGCTTTACATCCGCTGCCTTTTCAAGCATTCACTGTATCTGAACAAAATATTCCTACAGTGCTGATACTTTTCCATATCACCTAGACAAAGTAATTTTTTGCAGCTATATATAGACTATATAACTATGTAAATTGATAGTTATGACAGATGCCTTTTATATTAAAGTGAACTGTTTCAAATAATTCTTATGAAACTATCCACTTTTACACTTCTTGGAAATTAATCTATTTCAAAGAATGCATGCCAAATACCTAATCATACAGGTACCTTGCTGAGAGTAATTGCTTGGCATAATTTTCTGTATCCTGTTCCACCAGCATATAGCATAAGAACAAACAGAACACATCCAGTTAGAGCTCAGCCCATTTCAAAGTCCTAAGAAAGAACTGAATTTGGAAGAAAACATTTTCAAGGAAATCCTATTCTCATACTGGATAAATGAAAACAATATTATTACTGAATTTCTGTTTATATTTTTTATTTTAAAAAGAATTTAAAAAGTACATACCACCATACTCAAAGCTGGATTGAACTTTCATGCACAATAATACAATTAAATTGTTCAGATTTTGGAGGAGCATTGATTTTCATGAAGTCCCATTTTATCTGTGACTATATTCAGAAACAAAGATGTGCATATCAATCAATCATGTATGCCAGTCTCTGTGACTTTTATTAAATGCCAGTCAGCACTCTGCAGTCCATTTTAAAATGCTATTTCTGTTAGTGACAAAAAAAAAATGTCCCTTATAGAACAAACAGATTAAACACAGTATGTACATTGAATGGAAAAAAAATAGAGCATTGGAGACTTCAATCAACACTAAGTTTAAATTTTCAGTGGAGTAGTAACATCTAAAATTTTCAAGACCACTTATATATTCACTGGAAAAGACTATTTGCTAGGAAAAATATAGCCCTTACCAGAATCACTGAAACATGCAAAATTCTGTCTTGTGTCTTGCAAATCTTGTAAAATTAAAATGCTTCAATATCAATTAAAAAGCAGCCATGAATTTTTCCAGTCAGTAATCAACAATTAACACAATATGACAAAGTGTAACTCAGAAAGTTATATAACACCAGAAATGGCATGCATTTTTGTTTGGCCAGATCAATTATACTGGCAGATCCCACCAGAAGTCACCTTGTGTACCTCCAGGATATATGTCATTTTCCACATAAGTAGCATTAGTCATAGAAATTATCCCTTAAGAGATCCAGTCTGTTCTTATTTGGGTTGTAAATCTGTCAGCAACTGCAGTCTATTCAACCATTTGTTGACAGGAAACTGTGGGGTTTGACTTTGAGGCTGCTGCCTCTTCAAGTCATGCCACTGTTGCATCAGAAGGTGAGTAGAATTTGATGGCATGATTTCTTCTTTTGCCCCATGTATAGAGGGATTAGAGGCCCAATTCCAGCAGCTTTATTATTTTGGGAGTCGTAATTTTATTACCTGCCTAGAAGACAAGTACAGATGACATGACCATCACATGTGTAAATATGTGCCCATATATTCACACTCTGTCAAGGTCAGAGACCCAGGCAGCAAGCTAGCTCAGAGAAGGGAGTGGGAGAGCTAGCGGAGTCCTGCTGGGAAGAGTCAAGCAAGCAACTACTCAAAGGAAGTCCATTTACCCAAGCCAGAGCAACAAGTGAAAGCCATAGTCAGAGTTCCAAAAGCCAGAGGTCTGGAGCCAAGAGATCAATCCAAGGTAGCAGGAGCCAGGTGCTGGAAGCAAGGAACAGACAAGGGGAGGGCTCATAAGAAGTTTGCCACAAGCAAAGGAAAGCTTCCAGGCAGGCAGTTATATAGCCCAAGACACAGGTGTGGCTAGTCACTGCTTCTTGAACTTAATCAAGGAAGCCTCCCTTTGCTCAGCTCTCTTGAGTCTCCGCTTTGTTTGTGGGCTGATTGGCACAGGCTCCAAAGCATCTTCAGAATCGGATCCCTGTTGCCCTAAAGGAGCAGGCAGAGGGACGTCCGTGCCTGCTTGGTCCATGGCAGCAGGGGGAGCTCTTGAGCTGCGGGACTCATCTCCAGCCAGAGCAACAGGGACCAACAGCTGCTGCTCGTCATCAGCAGCTCTGATAGGGGCTTCAGTTATCACACACTCACATTTTTGTATTGATATATATAGCTTGCTTCAGTGGAATTGTGCATTAGTAATGTGTTGTTTTTAAGGCATTCTCTCTCACTTTGGTTGAGACTGACCTTAAGAAAGCGATACTCTATATGCAGTAATGCTGATGGTGTCATTATTTTCATGAGAGCCAGCATGGTGTTATGTTTTGGGTATTGGACTACCGTTCTGGAAATCAGGATCTGAATTGATGCTCAGCCATGGAAACCCACTTAGTGACCTTGGGCAAGTTGCATTCTCTCAGCCTCAAAGGAAGGCAAAGCAAACCACACCTGAACAAATGTTGCCAAGAAAACCAGATATAGGTTGGTCTGATGGTCACCATAAGTTAGAAATGATTTGAAGGCACACAACAACAAATAATTATTTTCAGATTAATTTGAGCCTTTTAGTGTTACCATATTAGATATGCATGTCATGTATTTTACCTGCCTACTGTCATCTGGATTCTCCAGTCAGGCCATCACAACAGCTATTATAGTGCTTGATGGCAACATCAGCAGGTGGGCAAATTTCTCGTCCATTATCATTCGGTTATCCTTCCATATCAGCACTCTTACAAGCACAATGTGTACTTAGAAGTCCTCTCCATGTGTTCAGCATGGCTTACTCCCAAGTAAGTGTGCATAGGACATACCATATGTAGCCTTTGGTATTCCTGGGAGAGTTGAACTACAATTTGTTTTGTTACTGTGCATTCAAGTCATTTTTGACTCTAGGTGACCATAAGACAAACCTCTTGTGGGGTTTTCTTGGCAAGATTTGTTGAGACTGGGTTTGCCTTTGCCTCCTTCTGAGGCTGAGATTGTGACTTGCCCAAGCACCCAAGCAGGGATTTGAACCCTGTATTCCAGAGTCATAGTCCAACATTCAGGCTGCTACAGCATACTGGCCCCCTTAAATTTTGTCTGTGGGTTTTCTTGATTATTTAACGTAATTCTGATCAATGGTAGCCTTGATGGTCTTGTTTGACAGGAGACTGATTTACAGCACCAGCACAAAATCTTCCCTGGAACCGCTGCTCTCTGGACAAAAACAGTGTCCCAGAGGCAAGCATAACATAGCAGAGTTACCAAAACAGCAACAAGCGTGTCAGCAGAGTACAACTACAGTGTCTGCTCTGACCCCTCTACCCACTGGTTAGTAAACTCACGGACGCAGAGTTTGTCATCCAAGATGCCTGGAGGCTTTAATCTTCAAAGTTGCAGTATATACATCTGTACACAGATCCACAGGCAGAGATTCCGGGTCATAGATTCAGCATCAGAGTTTCAGGAGCAGAGTGATGGGATGCAGAGAGTCAGAGAGAGAGTAAGCATTCCATCTCCTCTTTTATACACACCTGCTTCCATGTTATCACTCAGGGCCTTGGGCTGATGCAGCCCCTTGTCATGATTTCACTATCATGACTCAGCCCTTTACT
Source organism: Cyclura pinguis (assembly GCA_030412105.1). NCBI lineage: Eukaryota > Metazoa > Chordata > Lepidosauria > Squamata > Iguanidae > Cyclura > Cyclura pinguis. The sequence continues at coordinate 184,951,504 of CM059602.1, forward strand.
CCATGTCCCCTAGGGAATGAGTCATACTTTGCCAAGTCATTCCCCAGGTGTCCCATGACATACTCATCAAATGTATTTTCAACTGGGGCAAATGTTACCACATTTTTAATCCACATTGTTCTGCTCGATCATGGGGGAGAGAGGTTGAGTCTCCCTGCCCCCTTGTTCAAAGATCCATGTAGACACCTTTGCTGTCATTCACAATTTTCACAGAGCTGCAAAAGAACTTGAGCCATCTCAGACCAGATTACGAACAGGTCTGTTATTTTTTAATTGCAATAGATTCAGTCAAATAATAGACACTTGGTGTGTGATACACTGTTCTTTTTTCTTTTTTGCTTCTAAATATCTGGCATTAACATACAACATACTGTGTACAACTTCTGCTATTTTGCTTTTTGAAAAAGAAGCACTTGGACAGTTGTGAGGAATTTAATGATAACATTGACCTTGAATTATCCTTGTTACATAGTTTGCAATTTGAAAGAAAGGATACAACAGCTTGTTCAAACCAAAGGCAAGCTTTGTACTTATTATGTGAGTGATGAGCCAGAATGTGGAACTGATTTTATAAAGAACCTAGTTAATGGTGTGATATTTAGAAAAAACAGTCTCGATGACTTTATGGCCATTAAAGAGAAATTTGGTTTACAAGAATGAGTGAGGATACAACTGACCAGGGTATTAAAATTCCTTGGGAGATGTGTGGATCCTGTGAATTACTTGTACGGGGACTCAACAATCACAGCTGTAATGCTGTTCAAACTGTCTTTTAATGCTTTGCATTGATTGGTGCTATTGTAATGCCTTTGCTTTGAGAAAATGACATCTGTCTTTACCAAAGAATATTGATAAATTGTGAAACCTGAAAAGTTTTGTGAGTATAAAGAACTAAGGAATATGATATGTCTCAAACAAATGCTCCCTCATCAGTGCTCTTTTGGTTTACCAAGTGATTTAATATACACCCAGACTCATAGCAAAAAGGATGGAAACTAGAGACAGAAAACACATTGCCTGCATACTGCTCTGTTCCTCAGCTGTTGCTAAAGTTATAGTGTGGCTCTACAAGAGCAAGAAAGGCATAAAAGATCCCACCGACTTTGCCCGCTTGGTTGACAGAACATTATTGGCAGCACTGATGGGCACTGATGCTGCAGAATGAACAAAAGAACTCCCTGCACCACTCTTCCTGCAACAGAACACGAACACAACATAGACTTGACCCTTCCAAATCTATTTTGCTTCACACTTTTGTCCTCCCACATTTTTTGTTTTAATACCAGAACTGGCCAGAATTTCAGATTAGTAATCTTTTCTGGAAATGAGTCAGAGGCCTTCCTATGGAAGAAAAGCCAAGGAGTGTAATTAATTAATGTACAAGCATGGCTTGCCCTTGCCTGCTGCGCCTTTTGATGTTCAGCTTGCATAAAATGTGAATAAAGGACATGTTAAGCCTCTTTTGCTCTAATTGTTTGGCCAGCAGATGATTGCAGTCCTGTGAAAAGTGAATGTGACAGCCAGTTTTACTACCAAAGCTAAATGATATAAGGCTTACCATCACTTTTGTTCTGCACTCAACAATAAAATTCCATTTGGTATGGTCCTGGCTCCTGTTATATACAACATACTTTCCTTAGGTCATCTCTTCCATCCAATGTTTCTTCATGTGAAAACAAAGCCTTTAAGGCATAATTACCAAGGTTCCTAGTTCATTATGTTTAGACTATCAGTCCTGGATGTTGATAAATTCTTGTTAGGTTTGCAGTGATCTGGAGTTCAACTATTGACCCCAAGGAAAAAGCACTTAGCTGTCTCATATGCAGACATAGCATTAATCTAAGCAATACTTTTAAGGTGGCTTTATACCATGTTTGCTTCTTTAAAATGCATCCTTCTATTCCACCCGGGGTTTATTTTTACCTGCTGCTGCAAGATTGAGCAGACATCTTCATCGAACTGTTCACAGTTACCATCAAGATCAGCTGCTCAGAGGCACTAGCTAATTTAGAAACCAACCATGTATTGTGAAAAATGTACATGAATTCTGCCAAGGTATTTTGAAACATCACTACACTAGTGCCTCACTATGACTAAATAGTGTGGATGCAGGGTAAAGCGCTGAGTCAAGGAAAAGTAATGTTAAAGTAGGATTTTAAAAATTTCTACTCTCTTCCTCCTGTTCCTTATATTATTGTTTTCAAGTAAATAATTGGATAAAACCAACTGACCAACTGGCGTTTAGGAACAACAGTTTCTGAGGCCATTTCCATACTGGGCTTCTGAAATGGTGCAGAGCGACCTCTCACGGAGGTCTTCTACACTGTAGAGTGGACTAGCGTGGACTACTTTTCGTAGTTCCACACCAGAATCCACTCAGGAGCGGCCAGAACTAGCTGCGCTGCATGTTTTTTAAAAACCTCTTTTTCGAGGTTTTTAAAAAGCACGGAGTGCGCAGCCCCGCGCCGCTCTGTCGCCCGGCTCCGAACCGGATTTGCAGGCGCGCGCAAGTGCGTGCCTGCAGATCTTCCAGGGGCAGGCTTCCAGCTGGCAAGCTTTTCTGGTTGGTGGGGAACCTCCACCAACCGGAAGCCGCCATTTGGGATGCCGGAGGGCTGCGGAGCAGCGAGCTCACGCTGCTCCGCGTAGCGACGGACTTACCCGGCTGCCGGTAAGTTCCGTTTTTGGTCGTTTTCGACCGTTCCCCCTCCCCCACATGTGGAAAGGGCCTGAGTGAAACTAGTCTCTTGGGTTCTTCACAGCTTTACAGTAGGGAAGTGCAGAGCAAGCAGAAAGTCTCCTGGTAAATTAGTGCACAGGGAAACTTTCTCTCTTCTTGTTACAGTGTATTTCTGGAGTAGGCTAGACATTCAAATTAACTGGTACAATTATCAGTTTTATAGAAAGTATAATAGTCTATGATTGAACAGTCAGAGTATAGAAAAGCTACCTTTTTGCACTGCATTTCTCGGATCTGCCCCCTGCATGGTCATGGCCATGGCCGTGCCAGCATACTCTCCAACTATCCTGATCTGGCAGGGACACCTCTGATTAATTCTCCATCATCCCACTTTTTCAGCTACTTTAAGGATGTTTCAGTTTCACTCCCATCCTCCACTTTTCTCCCTATGCTGAGCTTACTTCAACAGCTGCAAACCAAATTCAAAGTGCAAAAGTACTCAGCTCTGCAAGAAGAGAGGAGAAAAATGAAGTGAACAGAATCTTGCCCTTCCCAGAGACTGAGCCAAAAGCAAACTGCTGTAGCTTTTCCTACCTTGTGTGTTCTTCTTCATTAATAACTTTTGCCACCTTGGCTGCACTCTGATATAGCCTGACCACACCTGTTCTGAATTTCATCTGTGAAATGTCGGAGAGTATGTGCTCTTTGGAAGGAGGGGTGGTTCTGGGGGGCTGCAGTCCAAAAGACTAATTTTTGCAAGCTCTGCTAACAATAACTGTGATTATTTCAACACAGGGAGATAGGGCAAACAGCATCCAGAGTTATCAATGAGAAATGGTTGTTTTAAAAATACATTTCTCAACTATGGTCATTTCTGCACTACGCTGTTATAGCGCTATTATTCCACTTTCAACATCCTATGGAATGGGGCTAGGCGTTTTGGGAGGGGCCTCTGACAACCCCCAGGATTCCATAGGAAATGGCCTAAGTCTTCCAAAAGGGTTAAAATTGTTTTCCTCACATTTAGCAGTCACCTAATCAAACTCTTGGCGAAGAAATAGAAAATTTCCACAATGTCTTCAACAGTGACAATAACAAGAGCAAATCAAACCTGAGCTGTTCCTAGAAACCAAGGTGACTAAACTGAGACTGTCATACTTTGGACACATCATGAGAAGACTTGACTCACTAGAAAAGACAATAACGCTTGGTAACCTAGAAGGCAGTAGGAAAAGAGGAAAACCACATATAGATGCATGGATTCAATCAAGGCTCTGAGTGTGCAAGACCCGAGCCGAGGTGTTGATGGCAGGGTGACTTGGAGTTCTCTCATTCATAAATTATCACCATAAATTGATAAATTGTCACCATAAATTGAAATTGACTTGATGGCGGTTAATCACACAATATATAAGCGCACACAATACAAAAATGCTTATTGATCTGTAAACCATAACATATCACTGTAAGCATACATCTATAAATGTTTCTTTGCATCCATAAACAGCTTGCAGATTAAAGCTAATCTGTTTAGAATCTATTTTCCCCGAGAATCCACTTTCTGGGCTGTACTTCTTTGTCCTATAAGCCAGTGAAAACAGTGTTGATTCAACTGAATTACATAAGGGAATTCAATGGCCTGCAGAGCCAAAACACATTGGGTGAGTGGGAGAAACACAACCCCTTTATTGAAGAACCTTCCTGTTAGGCTTCCACCTCTGAAATAGTGTTTTTCAAGGCTGTAGATTTTTAAATTTGCCTTTGCAATCAAGTACATAAACTACTTAAAACTCCTTTCCCCGGAGGCCAAGGAACTTTTCTGAAAAGACATATTTATTCTTTACCAGGCTTTTATTTGCGACCTGAAAAAAAAAATACTTCCTGAAAGCCACTCTTTAAGGCTGAAAAGCTGTACAGGGCACTGTACAGTCAGGGGGTCAATAATCTTAAGGAGGCTTTTTAGCCATTAATACAGGGAAGACGTTCTGGTACTCTGTGACATATACATCATCCTTCTTGTTACGAGTGTTGCTACAATCCATTTGCTGGCTTGCCTTCTCCAACCTTTTTGTTGTGAGCCAGTGTTCATGAAGGGGAGGGGGGGATAGATTGCAGCAGCCCAGCAAGTGGGAAGGCGGCACAAGAATATGATGGTGCTTGGAAAAGTACAGAGAAGGCTAGCTAAAGTGTCCTAGGCTGTGGTACATTTTCCCCACAGGAGAGACTAAAGTGACTGAACATTTTTAGTTCAGGAGAGAAGAGGAGGGAAATGTTTGAGGTTTGTAAGAGAACAATGAGGAGAGAGGGAGTGCATAGAAATGTTCCTCTCTCAAACGCTAGAATTCAAGCCCATGACTCAATGAAACTGGCTGGCAATCTATTCAGGGAAAAAAAAAGGGAACAATTTCTTCATATAGCACATCAATAACTTATGGAATTCATTAACCTGAGTTGCATGATGATGCCTGTTAGTCTAGCTGGCTAAAAGAAAAAGGGATTAGATAAATGAATGGATAGATCGATCATAGCTATTAGTTATAGGATCTTAATAGAGCCTTCACAGTGGTGCTTCCAGATAGAGGGCTCCTAGAATTGCTATTCATTGCTCTTTTGCTTAAAGGGAAAAGCAACATTATCTGACCACACCTCACTAGGTTGTGTCTGCACATTGGGTACAACATAGTCGAGTGGGTAATCTTGTCTTATCCTCTCATAGTCACTACCTATCCTTTCTCCTCATATTCTTGAAGCAGATGCTGTTCTGTGTCGTTTTAGAATGCTATCTTGTATTTGTGTGTTTAAGTTTTCGAAAAGGATTTACAGGCAGGGCAAGTGGATTGCAGCATTATATCTGATTAAACATGACTACAGCGGAGCTGTACATCCTTACCTTTTTGTTTGTTTGTTTGCTTTTTCTACTCAGTTTCAGACTGCCCCTCTAATTTTCTAGTCACTTCCCCAAGCCAGCTAGGAAATTTGCCAGCTTTATTTCTTTAGTCAATTCACAATCTGGCTAGGAAACCTACAGGATTTGTTATATTTTCATTCCGTCTTTCTCTCTTCCTCGTAGACACTTTCTTCTACTATTTGAAGGGGCTTCTGTCATTAATTATTTCTTCAAGGGAGAAAGAGGATGCACTAGTTGAAACGGGCAGCCATCTGCCATTTTCCTATCCCTGAATTCTTTAAGAAATTAGGACAAAAATGGCAAAAATAATTTCTTTGGTGCTTTTTCAGACTTCCTTATTCCTAGACAGTGATATTTCAGTTTAAAAAAACAAAACCCCTAACTGCGTGCCAGTAATGCAACTAAACACAGCCAAATGCTACATGTATGAACTCAAAAATAAGCGTTTCTTGGTTTGGTGAGATTTTAACTTGTTTTATAAACTCATCAGATCCTTGGGAGAGGAGAAAGGACATACAAAGGTTAGCCAACCAGAAATACAAACAATATGGAGAAAGGAAGGGTATTCTCAGTAGATCATCTGCTTTCCACAGTGACAACTCCCTCCCACTCTCCCTCAGTCGACACCTGCAAACAAGCTGTGCTGCTATGCCACTGTGTCTGTTCTTTTTTTGTTGTTACGTGCCTTCAAGTCAACTCAGTTTATGGCAACCCTGTCCTTAAGATTTCATGGTAAGATTTATTCAGAGGAGCTTTGCCACTGCTTTTCTCTAAGGCCGAGTGAGTGTGACCTGCCCATGGTCATGGAATGGATTTCCATGGCTGAGCAGTGATTCGGCTCAAAGGGCCCTCCCTAAACTGCAAACCCCAGAATTCCATAGGATGTTGAAAGTGGAATAATATCACTGTAACAGTCTAGTGTGGAAATGGCCTAAGTCTCACCTTTCTTCCGATATGGGACCCAAGGCAACAATTTGTAAACTTGGCGACAAAGGGATCACATAGCTTAGACCAGGGGTGTCAAACGCAATTTCATCTTGGGCAGCATCAGCGTTATGGTTGCCCTCAAAGGTCTGGTTGTATCTGTAAGAGTATATAAATGTATCTACTCTTTGATCATATTAAATAATTGCCTCTGCATTTGATTATTACTGGTTTGAGTAATAACTAGCTCTGAAACTAGAAGTCTAGGAAAAATAATGGCAAGCAGATATTCAAGTGTACAACTATTGTACAATTTATTGAAAAATGAGTTTTGAAAACAGAAAGTTTTTTTTTAATCATCAGACAAATATTACCAAGCACTGTTTATTACGTTAAATTTGTTTAACTTTTTGGTCTCAGTTGAGACACGCAGAACAAATACTTGTGCTCTGATCTAATGTGCAGTCTGTGGCATATGAAGTTGATAAAGCGATGTTGCTTGGCCCTGTACATTCTTGAATATTTTCGGGCTATTTGATCATAGTTTATGGTCCCTATACCTCTGTAAAATGACATAGAATTGGTCAGTATATCCAAAATGTGCTACTTTCTGCCCCCCTGCTCCTCTCCGTACCTGGTGAGCTCAATCCCCACATTGTGGGCCCGTGGCTGCAGGTATTCTGAAGAGCAGCCCGGCAGCCAGCATTGTGATCTACTTCTGACTGCTCCTTTGTCCAGCTCTTGCGAGTCATGCAGAGCATTGCCATCGTAACCCGTGGCAACACTCTGACGGCGAGACTTGGGCAGAGGAGCAGTCAGAAGTAGAAGTAGATTGTGAATGCTGGCTACTGGGCTCCTCTTTAGAATACTGGCAGCTGGGGGCCTGCAATGTGGGGATCGGGCTTGCCAGGCAGGGGGAGTGTCGCAGCTGCTGGAGAGGTGCGAGGGCCACATGAAATGGCCTGGTGGCCTTGTGTTTGACACATGTGGCTTGGACAAATACCTTTACTGGGCTTCAATTTCCAGAATCCTGCAGCTATCATCAACATTGCCCATGGATTTGATAAGTTGTGATCCAGAAAATAAATTGTCCAAGCTTTGGATTCCCCATGAAAACCCCATGAATGAAGAGGAATGATCACATAGTAAAAGTCTTGTCTGACAGCATTTCATGTTCACCGCAGCGTCATTATTTCTTCTCTTTTACGCATGAGTAGCATTGCTTATGCGGTCAAAAGGGCATAATCCACATAATAAAATGGGGTATTAGTAGATTCAGAGGAAGTTTTACACTTGTAGAAATATAAAAATATATCTGGGAGGAGAAAATCTCGGATATGGGAAGAGGACTTTAAAAAAAAGCTGAATTAGGAGTCGGTGGCCAAAAAAGATGGTTGGCTATTGAAGGGGGTTGAGCAGGGCTGTTTATGACAGGAATTCGTGGAGGCTCCTCATGCATAGGCTTGCTGTAGGTCAAAGCTGAATTGACAGCAAATTTCAACAAGAAGATGAATGCTAGAAATTAACAGTGAGGACTGGCTCAGTAAATGAGAATATCTGGGTTATCTGAAACAACTGAAGAAAATCCCTCCAAGAACCCTGGAATGCTAATCAGATGTCTATAATAGGTGCTTTAAATGCAATGTGAATATAAATATGAAGAGCTGTTGGGAAAATAAGAAGCTCTCCATACCTCTTAGAAATTATCTGTTGCCTTTAGATAACTGGAATAAACACATCAGTTTAAGAAAGTCGGTAACCATGTTTGAAACGGAGTTCACAGGCAAGAGTACTGAAAATTTAGAGAGAGAATAATGACTTCTGTGTTTTGTGTTTTTAAAGAAAACGCTCTAATTATATTAACAGTCATAGACAAGCCCAAAGCTGAACTTTTAAATAATATTATAATAATATTATGATGACAAATTGTGTCTTAGTGCAGCAATTTCCTTGCCAGGGGGAGCACTATCTGAGTAGGACATTCCCCTGGGAAAGGGGGAAAGCAGTTTTGCTAATCTCTCTCTCCCATCTGCAGCCTCCACTGCCATTTCCCACATTGTTCCAAACAGCTGAACTTTCTGCAGGAGATGTTCAAGGGGCATAGAGGACTGCAGCTGTGGAGCAGGGGAATCAGGTCACCTCCACTGTCAGAAAAAGCCCCACAAGATCAAAAGACTACCCTGGCTGGAAGGAACCTTTCTACCTACAGGAGGAGGATTCTGGAGCCAGGCTATAGGCACAAAATGAATAGAAATGTATAAATATCAGTGCTGCAAAATGAAGACACATCTGAGTTATTATGGAAATCTTACCAGGCATGTCTGTTAAGAAGATCTAATTTGGTTTCTAAATCTAGCCATCCTCTTCTTGAATGAGAGAGAAGAGATGACCAGTACTGCTTTTCTGGAACAAGCAGACAGCTAAGCAGGATTTTGATAGGCCCAGCATCTGCACATTCTTTGTACATAAATTTGGGATGGTTACTCTTTTGGACTGCAACTCCAAAAACACTCCCAGAAGGCCCACCCCAGCCAATACAGCTAACTGGCCATGCTTGCTGCAGGGGTGAGGTGAGGATCTGGAAGTTGCCAGCCAAAAAAGTAGAGGTTCTAAGCTCTGTATCTGTGTATATACACTCACATGCAATATTTCATTTTTCCAAGGTGATGATTAAAGAAATCCATGTACACAAGCTCTGTATACATGAATGATGAACACAAGACAGTTGAAGACAGAGTTTGGTGCTATGATCCTTTTTCCTCACTCCTACAAGTCCCTCGCACCTACCTTTACAACGCCTGCACCGGACTGACAAGCTTCAGAAGAAACTTGCAAAGGAAATAATACATGCGCAGGAGAGAGGCAATCTATGGCTCGATCGTAGACCTGAGCTTATAGTGAATGGGAACTATAAGAATATGGACATTTTTTTTTAAGTTCAACCAGTCTTTGATACAACTCTTAGCCAAGCCAGATTTTGATTGCATTTTGCACCAACCCTTTACTGAAGCAGTAAGCAGGATGCAATGCCCAAGTTCATTTGAGAATCAAATGCTTGCCATGCTTTTCATCGCTTGGCGACTATGTGAATTCCATTTTGTAAAATTACTGTGGATACGAATTCATGGTAACCATCTTTAAATATTTGTTATTGACTATCATATCACCTCTCCATCTTCTCTTCTCCAGGCTAAACATACTCAGCTCCCTAACTCATTCCTCACAGGGTTTGCTTTCTAGACTTTTTACCTTCTTGGTCTCCCACATCTGGACACATTTCCAGTTTGTCAATATCCTCCCTGAACTGTGGTGCCCAGAGCTAAAAGCAATATTCCTGGAGCTGTGAGGAGGAGGAGGTAGGACTTAAATATCTGTCTTATCTACTGCCTTGCTCTGCAGTTATGTAACAACAGGCAATAAGCTAAAACCAGAGGTCCTGAAGATATAATAAATGTAAGGCTTCAGGGAACAGATAAGGCATCATATCAACAGGAAGAGAAAAGCTTTGCAAAGCTTACGATCAAATGTCAGGGGTATGTGGCTATGGAGTGATAACAAGTCTCCTTGAACAAGAATGGCAGAACTCACTGACAAATGCATTTTATTGCAAGCTACCCTGGGAAACTCACAGTTTTAAAAGACGATGAACAGCATTGGGCCAAGATATTTGAAAGAGTAGATGGTGTATACCCCTCGTTCAGAAGCCTTCTGGAGTGACAATTCAATTTCACTTCAGTGCTGGTAAGGAAAAAGCTTCCTTCACCACATCTGAGGCCCAGAAGGCCGTCTTTAGGAGGCACATAACATTGTCCACCAACACTTTGCTCCTCCTTGGTATTGTCTCCAGCATCTGCTACCTGCTTAATTCTGTGCAGCTGTCTAATTTTGTGCCAGGCGACTAAGAAAAATACTACATTTCATATTGGGCAAGCCAAACATTCTAACTGTTGACTGTTAGGGTGCTGCAGCAGTAACAACAGGAGGTGGGCAGGTGGGAAATTAAAAGATACCTGTCAACACTTATCAGCACCCAGACAGAAAAGTGAGGGGAGGATCATCCTGAACAAGAATTCCACGGGTGCGTGGAAGGAGTTTTTTGTATTTCATTACATTCCAAAAGTGGCTCTTTTTATAATTGCATTCCTGGTAATGAACCTGTTCTAGCTAATTGGCTAATTCGGAATTGGAAGACCATTAGTCCTGACAATAACAAAAGATATTGGATTTCTGTATCTGAAAGGGCAAAAGGTATGGGAATGATCAAAACACATCTAAGAAGCAGATAAAATTGTTGTATGGAAATATGAATAAGTTACTAAGTGGAGAATATGCCAATTAGTAGAAAATTCATTCTGTTGAATAGAATAATTGATTTAGACAAAATCAGTAAAGGATATGATCTTTATGGCTGCAATGCTATACCCCCTTGTCTAGGCACAAGCTCAGCTGAACTCAATGGGAATCACTTCTGAGAAGACACATATAGCATTGTGCTGTACATAGATGAGTACATTACAAGGAACAATGGTGAAGAGCATCTTTCATTCACTGGAAGGCTAAAAATGCTCCAAAAGTATACATCACATATATTGGTGAAGTTGAATTTAGGTCACTATTCTAGTTTAACTCAGCTGCAATGTCACCTCTGTTTTACTATTTGACACTTTCATTGTTTCTGAACAAGGCCATTGAAACACACACACACAAACAGACATCCATTGGCAAGAGGATGAATGTGTTTCTAAAACAAGATACAGGCAGGTCAAAGTGAGAGAGAACAGGTAGTAAGTGAGCAGCCATTTGATCTTGTTATGACTTCCTTTTCGTTAAAACAATGAATAGAGTTGGAGTTTCTTTCTGACGTGGTGTTTCAGAAGCAAAAATGTTGAAACCAGAAAGGGACAATAGCAGCTTGAGAAACGAACCTGTAACTAAAGTAAATGTGACACTTTTTATGGAATCAGCAGTTGTATTAAAAGAAGCAGGGCAGACCAAGATTCCAATAGAGATCAAGACACTGGCAGTGGGTGGAGAAACTTCCAGTATTTTGCCCCATGTGGTGATTGGCACCATGGTCCTCCTCAAGACCATGTACGCAGTTCATTTCCTGTAAGGAGAAACTATTCCATTGGTACCTGTATTGTAATGGTGAAAAATGCTTAGGGAGTTTTGAAAACAAAACAAACAAGTACAAAAATGTCTGCAGTACATAATAGCTATCACGCTTCCCCTAGCTGGTTTTGGTGTACAACAGGGATACACAACTGTGGAAGACCAAGGGGCTGCATTAGCCTTCCAGAAGACCTTGGAGGGCCACCCCCCACCTGTTTCTGTAAAAATAGTTTCAAAACTATTTTGCCCCCAAACACCCTCTAGGGGAAATGGGGGCATATTTGGGAGCCTTCCTGGGCCCCTAAAAGGCATTTTGAGGTAAAAATCTTTTTTGCAAATTTTTACAAAATTTCATTTTGATTTCTGGGAGGGTAAGAGGGGGTCTGAAACATGGTGGAAATGCCCTCCATGTTCCCTAGAGATAATTTTTGGGCATTAGGAAAAAAAAATCAATTTCTTTGATTCCTGGAGGGTCCTGGGGGCAAGAGCTACAGAAATGGCCTTGACGGCCACATGTGGGCCACAGGCTGCACTTTGCCCACTCTGGTCTACAGTGAAGGTTGACAAAGAGTTAAAAAAAAATCCTCAAAAATCCTCCTATTCCATGAAACAAATGGTGTGATGTCTACTTTGGGCCATCTAATCAAAGCAGTGACCAGTTTATTGCATTTCAGGTTATCTAGTAAGGCTTATATTATCCAGCATTCTTTTTGCTCCAGTGTTTATTGTTGTCACATCTCTTTCCTGGAGGCTCCAGCTAGCTGTACTTAGGAAAGAAATGAAAGTCTCCATTTTGTGTTTCTCTAAACCAAATCTGCATTTTTCTTCCTCTCTTTTATTCTACTTTTTTGCGTTTTCTTCCCACATTAAAAATGTATATTCATTTAATGCATTCTTTTTAATATGTGCATTTATTTATGCAGTTTATCTAATGCACACTTTCTCCATTGATTAAAACTCAGTTTTTCAGCTGCATGCTTTTAAAAATGTACACATTTTAATGTGTGTACTTTGTTTCTCCTAAACATTCTGTAAATATTGCAGATTTGTCAATATTTGAGGTGATTTTAATTTTTTCTCATAAAAGGTCTCAGGAAGTGCAAAGAAGGCTTCTTTCCTTGAGACTGTGAAATCCAACAATATTCTGTTTCATCCCTAGTGTTCACATTGGCCTTTTCACCAGTATTCTAATAGGTCAGACAAAGACTGGGCAGCCATCAAGCCTTCGAGCCATGGCAAGCGGCTAGTTCTATCACATCTCACCTGCTATACTTGAATATACTGATGGATAATTTTCTGATGGTATTTTTTTCTCAAATTAAAAGCAAAGGTTTAGAGACATGTAAAATGCGTTGTGCATGTTGCTCTTTGTATATAAAAGAGCAGCTAGCAGATGTTGGAAAAGTTGTTTTTTTTAATTTCAGCTTCCAGAATTCTGAAGTGTTGGGAGGACTGCTGATAGTGGGTCTATTCTGCATATGGACAAGTCAGAATAAATATCAATTTTTGTGAAGAGCACCTTCATTAGTTTGCATCAGAAAAACACGGTATTTATAGTGTTAGTGTAGTGCTTAGAAATGTCACCTCAAAGTAAAGATATATTCTGCTAATTTTTTTTTCCTGGAATTAATGACCTTAAATTGGGAAGTGATGCAATCATGCTTTAAAGCAGGAGTTAATGTTAGTAGAACTCAATCAACTTGTAAAACTTGAAGAGAGCAGTTAAAGCACTTTATTTCTTCCCTGTTGCAATATTCATTTTTGAGAGTAACCTTTTGAACAGAGCTTGGAGTCAGACTTTAGCAGCCACTAATACCACTGGTTTGAACCCAGATTTCATCATACTTAGAGTAGGACCATTGAAATAAATGAGAATTTAGTTAATCATTATCAACTTTGATCCCATATATTTCAATAGATGTAACATAAGTATGACTAAGCCTGAAACTTACCCACTGAGGGTTAGCTTCTCAAATAGAGCCAGCTCTGTGTTAGACATTCTTGTTAAATGCTGACAGCACATTTCTACTGAGAATTTCTCATTATATATTCTGATGAAAGACTTTGCAGTGCACACTGAAATGTTTTCTTGGGAATACTGGTTGATCAGGTACTCATTAGTATCATGGAGAAAAGGGAAATGTTGAAAGTTGAGACTTTTTAAAAATAGCAAATTAATGCTTATGTTCAGAAACTAATGCTTCTTAAAAATCTCTTCTATTTGGAAACACTCATTGACTAAAAGCTTTTCTCTTTTTTCCCTTATGGTTTAATCAAAGCTGTTTAAGACCAAAGCTTCATAGTAAGAACCGTTTAACAGCAGCAAATCATTTTCAATCTAATATTAAGTCTGCATGAAACCATGTTGGAACAGAATCATGTGGTGTTTGTGCTAAGTACTTCGCAAACCTTTTTTGTTGTATTGATGTAGTCACCTCCTAATTTGATCTGCCAGGTCACTGAGGTCAATATTCACAGAACTTAATCTAAACCAGAGAGTTCATGGGCTCAGCAACAGAATATCCTTAATGTCAAGGGGCAATTTTTTGCAGCTCTTAACATGAGAAGTGCATTTTCCCGTTCCTTGCTTGTCCAGCTCAGAACAAGGGAAGGTCATCAAGATATCAAGTTAAATGTGGTAGGAAAGTTAGTGCCAGATGTGGTGGAAAGGCCAGATAAGGGTCCTCTTGTGGTTAAAGTTTTCTACGGAGGTAATTGACTTTATTCTGCAGCACTTATCAGAGGGTGGCAGATAAATTTATGCCCTGGCAACCAGGCATCTGCATGTTTGATTAATTAAGTCTTTCTTTGAAAAATTGACCCTTAATTTTCACTTCCTACGTTTTAGTGCTTATAGATTCAAACTGAAAGCATGGTTGTATCCAGCATTATGATAGAGCCATTGTAGAAACTGCATGGCTCTGCAGGTGTTGTTGAACTGCAGCTCCCAGTAGCCATAATCAACATTGCCAATGGTGAATGCTGGGAGCTCCATTCAGCAACATCTGGAGGGCTGAATAGTTCTCACTCCTTTGACAGTGGATAAAGTACAAGAGGTGGTGTTCTTCTGGTACTCTCAGTGGAACAGACATACAACTACCTTAAACAATGTCAAGCCAATTAAATTGTAATGTGTTGTGCAATGGGGTTTATGTACAACTCGTTGGATGGTTTGTGCATAAGTGGAACCAATGTATTATAGTTGACATGTGTATAAGAATGAAAATAGAGTTTCTGCCATCTGTAGAAGTTTTGTGCTAGTGAAGGATGGGCAACAGGTTGTTCTCCAGATGTTGTTGGACCAAAACTCCTATCAACCTTCACCACCCTAGCTAATGGTGAGGAATCATGGCAGCTGAAGCCCAACAACATCTGGAGGGCCACAAGTCGCTTCCTCTGTGCTACTGGAATAACACCATTGGACACAATCCTCACACTGCTTTTTGGTGTCACATGGAAGGCTATATACTGACATACCTAACAGTCTAGTGATTGATTTTGAAATGTAGGGATTCAGAGCAGTTGACAGTAGCATCTTAGAATTAATGTTATTAATTTCATTTCCTTTGTTTTTGTATTTATTTGTTATTTATTTGTTTTTTAATCATAGGAAGCATTTTGTTAGTGTTAAGCCTTTTAATGAAAATGAAGTAAATGTTAGTTTTTTCCAAAGTAAGTAATATTTTACTTGTTATTTCTAGATTTTGGGAGGTATAGGTTTAGGACATTTTGGGCTACATTTTGAATTTTAAAGTCATTTTTATTCATAAATCTCTCTCTTTTCCTCTCTCTCTCTCTGTCTCTCTGTGTCTCAATTTATTATGAATGAATAATGTTAGTATTGTTTCAAGTAATGAATAATGGCCAATGAATTACTGTTTTAAGAACAAAATCACGTGACCATGTTCACTTTTTCAGTAATGTTCCTGATTCAAAGGTTATTTCCTAATATTTTGATTTTCACACCAGAAAGTAGTTATGGCGGCAAATCACAGAGAATTTTTAATAGTTAGAATGTATTACCATGTGCAGCTTTGCCATGTTTCAGTGAACATTTATTTTCATCTTACCTCATTACATTTACCAGTGCCTTATATTTGAAAATGCCAGAGAGGAGAGTTTTGCCTCTTGTTTCTGATCTTCATATTCCCACTGCTATAAAAGCCTGTGTTTCTGCTTATGTTGTGTTTCTAAAAGTATGCTAATGTTAAATATTTTAAAAATGAGATACTTCATACTGGCATGCTGTAGTTAATTAAAAACCCTGCTGTCATACAAAGCAACCCTGGTGAGAAGTTGGGTGGTGCTATCTTTCTGCTGCCTTTTTTTTTTTTGTCCCACGGACCCACCCCCTTTTAAAAATTTCCCTTCCTGTTTGAAATAAGTGGGAGGAAAAAATATGTGCACCAGTCTGAGGCTGGCATAGGTAATGATCCTAATCCTAGAATGTCATTGGTAAATGGGAAAGCCTTGGATGTAGACAGGATGTAGTTGCAGTGATGGGGCAAAATGAGGGCATCACCCCTCATAAGAGTTCTGCCTCCAAACTACATTTTCCTTTGGTCTCCAAATTTCTAGTGTTGCAGAATGAGGCATGGAAAACTTCACATCTACAGCTCTTGTATTTGCTATGTTCTTGTTCCCTTGGTTACTTTATCTGCCCCTTTTCTTTGGATGCCGAAATTGTACCTCCAAATACTTAATTGAAGTTTTATGTTACTGCAATGCTGGAATCTGGGAACTGAAAATTTGATGGGGAAAAAAATCCTTATGGGGCAGCAAGGCCCTAATTTTGCCCTCTTCCAGTAGCTACAGCAGTGACTCCACAACTATTCACAACCCATTCCTACAATATCCATTCTGGAGTGCATCACTGCCTACCAGTTGTGGCAGAAGGGTGGCACTAGATTTTTATCCGAAAAGATTGCTTGGGCCACAACCTGAGCCTCCAGGTTATAATGATGACATGGCCCCTCTTCCACACTAGTGGAGTTTCATTACCGAGGGGCACTCCATAACCCATCATAATCCTGTCAAACAGCTGTTCATTGGAATTAGTAATAGTGTGCTCATTCCATTATTAACAACACTGGGATGCCTTAGATTGTTACATCAGGAACTCATGTGAGAAGGGAAGATCCATGAAATATGGCTTGCTAATAACTTATGAAGATGATGATGATGAAGTACAGTTGTATTTCCCAGTTTACATGGAGAAAAGGCACTTGATCTTGTCTAATCTTGGAAGCTAATCTGAGTTAGCCCTGGTAAGTATTTGTATGAGTGACCACGAACAGATATCAGGTGCTGTAGGCTATATTTCAGAGGTAGGAACTGACAAAACCACCTCTGAGTTTTCTTTACGTAAGAAAACCCTATGAAATTCATGGGGTCACTATAAGTCGTTGGGCAACTTGAAGGCACATACACACACAGTCTCATTTTAATCTTCACAATTAATCCTGGAAGGTAAGCCAGAGTGAAATATGGTTGTGGCTGAAGAAGGTCATGTCCACTGATTCAATGACTTGTGGATGCTCTTCTTTGTCTGGCAGACTAGGAGCTATCAAGATAAACACTAGCCCTGGCACAGGCAGCACTAACAAAGTGACCTGCAGAATAAATACAGAACAAGAAGTAGATATCCCTTTCTTTTCTTTTAGTGCAGGGGAGCTCATGGTGTTAATGGACTATAACTTCTAGCAATCCTCACCATTGGTTGTGCTTCTGGAATTTGCCATCCAACCATATCTGGAGGGTTGCATGATTGTTTAGTATCTTTCACACAATCATCCATCTAATGTATATTGGTAAAGGGGAACTGTGTGCAAAGATGTTGCTGTCTGGGAGAGCCTTGTGTAAGAAATAGTTTGGAATATGGTGCAAATGAAATAAGGAAACGTTATTGCCTTGCAAAACTCACAAAGGACACCTACATGGATGTGTGTGTGAGCATGCATATGTGAGGGGCGGGATGGGACTGTAGCTGTTAATTGGACTGACTGTTGATGCTCACAGAGTGTGCCTTCAGGCTCAAATGGAATTGTCAGAGCAAACATTCAAAACCTCAAAATAGAAATGGAAAGGAAGGGAGGGAATGGCTGTTCTGAGTCGTACTACATGGCAAGTTCATTACTATTTCAAAGCAACAGGCATGCTAAGGATGTTAGTTCGAAGAATAGCAATAGTAATGTAATTAGAAACAGCAGGTTTTCTAAACCTGTATCAATGTGTTCCATGATATTACTATGATTGCTTTTACTTTTACTGATAATGTAGCTTGAATCACAAATATTCCACTAAGCATGTTGAAGTAGTTTTGCATGCCATTGAAAACATACCCTAGTGTGGTTTAACCAGAAGTACACGAACTTGTAGTTTTATGCTCCCAGTAAAGGACCCACTGGCTGTCACTGTGGAAATATTTTGGGCATAGGTTTGAATATCTAATGCTAGAAGTGGTAACAAATGTTTTTGTCTGAAAAATTGAAAAAAATGAAAAATTGTTAATCTTTCAGCAGAGAGAGCCATATGAATAAATTCTTATAGATTTGTTTATTACTGTCTTACTACCCCACCACCCCATTAAGTCATTTAAAAAAATTCTAAAGTCTTTACAAATCAATAACCAACAGCAAAGTAATTCATACATCTACTATATCATAGTCAAAGTTAATCTGTGAGTTTGTCTATTTGTCTGCGTCCTCATATGATTGTCTGGCTGTGATGATTCTGTGGAATCCTGCTGTTGGCAGTTCAGGGAAGGGCCTTTAGAAATCTCTGCCAGAGAGCTCTTGGCCCTAGCTGGTTGCAATGGAGACAAGGCCTATCATCAATAAGGATGCGAGAAAATGTTTGGGAGGCATATGTGAGATAACTTAAAGTGACATTCACAACGTAGTTACAAACAGACAAACTCACTCACAAACTTTGACTTTTATATAGTAGATTGTATGGGTTGCATATGAGAGGAATCTTACAGTTGAAATTCAAAACAAAAAAATGCTTCCAGAGATATGTAAAGCCATTGCACAAATTCAACAGAAAGCAAAATAATCAAAAGCCAGTACATCAACGTCGCCAGACAACACAGATCAACATAACACTCCAAATCAAAAGAAGACGGAAAGAGCAGGAACTTCACGTGCAAAAAGAGACCATGGAGCAGCATGGCAGCCAACTATAAAAAGACAGGGAAAGAGCCAAAACACAGATTGGATTGGGGAATATGGGGATAAGCTACAGATACTGGAACAGGCCAGTTGCTATGGAGATGAGGCCTAACAGCAAGGAGGAGTGCAGTGTATTCCCTTAGGAACCCAACCTCTGTATGTTAACAACTCTGAATACAGATTGGATTGGGGAATATAGGGATAAGTTACAGGTACTGGAGAAGACAGTTTGGTTAAGAGGAAAATAAAATCCTGGGCAACACTGGGTAAATATGCTAGTATAATATATAATATACATATATAAATAATGGAAAATAATTTGAATGAATCTACTGTGAAAGCAAAATGGGAGAATATGGCATTTTAACCTGTCTTTGAAAGAACAAAAAAACCCAGAACCACATGAAACTCTTGGTAAAGATTATTCCAGCGTTCTGGAACTATGATGCGGAAAGCTTTGTTTCTTGTGGAGGAAGTAAAAATTATGCTTGAAGGGTATGAGAACAACCTTCCTTCTCTCTTTTTCATTTGGAAGAACTTGATTCAGAAATCAACGAGGCCCTATTACACAAGACTGGACCCAAAGGTTGTCTTCGACCAATGGAGAATGTCCTTTCATCAGATGAAGGCAACCCATGCCTGCTATGACACTGGTGATAGAAGGGATTGTTTTAGCAGAAACAATTCGGAGTAAGCAAAATGAAAATGGCAGCAGTCAGTGCAGGAGACAGGAGTGGCTTATTAGTTCCTATTATTCCTACCACATTTGAAATAAGTTGTATAAGGATATTTTTTCAGTGCAAGTAGGGGCAGGCAATCAATGAAAAATTTTGCACACTCTGAACCTACATGAGAAGAGAATTGGAAGCCAGAAATTCACAAGCTAAGCTAGAAAGCAAACCATAAAAAGTATCTCCCCAGAGTTGGTGTTTTTTGTTTGTTTGTGGGGGTCCTATAAAGCTGTCTAAATGCTACAAGAATAATTCCATCTTCAAGCCAACATGGCTGAAAAGGAAATATGATTTCCATATTTTCAAATTGCATAGTACGTTTTGGTCTGCCAGGGTTTTGCAGTTTCTGGTAGAACTGAACAAGAATTCTGGGGTTGTAAAACTGGTAGGTGCTCTGTATTTTGTAGACAAGAGCACATCTCAATATTCAGGTTCAAGTTCAAGTGTGCTATTACAACATAGACACAAATTAACAACTTTTCTTCACCAGTCTTCAGAAGCTAAAGAAATATTAAGATAATTTTACTCTGTGACAATTACAATTAATTGTTCTTGTTGAAACTTTAGAAAATAAGATCTGAACTTCATTTAAACTACATGTAGAAGCACAAATAATATGTTTGAGTAGAATTAAAGTAAGAGTTGAAGTTAAGACATCTGAATTAGTTTCTTTTTAATGCAAGAAACCAAATGGGAAAATCAATAAATAAAGACAAGACAAACGGTTATCAAAAGTGCTAAAATTTGTTTAAGCTGAACATATTTCAGCAACACAAAGCTTCTTTCCTTGGGGGTTTGCAATGTGCAAAAGCAAACTTCTTGGCTCTCCCATTACAGAATCAAA
This sequence comes from Cyclura pinguis, assembly GCA_030412105.1. Taxonomy (NCBI): domain Eukaryota; kingdom Metazoa; phylum Chordata; class Lepidosauria; order Squamata; family Iguanidae; genus Cyclura; species Cyclura pinguis. The sequence continues at coordinate 184,971,875 of CM059602.1, forward strand.
CTGACATGTACAATAAATTATGCTGCCTGAAATTAACAGCTCTTACATAATATGATTTAGAGGTTGGATCCTCCTTGGCATATTCTGTGAATACAGAGTTTTTACAAAGCAGGCATTGTTCTGTTCTATGCAAAATGTCAGGCATCCTTGATCTTGCCCTTGCTGATAATAATCTGCCAAAAGCAGAAAAATTGGTGGGGTCATCAATAGAAGGGATGCACTTACTTTTAAATGAAGACAGGAAATGGCTTGTAAAATGGTCACCATCAAATATGGCTAGAACTTTATCCATAGGAATGGTAATTCCATTCATATTCACTTTATGGCAAAACAGAGGAAGGCTGCATGATCCCAAGAAGCATTTTAAAAATGAAATCAGCTGTTTTCATCCAAAAACAACAACAACAACAACCAAAAACCAGTCATAGAAACTTTCTACTCCATTAGAAGCAGGTCTTTTGTAAAACTATGGCCCTTAATTGCTTATTCAAGACCAAGGCCGTCCCCGCACTACACTGTTACAGTGCTATCATTCCACTTTTAAGATCCTGTGGAATTCTGGGCTTTGTAGTTTACTGAGGCCAAAGAGCTCCCTGGCTGAGAGTTCTAAATGCCCCTCCCTAAATTGCAAACCCCAGAATTCCATGGGATGTTGAAAATGGAATAATAGCACTATAACACTGTAGTGCAGAAATGGCCCAAGCTACCTCAAGACTGTGATAGTTTACAACAATGCATTCTCGCTATAAAAATCCATTATCACTCCCACCTACTTATTCATTCTTTGGTGCACCTGAAGAAACTGACAGGAATCAATAGAAATTTATTGTAAAATAAATTGGTCAAAGAGGGATGGGCTTATTCCAAAGACTGGAGGACTGTACCAGTTGATTTTGGGCTCTTTCTGAGCTCCAGAAGGTGTAGCTGCAACAGTGTGGCCACCATTTGGAAACTGGAATTGATGTTGCATGGCTTCCACTTGCTTTTTGACCATTTTGAGGTGGTGATCTTGGTGCTTTGGGGTAGGGAAATTGTCTTAAGCAGCCCATATCACTGTTTTAAAGCTTTTTTCAAGGTTGATTTGGGGAGGAGATTGGGCAAAAAGTTGGGGTGTACTGGGGTCTTGAGGAGTTAGTGGGAAGTTCAAGGCTGGTACTGGACTCTTTTCAAGGGCTGCATGTGGTCAGCACGGTACACAATTCTAATTCCTTAAAGGTTTTAAAGGAGCCACAAGACTTCTTTTGTCTGATTAATTTAGTTTATCATTTTAATGATAAGGCAAGGAATAGTGTGGCTGGGAATTACTGTCCCCCCCTGCAAAAAAACCCCCAATGTGTTTTCACTTAACACTCCAATGTTGCAGCAGTACTACAGTAATAGTCATAGTAAATAAATAAATGAATAAAACCATGGTATTAATGAAATAAAATGGAGTAATAAGTATTGCAAGGAATGTTGTGTTCAACGATATAGCATGGATCAAGGAAATATAATTGTCTGTGTAGCAAATTTATCTTCTAAAGCTTGTAACTGAAAGGGTGTGCAAGGCAAGAGCAGAAATACAGATGGATTTCACTCTTGTACAACAAACAAATCGAAAAGCAAATAGGCTTTTGCAAATGATAGACTGAATACCACCACCGATGAAATGGACACTCTGGTGCAATAGGTTTCTCAGGTTGGGATAAGGCTATGCCTTGATTCCTTACTCTAATGCTGCAACCAGGCCAGTTCCTATCTCTTCTCTAATTTATCACTGTAGTTAGCAATACTGCTGCACCAGCATTACGAAGGCTTTGATGGATGAGGCTGCGAAAGTAGGAGAGGATCTCTTCTGTTTCTTGGGCTGTCAGAGAATTCTAGAGTGCCAGTACAACTTTCATGTATGAGAATGGTGGTGGTGGTGGTGGTGGTGTGATGGTTGATATTTGTCAAGGTTATTGTTTTGTCCCATTTTTCATCTTGAGGGTTTTGCTGCAGCTTTCATAGATTGCTGCTATACAGAAAATTGCACTGTGCTTTTGTGTAATTGCAGCAACGGCTCAAGTTATCAGTCCACTTTTTAAGATGATGAAGGATGCAAGTAGAAGGCAGGGCAAGAAACGGTAATGCAGTTGGGTAATTTTAGACACTGGGCATAATGGTTTTACACCAAGCCACTCCACTGTCCAATTTATAACGTAACACATATTTCTTCAGTTACTTTAACATTTTGTTAAGTTGGCTTTCCTGCCTGTGGGAGACTTCTGGCTTCTTTTGCTGACTTGAACTTCTGTCTCAACATCCTGCCCTGATGGCACCAGTGGCAAGGAAATGTGGACTCAGGCCTCTGTCTGTTGCTGAAATAAACTAGTGTGTCCTTGATTGACCACCAACTCTACAGAAGTACTTGCAGTAAAAATGTATTTACGAGTTGAACAAGATCATTATCCAAAAGTAAAGAGGATGACTCTCAAAATCTGAACACAACACCCTAGCTCACAATAATGTAAGCAACCGCCTACTCTTTTCCTAGAAATATTAAGAATGTTTCCCCAAGTTGTTATTTCCTGCTCTAATTGCTGCGAGTTGGATATAAATGTAGTCTTACACAGATAAATTAAAGGTGGAACTGAGAATGATCCTTTTAGCCCCCTGCCTGTTGAGCACTAAAAAGGACCTTTTCCTCTGCTATAAGTTTTTATTTGCACAACATGTTTCATTATCTATGGTGTTTTTAAGAGCAGAATGTTCTAGAAGTCCAACAAATTTGTAAATGCATAGCATATAGAAGCTTTGGCTTAATTCTGAATGGGGAACCATAATAAGAAGCTCCTGTGCAGAAATTACCCTTTTTTTATTTTGTTATATTGAATATAAGATTGCTACTCTGGACGGGGGTTGAAGAACAAAATTAAGGTAGTAAAAGTGGTGACATGGCTGAGTGGTTAGCATTGCTGAAATCTGACATTGCTCATTTAAACCCTGCCATAAATGAACCAAATAGCCATTTGGTTCATTAAACCCCGCCATTAATGAACCAAATAACATTTAAAAACCACAAAGGAGTCATTGGCTGTTAGCTGTAATGTTCAGGCTCTCCTGGTGCACTTGCCCTTTCTAAGCTTTTATTATATTAAGATTCCTATCCGCAACTGTTGCAGGACTAAGAGCTCTATAGGAGATTGGACTGGTGATGAGAAATATGAAATAAAAGTGGAGACATACTCTTATTTTCTTCCCCACACATGGTAAAACCTCTTTTTTTTTTTGCATAGGTCCGTTGAAAAAGAATTTTTTTACTTCATTAGGCCTGTTATTACCCCACCGCTGGCCAACTCTGTTTAACTGCTGCTACCAAGTTAATAATTATAACCTTATTCTATATAATGGCCTAAGTATTTGGGGAGATTATATGTGGGATGGGAGCAGAAAGGCAACCACCCAGACATTTAGAATGATTAGCTGTAGGTGCTTGAAACCTTTAGAAAGCCTTTGCCACAGAATACTCAAATGTATTTCTACAAAAAGCCGGTTTTCACTGAGATTTTAACATAAAATTGAAATGGAAATGATATAGAAGGAAAATAACACCTGCTATTGGGTACATACTTTTTACAAACAAAAGCAGGAAATGTGTTGTTATAGGGAACCAGTTGCAACATACATATGGTTTTTCGTTGTATAAGAAATTCTCGTGAATTAATTTCCATTCTAGTTTTTGATTTGCCACTTCCAGCAACAGCAGGGCTGCCTCTCTGGATCGGTTTAGGAATCAAAGATTATACTACAGCATGAAGAAGAAAGCCAGGTGCATTTTTTTGAAATTCTTGTAAACTGGGTTCTAAAAGCTTTGTTTGGGCAAGGGAGCCCCTACTTTTCCCCATTTCTCCTTCCAGCCTCAGCCTCAGTGTCAGTTGGTGGTTTCCATGTCAGCAGATGATGAATCCACTCTACGTTTTGGTCAGAACTTCAAATGAGCTAACTAAGGCACTGAACCTTAGCCCCCAAATAGCCCCAGAACCTTGGGTAGCTCCTTTAAACTTTGCACTGAACCCCAGAATGGATTCATCATTCCACTGATATTGAAAGCACAAAAATTAGCACCCCTTCTCCAAGCAAGTAGCTTATTTCTGATAGAGAAAGTTCAGGACCAGGAAAGATTTTGTCAGTGTCATTAGTCTTTCAAGGTCAGGAGGTGGAGCTTTTAGTCAAGGTCTAATGGACGTAAGCCCAGAGAGAAATTTGCCCTAATACATTGGATCTTTTTTTTTAAATAATAATAGAAAGTAGAGAATTGATGATCAATTCCTTTTGCTTCTTGTAATCAGGGAACCTGCCTAAGAAGTCCCCATGGATTTCCTTGAGCACATTTTGTTCGTGGATGTTCTGTGGCTATGACACTCTATTTTTCAAATTATTAAGGAAGTTAACATTCTCTTAGGACAGAGATAGATTGGCCTACATTCACCTAAACATAGCCTAATATGTATTGTCGGGCCAGCATGTGGAACAAATGATGGATCCATCTAATGCAGAGGTGTCTGGCTTGATTTAGTTCAGTGTTACTCTCCAGACACATCGAGAACTTACTTGAATCCACATAATAGTCAGATTTACCTGTGCAGAACTCTATATTTGAAGGCTTCCATCACAGTTATTTTTGATAACTTTACTATTCAGATAATAACAACATGAGACACTTGAGGAGGAGGAAATCCTTGCTGTTCTGAAGCATAGTGCATAACAATGTTCTGTGCCAGATAGGGAGGGATATTTAAAGAGGCTGTGATGATGACTAAGAGGAAAAAAGATTACATCTTTAAAGAAAGAAAACGAAAGGAACAACCACAGTTTAAAAAAATTAAATAAGATAATCGGAATAAGGCAATTGACATAATACTAGATTCCAAGATATGCTGTTTGACCCACAACTCTGCTAAGCTGAAGAATTCAAATTAAAATTGGCAGATAAAGCCAAGCTGCCTCATAACCATGCTCTGGTTTAACTAGATTGTAGATGAAAAGATCAGTCAAAGGAACTTGGTATTCCCATCCAAGATATATCAGCACTTAAATGTCTAACAGAGAGTCATTGCCCTTGTAGGCCTTTCTGTGTGGGATACCAGCCCCAGGGAGCAAGTGTGATGTAGGGGCTAAAGTGATGGACTGAACTTGGGAGATCCAGCTTCTCATCCCCAGTGAGCCATGAAACTCACAGGGTAACTTTCCCAGAGATGCAGATGAGGCATGTGGCCTGTTATTCATATTTTCCCTTGAGCAGTCACCGGCACAGACACATTTTAATTTAAGATACCCAGGTTAACAAGAAGATATAGCCCAGGAATAATGGTAATACTTGTTGCTGTAGTGTGCCTTCAAGTTTCCGACTTACGGCATCACTAAAACAAGCCTTCCTTTCAAAAGAAGAGCTGAATATTGAATTCCAAGGAGGGATTATATATTCATTCGTTTAATCATTTCTCCAGATCATTACAACTAAGATGGAGATCGTTGCTATCCTGTACATGGTGAGCATGGATAAACAGGAGGATTGTTGAGCCACTGTTCCTCACTCTTCGTTGCTTCACCTGAACCTAGACAAAATACTGGAGAGGCTTCCTGCACTGTAACCAGATCATCACAGAGATAACATATGTAGATGTATATAAATCTCTGACTCTGCAGGGTTTTCCTCTGTGGCAGGAAAGTAGCTGAATGAATTTAAAACTGCATCTGGATAATATAATCCTTATAGAATAGAAAAGAAAAACTTTTTTTAAGTAACTTTATCAGGAATGCAGTATATGAGCTAATGAGTCCTTATAATATTTTGAAATGTGGAACTTTTTAAAAAGAGGGATATTTCGGGCTGTTAGTGAACACAGCTATTGTTTAAAGCCAGTGGGGAGGCCAGCTTTAAAAGCTTCAGTTTTACCTAGTAATGTTGCTCTTTGTTGAAGAAGCAAGAGATGTAATAATGCAACCCACAGAAGTGCTTATATGGTTTGCAATACTCAAGAATTACAGCACTCAGAGTAGAAATAGCAAAAGCAATTCTGTTCTTACTTCACAGCCTACAGAAAAGGTATCTTGATTAATTTACAGTTGTATACTGCTGTGCAGCATTTTCTGAGGGAAAGAAATTGGTAAAATAAAATGATATTTTGTTTAGAATGTATACACAGTAATGTTGTGTAACCAGGATTAGCAGGGCTCAGAATGCCAGTACTTTTTGACTAGCAGGGATAATTATGTCATCTACTACACCTTTTGGGCCCCCTTATTCCCTCTGAATTTAGTTACAAGCCTCACAAGAACTGTAGGTGGGAAAATCATTTTCTCAACAGTGTTATGTTACCTCTGTTGTAATGCAAAGTATTGGTCTAAATTGGCCATTATGTTCTGTTAGCTTTATAGCAGGCCTGTTCCTTGTAGAAATGAAAGGTACTAAGATTGATTTGTGGAGCTTTTTTTTTAAAAAAAAATGGTATAACATAGCTGCCCCTATTTTTTGGATTCTCGTTGGGGACATGGCTAGTGGGACCATCACGATGAGCACTGTACAGCTCGCAACTTACCAGTGCACCACTGCATGTACAGATAGGTGATATTTCCCTTCATACCTACATACTGCAGCTTAGCCTTGCTTTGGTGAGACTTTTATACACCCAAACCAATAGTATTTCTTCTGTTTATGACAACTGTGAGAATTATATGAAAATTGGAGCTACAGATAACGAAAGGAAGCAGCTGCTAGGAAAGCTTTGAATATCAAGGCCATCATAAAGTTGTCTTATATCAGCCCTTACTATTTGACCCAGTATTGTTTCCTTTTGCTGGCAGCAGCTCTCCAGGGTCTCGTGCAGAGAGCTTCCTAAATTTGCTACCTAAAGCTTTTCTTCAACTGGATTGATCCTGGCAATTTCTGTATTTTGACTAAGAGCCTGTGTTCATTATGGTACATGTCAAGTAAGATTTGCATAATCAATAACAAAGAAACCTGCTATTTTGTGACGTTTTGCCTTTTTGTAGAGAGCAAAATTGTAACTAAAGGATGATTCTAGCACCAGAAATGTTGGACATTTATTTTGGCTGATAAGGGTCCCAGTATGAAAATTTACTCTTTCTATTCTGCCCCCAAACCCCACTGGCTCTCAGAAGATGAGAAGAGGTACTGGCATAAGAATAGCAGAAGTGGCGTGACTAGTGTAGAATTTGCTATGGGTGCAACTTCTGCTATGGGTGCATCTTCCTTTATGAGAGCATCCCAGTGATTGTACTTCGTTTCTGCATAAAACTCTAATTTTACCCTTACTGGGGCACCCCTAGAGTTGTGTGGTGGTTTAAGCACCGTGGTGACCTCCCATGGTAAACAAATGGTTTCTTGCTGGAAATGATTTTCACTGCAGACCTCATGCCCCTAAAACCAGAAACAAGTCTAAGTTGTCCAAAAGTTGAGTCAAAGAAGCATAGCTGTGCAACATATGCATAAGAACGAATGAAGGTAAAAGAGGTGACTTGTGTTGCCTTTAGCCACTGTAACAGATAAGCCCCGAAGGCCTGAGTGATGGCTTTCTGTTTTGAAGGAAATATTTTCAGTATTGGGCAGAAGCTAGTAGGTATAGGTCAGGGAAGAGAGTCTGCATCAAGAGATGAGGACAATCTTAGAGCTCTTTAGCTGTACTAGCAGTGATAGTAGTATGCCCTCCAACATTTCACAGAACAAAATTGGGACAAATGTGGCCAAACAGCATCAGGTCAAGAGAGGCTAGGAGAGGCTAATGCTTGGCTACTTTTGCCTGAGCACACAGGGAATGTCAAGGTTCCTCCCTTCTGTCCCGCCTGCTGAGTTAATTGTCTGCATTTTGAATTCAGCTTGCAGCAACTGAAGCAACTGAGGACAAAGGGGGAAAATGGGAGGAGGAAAGAAGAATGGTGGCATTTTAAAAGCAGCTGAAAGAGTAGCATGGCAGAGGATTAATTTGTACTTTTCCTACCAAATTGGGACTGTTGGAGGGTGTGTACAAGTACCAGCTTATTGCTGTTGTGTGCCTTCAACTCATTACCTTCAACCATTACAGGTGAATCTACCACAAGGTTTCCTTGGCAAGATTTGTTCAGAAGGGGTTTGCCTTTGCCTTCATCTGAGGCTGAGAGAGTGAGACTTGCCTAAGATCACCCAGTGGGTTTCCTTGGCTCAGCAGTGATTAGAACACTGGTCTCCAGAGTTCAGTCCAATGCTCGAACCACTACACCAAGCTGGCTCTCCTAGTACCTGCTAGTGCACATTTACTCACTTGTTCACTTAAGCTTTTAGATTCACTTAAAGTTAGGCTCTTGCTTTGTGTTCCAAGAGATTTTTATAAATGTTTGTTGAACATCTCTTTTTGCAATGCTGAATTTTCAGTATATGAATAATAACTCTGAAGCCCAGAACTGACTGTCTCATGGGAACTGAGTCTGCTAGTATTCAGGTTCAGTTATCATCCTGCAGTGATCAGTCAAGGTATTAGCAGGGCAACTCCCCAGGAATGCTGGAATTTGCAACAGAAAATTCCCCAGGTGCTTAGTTCTTCTTTGGTTTCTTCTTTGGTTACTGTTCACTATGTACTTCAAACCCTGTTTCAGAAGCTTGGTAGAAATAAGTTTCAGTAATTCAAATAGCTATTCCATTATTTTATTTTGGCTGGTCAGCATGTTGGGAAGAGAATCCACTGCAGCCATAATAATGGGATGAGAAACTTCCTTGGGATTAGGAACAAATTTTGAGATGGAGCAAGTGCTCATTGCCTGCAAGCCAAGATGTGTGTTCTAAGGGAAAGGATGAAGCTTAGCAAACAAACAAACAAAAAAATTGAAAACATACAAATAGACTGCTTTTTTCTTTTATATTTTATTTTGCATTAACTGTAAATCTCACAATCCACAAATAAATTCCCCTTCCTGTTATTGACAAATGTAACACTCCCACCCAAACTCATACTATCATTACATTTGGAAGAATTAATTCAACCTGTGGTGTCTGGTGGCTCCCATGTCAGTGAGGCAATGAATCCACTCCGGGTGTTAATTCAGGCTTTAAATGAACTCTCCAAGGTGTTTGGCCCTATTTGTAAATTGGTCCAACACCATGGACAACTCCTTTAAAGCCTGGTTTAAAACCTGGAGAGGATTAATTGTCCCATTGACTTGGAAGCCACCAGATGCCACCAAATTGAAATATTAACAAATAAAATTTTTCTACACTTATAATTAGAAAATAAAAAACTCTGTGTTCGTATTTGATTAATTATTCTTAAATTTATATTTATATGTAAATTAACCTTAAACTGACTTTAAAATGATATTGATTCTGCTGTTGACTGTTCAATCTCGTGTGCCCTCTGTATATACGGGGGTTCCATTCCAGGAACTTTCATGTAAAACAAAAAATGTGAATGTACCATCCCGTTATCACCAATGGACACAACGTGCATGCATCTCGATGGTAATAGGATGTGAGGCTTCACACGACCTCACATTTGCATGTGTGTAGAAGTTGTGCCAGCAGTGAGTGCACAATAACAAAATAAAAATATCATTCCCTTCCCATTGTTCATAATGCATGTTCTAGTTTTTTTAAAATCTGGGGGTCACACAAAAAGGGTATGAAGGGCTGCATTCATGCCATTGTGCCTATCCCTACTGTAATAGGAGGCCAGACTTCATAAATCTGAAAGAAAAATGAACCCTTGGGAGGTGATTATTAACCATAAAATGGTTGCAGAAAATAATGAGGGTAAAACTGATCAAAGAAAAGTTGAAATATGTGATACCCCTTGTCTAAATATAAAGAACTAAAAGTCAACAATGATTGACATACTTTTGGAGGACGTGAGGAGATAAAATTCCCTTGGAGTACTTTAATGGTGCTTGCATTTTGTAATCTCAAAATATCTTTCAATAGATCTTGGTGTTTCATAGCAGATTTCCTTTTCTTTCAAAAGAAAATGTTATAGTTTAATGTTAAAAAAACAGTATAATTGTAAGTACTGTATTATCAGACAAGATAATGTTTTTACAAAGCAACATATTGCCAAAATCAAAATAAATCATTATGTGCCTTCACTCATCATGTCCCCTATGTAAAGTTACAAGGCTCCTTTATAATATCACAGTGGAAATGAATTAGAATGTGTCCTGATAAAAAGTGGCACCTAGGAAGATGACATAAGACCTGGATATGGTTGGAGTAATGTTAATGTCTGGAGCCAGTTGTACCATTAGGCGCAGTGAGGCAGCTACCACAAGTAGAAGATTCTGCGTAGCATTAAAGGACAGCAAGCAGGTAATTATTTAGTATATTATAATTTTATCTTTCTTGAAAAGAAGGGAGAGAGGAATTTATGAGGTTATCTGTCTCAGGTACCAAAATATGACTGGCCTCGGGTACTATGCACTCTGAAACTGGGATGGGTGAGATGAGTGCCATGTGCTGCTCTTCCTCAGGCAGCAAAATGGTCTTATTCATGGTGCTGTAGTAAAGTCGTATATTCATGAGTGATCATTTGACATCATTTGGACATTTTGAAGATGCAAAAGGTCTTGAAATCAAAAGAAAATCATCTTGAAAACTGTTCAATAGGATGTTTTTGCTATCCCATTTCAGAACTGAAGTGAGCTAATGAATACCATGCTAAATCAGTCTAGACAATTTTTAAATTTGTATCTGACCATTGTTCCAAGGAGTTAAACACAACATTTTATCTTCACAAGAATAAGCAGAGGGGCAGAAGTGTAAGACAGTGAGCATCACAACAGAACTGGAAACTTGAAATTGCATTTTCACAGTCAGTAGCAACGCTTGGGCCGCTTCCACTGAGCACTCTTTTGCCCTGTGCCAAATCCTTCCCAGATTGATTGTATGTACATTTTTCAAGACTTTATGGCTTTATCCCTGGTTTGGTAACTTGATTCTTTCACTTAGTCAGTTGTTCCAAGGTATGGTTCAGTGACTGGAGTCTAAACCTTCTCCAGTTTAGACACAGATTTACTAAATGATCTTGCATAGGCCGTCATTTCTCGGCCTCACATCTAAAATAGGGATAGCAGTGATTTAATTACAGACTGCTGCAGAGGTTGCAAGTTGCAGAGAGAAAGAGTGAGAGATACACTGAAGAAAAGCAGTTTGCTTGATTAAATTCTATAAATGATTCATACAAATTAATGTAGACTATAATGGTTCCCAATTAGCTCCTAAAATATTTGCTGCTGTGAATTAGCAGCATTTACAGTTCCTTTGTAAGTATGTTTAATCAAAGAGATGAGCACCCAAATACATGCAGTAGCTTTTTAATAAGAGGAGTCTGCTGCAGAGCAATTTCTGAAGGGAAAAGTGTTTCCAAAGCAAATGTCAGGCCGCCTTGGTTCTTGTACTGACAGAGAGCTTCACTCTCTCTGTCTCTTGGAAATGTTCTGCATCAGACAACAAAGCAGTTCTTTTCTAAGAGGTTATTCAAAGAAATGAATATATCCAGACTGAGCAACAAGTTTTGTAGCTCTCCTAAACCTATTCCTGTGCTTGCACAGAGGACAATGAAAATAACTATGCTATTGTTTTAACTTCCTGTCATTATCCTATAGTATCCCCATGGTCTGAAGTGCTGTCTTGTCTGTCTCCCTTGTTTGGCCTGCCAGTTTTTTACATTTTTAGAATGATGAATTGCTTAGAAAGTCTACCTTTGTCTTAAGCTCTCTCCGTGCAAGTCAAAGGACATCGCTATCTGCAATGTGGTGAGTCAGGTTACTAAATATTCTATAAAAACAGCAGTGAGTTATCTCGCACCTTTAATTTTTGCTGCAGCAGTCTAAAATGGCTACCCCACAGTAAATCTTCTAAGAAAGCAAGTAAGGGATACATAAAACTGGTGCCAGCTATCATAGGTTCATAAGAGAATCAAGAGGAGCAAATGATGCTGTGTGCTGGACAGATATGAGGACCTGAAAAATGCACCTCATGAGCAGGTCAGTAAAAGGGATAGTGCTAGTTTGAAACTACAGCGAGACTATGGAAGATTCCTTTGTTTGCACGGTATTCTGAAACATGCTCCAAATGATATATCTGCATCAAACAAGCAGGAGGGGTAGGCTGTCTGAGAGATTTGTAGTTTACAAAAGTAATTTTGCAGCTCTAGTTTGGGGGTGATGAATCAGATTACCCGCACATGTGGAGATGCATACATTTCAGCACCAATCTCTTAATTTCTCTACTCCCCATATAGGAAAATGAGATTTGAAACACTATGTAAATTAATTAGAAACACTTTAGGAAACCTTTGGAATTTTTGCATTGGATGCTATCCTGAAGAAGTATATTGGAAATGGCACTTTTCTAGCACATACCTTACTGTAAACATGAGAATAAATCATGATATTAGTTTGCAAGTGAAAGGAAACAAAAGATGGCTGACAAATATTTGTAAGCTGCCTAAGTTATCTAGATAAGTTATTTTACAAGAAGACTGTATCTGTGGCAATACTGTAAAAGTGAAACATTAAACATTTATCAAGAGGTGGTTTTATATAGATAGAGAGCAGTAACATGGATAAATTTCCATGTAGAAAGGAGAATTCTCACAATCCAATTTGGAACAAGAATGGGAATCGAGCAAAACATGAAGTTGAGACAAATTTTCATATCACTATTTCTGAAAAGGCAGAAAATTGTATTGCAAGTCAATGAATTTGTTTGATTATTCAATCAATCCCTTGCTGATTTAAACAGTAATCTCTGCTTAATTAACCAGCAAATCCAAGAAAAGGATCTTCAGTACGAGTACTTTCAAAGGCAGAAGGTGGGGGTACTGTATTAGAAAAGATGTTTTCCCTTTTCTCTTTAACAGAAGTTAAATGTTTCTTTTAATGCCTTTCTTTTTATACTATAATGGGTATGCTTTATCTAAGAACAAAGTATGCTTTTTTCTTCAGAACTGCCACAAATATGTAAAACCCAGCTTTGTATCTGCTGGATCTTAAATTCTCTTATTCTCCCATCATCCTCCCAACAAGATTGTTGTGGGGAGGAAACTTTGCCAGTTCATTTTTTCTCTCACTAGAAGCAACCAGAGGAAAAATTTTAGGAAGTCCATCCCTGCCACCTCTGCTCTGGTGAACATGAATCTGGTAGGACTTCCACTATAGATTATCCCTTCAGCCCCAGGCTCTCATGAGCATTCAGCTTAGCTCTTGGGGTCAGTGAATTATGAGTTCTGTAACTCATGAACCATTTTTTCCTGCACTGCTTGCTACAACACTAGGGTTGTTTTGAAACTCCAGGTGCTTTTGGTGGCAAGCTGCACGAATCATGGATGCTTGAAATAGGCTAGATTTTCATTACAGCATTATGAGATGTTCCTCATCAGCAGCATCCACATATTTAATGTTTTTGTTAAATGAGGCCCCTCCAAATAAATGAATGCATTGTTTTGGGAAGTAGATGAATCTTAATCATATAGCTGGTGCTAATCAGTGGGAGAGTGTTAAGGAATACATAGGCTCAAACTAAAAATTAAAAAGGAAAATGTTAGTATGCTGCAGAGTTACTTTGGGAAAGTTGGTCTTCTGAACATATGCTCAATTTCTTTGCTAAGTCTTGAATTTTAAGTAAAATAGAATAGCTATTTAAAAGAAACTGAAATTAATTATATAGTTCAAAGTCAGGGACTGTTCATACTAATCAGATTATGATGTAACTATCTTTATTCAGGACCCAGAGGGTGAAACATTATTGCAAAGCAGTGGTTTATTGAATGACTCTTAATAGGTTAAAGTATAATTAATTGCTTATGGTAGAAGATACTATTATAACAATATACAAGGGAAAAATCCATTATAAATCATTCTTGGAATGCTGTTCATCAGTCTTTCTTAAATTACCATCTAATGGCCCTTTCAGGTAGCTTTCAAGGTCACAGTGACAAAAGGACTTAAATGTCAAATATGCAGAGATTTGTTTCACATGCCCACTTCAGGTTGAAAAGGTGGCCTCCCCTTGTAATGTTCTGGAGGGACTGATGTACTCAGGTCCTGACCAAACCATGTTCAAGAATACACTGAAGTAAAACAAAGCATAGCTTTATTGATTGCAAACAGAAGGGGAAAAGGTGCAATAAAGAAATAAAAACAAAGTAAGTATTCTCCTGTTCCTTCAGCTGAATTTAGATATAGCATAATGCTTAATTGGTCTCTAAATATATTCAGAACATTACTTGCTACTGAAGCCACTATATGTCCTAGACAAAGCAATGGCATTCCTCTTTGTAGGACTGAGACCAAATAATGCCCTAAGAGATGAGGGTTATATACTCCAATAGAATTGGCTTTCTAGGAGCTATGGTGATGTTTACAAGCTGGGGGTTTCTTCTCTGGGGCAGAGAGAAGGAAGACATCACCTTATCAATAAAGAGGCTAGATTAGACTAACACTAGCTGCACAGATGTTTGTGTTAGGCTATCCTATCTGTGAGTCTAAATAACCTAAAGCACCAGTTCCTCTCTGATTTTGAAAGCTAAGTAGGGTGTGCCATGCTTAGTACTTGGATAGGAGACTGCCAATGAATACCAGGCGCTGTAGGCTATATTCCAGTGGAAAGAATTGGCAAAACCAACTCTGAGTGTACTGCTAGCCTAGGAAAACTGTATGACATTCATGGGGCTGCTACCATAAGTTGACAGGCAACTTGATGGCACATACACACACAAACATGCACATTCTGTGTGTCTCTTGCACCACTGTTCTCTCAGATTCTCTGTAAGGATTATAAAACAATCAAGCAGAGAGATACACAAGAAACCCCCAGCTTTTGACACCCCATTACCTGACTACTTGCTCTTTTGATCCTTCCAAGTTAAGGACAAGTTCCATTAATTTGATTAGAGTTCCACTGTTTCATCAGTTCTTCTTGCCTACAAGGGCTCGCTTGAAACCACTTGCACACATGCACTGCTTACAAAGCAAGCTGAGAGGGGGGAAAAGAGACTTGATCTGGCTGAGAGACTTTACAAGCAACACATGTGCTTTCCGTCCCAAGTGAGCCTCTGTAACTCCTTCCTGTTCCCTTCAGTACAGTATAAGGGTTCTACTTTTCAACCAACTCCATTTTCTGACAGTGCTCTGGCCCCTAACCTGTCAGATAAGGTTGGGGAAGTCAGTAGTTGTTACACTAACCCATATTGTCTTCTAAGCAACCTACAGTGTGTGTGTGTGTGTGTGTGCGTATAAAAATATAATGCATCATAAAAATAGTATTAGAAAAGCCAATAAACTGGACCCCTAGCCAATCTCCCCAAAATGCTACCCACTACACTCCCTTTTCTCTTTATCTTGAAATTTCAATTTTAACCTTTTTGTGAATACAAACAGCTACACTGAAAGCCTGCAAGAAAGAAACACTAATTCTGTGTCCACTTTCTCCAGTGATAGCTTTTCTTGACCACAGTCACAAAGGGCAAATGTTACAGTTGACATATTACCTTTAACAGATATTTCCATGTGATAGTTTTCTTGCCACAACACAGAAGAGTGGTCTGCAAAGAGTGAGCAGAGTAGTGGTCTTCAGCTGAAAAACAACTGTTACGTGTCACTAAGTTGTTACTCACAATAGGCCCCAATAAGGTGAAAAGGGAAAGCTGCTTGATCTTCTTTAAAATGACATCTCTTCAGTAAGTGTGTAGCACTTAAATAAATCATTCCGCAATAATTTTCAAGAACAGTCCGCCCACATAATTTCCTTCTCTGTCACATAGGCTGCTGAAAAATTCTATTTTTATATTTCAGAATGTAGGTTCCAATCTGCTTGCTTCAATGCATCAGACATATAGCCAAGTTTAGAAGGGGAACTCTAATTTTTGCCCCCCCCGCAAAAAAAGCTGCCACAAGAAAAACAAAAATACATTGTAACTCTTAACTTATGCCTGCACGTGCTGCTTTTCTAGTGATTTGTGCGTTAACACCTTATGCAATCTTCATCTTATGATGTATAGTGTCCCTATTAGTGTTCTATATCTTTATATTTCATTTTGAAGTGTTCAACCTTGTGCTGTAAACTTCATGAAAAATCATTCATGTCTGTTCAGGTTAGGGTTACAGTTTCATCTTGGTAGGGTGAGCTGAAGCCATTTTTCTGAAGGAGAGCAACAAGTGGTAGCCCCACATCCTACCCAAGTCCAGTGACATAATACTCAAAATGAGCCAAATCATTTTGGCATATGAGGCAGAAAATCCCACGAGCACTACTTCGTGGCAGTAAAAATAAATGTGATGCCCTTTCATGACACTCTAAATCTGCTGCCAGAGCTGCTACTCCACTCTGCCTAATGATAAAATCAGCCCTTCATCTTGCAATGTCCTTCATCCTCATAATTGCTCTGTTGCTCCACACCCTACATCTTCTACTTTTGCTTTGTTTAAAATTATATTCAGTATGTACTGTCCCATATTTTAATTCATCTATACCAATAGATATCTAATACTTTGTTGTTTTGATTCTCATATATTGCACAGCCTCTAAATCCGTTTGACCATTTCTTCACCTTATGCTTAGCATACATTTGGCCCCAATTAAAATTGGGCTGTTGGGTTTAGATTTAGAGAGTGCTTCATACATTTACAAATTCTGTATATTTTCTTCAGGCAGAATTTCCAGTTGATGAGATTGTGTAAAACATTTCATTGGGAACAGTTTTCCTCCAGAACCATGTCTTCTCAGTGTTACAGGCTAGGCATTTTGGGTTTGCATCCTTAAGGCCTAGGAATACATCTATAAAGTACAGAGTATAACCTAGTGTAACCTATACAGTATAGCATACATAATATAAGATATAATACAGGATGGCAGTAGAGTGTGTACACATATCAGGCTTCAGGTTAGGTCTGGGAAAATGCCTACTCAAATGTCAACAAGACATGACCGGGAATAAACTACACTGTGGAGGGGAGCAGTTGTGACCTATAATAACCTCCTTGCAGGTGCACTGGTTGATAAATTTAGGATGGCAAACAACCAGATTCCAACCATACTTGAGATGCCATCATATCTAAAGGTCATTGTTTTGATTGGATAAGTGTAAGTAAGCAACAGTGAACGTCTTTGTTTATTTTGATTGGATAACTGATATTCTGGTTGAATCTAAGGAAAGATTAAAAGAAGCCAAGATTAGACTGCCTTTGGGCATGTCTCCACAATGAAAACCACTGTCTCAGGCCCTTTCCGCACCGGGGTATTAAAACGGTGCAAAGTGACCTCCCGCGGAGGTCATCTGCACGGTGGAGTGGATTGGGGCGGACTACTTTTCATAGTTCCCCACCTCAATCCACTCTGAAGTGACCGGAACTGGCGGCGCTGCGTTTTTTTAAAAAAACCTCTTTTCAGAGGTTTTTAAAAAGCACGGAGCGCGCAGCCCCGTGCAGCTCCGTTGCCAGGCTCCGGTGCAGATTTGCAGGCGCGCACTAGTGCGTGCCTGCAGATCTGCCGGGGGTGGGCTTCCGGCTGGCGAGCTTCTCCAGTTGGTGGAGAGCCTCCGCCAGCTGGAAGCTGCCATTTTGGATGCTGGAGGACTGCGGAGCAGCGAGTTCACGCTGCTCCGCATGGCGATGGACTTACCCGGCTGCCGGTAAGCTCCGTTTCGGCGCGTTTTCCCCCATTTCCCCCTCCACATGCGGAAAGGGCCTCAGACAGTTGGAGTGTTCCTAATAAGCTGATGACCTCTCCAGTATGCTGAGGGATGGTACTGGTAAGATAAACATCTAGGCTATGATGAAATAGATAAATGCTCAGTTATGAATATAATGGGTGCCTGTTCTAGGTGTTTATGTTTATAATGGATGCGGTTGAGATTTAACAATGCTCAAGGAAGTTAACCATTGAATGCCTGTTTAGAGATGTTTAACAGCTCAACAAATGAAACTGTATTTCTTAATGGATATATGGTTATGGATATGATATAGAGGAAAGAATTCTGTGCAAGTTAGACCCTTTATGAAATGTCTGAATAATGGCCTAACAAACACTATCGGAAGTATGAAAGAACCTAATGAAGATCATGATGATGGATATATGTTTGAATTATACTGTTTAAGATGATAATATTCATGTATATGTTAACTATTACAAAGTCTGTAAAGAGATGCAGAAAGATAACGATGTAGTCCTTAACAAAAGTCCCTAATGGCCATATAATGTACTGCATATTATAATGTCTTATATGAATATGATGTGATGATGCTCAGCACCCAGACATTGACATGTTGGTGTTTCTCCGTAATGTTAATTAATATGCGAGTATATTTATAAGTGCATGTAATAAATAGCCCAAAGAGTACCAAACAGTATGTTCATTTCCCATGTAAATATCTTGAGATTCCAATGCTTTCAGCCTGTCTGGTTAGACCACCTTCCTGAATTGAGCACTCTGGTGAATAGAAGTTGATAATAGAACCCCAGACAGAATACAGATTAGCTGACAAGTGGCAAGGACCTTGAATCCTTCAGTCTTAAAAACAGGGCTGGGGAATCACGCCTGTTTCACCAAAACCATGTGCCTGGTATTGGTTGGAGATTGGTAGGGAGAATTTGAGTGGGAGGTGTGGTTAGAATGAGGGGATGTGGAGAAGAAGGATGAGTGTCAGATATATTTGGAAAAGTAGACATCTATAGAGGAGAAGGGTCTTAATTGCAAATAATGAGATGGTGTATTGTGCTGGGATTAGTTGGTTTATAGTGATAAAAATGAAAGAATATAAAATATTACATTGCATTTAATAGACTTCCTTCCTTCACATAACCATGCAGAGTACTTGGCCAACATACTAATATTAAACCACTGATTTCATGACACTTTTGTTGTGGTCCATGGTCAAGGTACATCTAGGAAGATGGGAAATTTTAGTCCCCCAGAGGCTTATGATGAGGACACTGTGCTAACTGCTTCAAGCTACTCAGAACTTGAAGACAACAGTCTGAATCCTATTGTTAGTCCTAACTAGACCCAACTAGAGTAGATTTATTGAATCAGTGAAATTTACTTATGTAATAACTCAGCATTCAGCAATTGATTCAATGGATCTACTTTAGTTGGGACTAACCAATAGGATTCAGGCCAATTTCTCTCAGAACCTATTTCAAGTAGAAGCACATTTGGCAAGCACCTTCTAAAATGCCTCCAGGGAAAAGAATAAGAGGAACCTTGCCAAATCAGAATATGGTATCCTGTTGTCAGTGTTGATGAAAGCACACACTGGCCTACTGATCTTGGCAGGGGTGGCGATGTGATGCCTTGGAAGAACTGTGGAATCCAGTCTCAAGTTGCCTATTCAGATGGTGCTATTTTGCTGAAAGCTGCAATTCCACTGATGAATGTGAAGAGACTTGGTGAGCTCGCAGGGTATTTGAGATTCTACAACAAGGAAAGAAAGCTATGTGTACCTTTAAACTGCCTGCCTTTCAGGACACAAAGACTGTATTTGTTGAGCAGTTTTCAATGTGGTACAGACAAAGGGTGGATATAACAATTGATAGATAGCTGGTTCAGTTCAGATGTAATGGCCATGGGAGCAGTATATACCTAATAAACCATGAAAGTGTGGTGGTGCTACAATATTAAGGCATCATATTCTCTGAAGGGAGAAACTTATCTAGGAAGCCCAGTATGGTTACAGTATGGTGACAACACAGATTGGACAAAATGTGGTGGGAGACAGTTTTTTCACCAGCTGGCAACTGGCAGAAAGCACTCTAACCAACGTCTTAACATACATTAGTGCCATTTAACTGAATAAGCCATAACCCTGTCATCATTGTTACTTCTGCAACAGGGCAGTGAATAGGAAAATCAGCAGATGGTGTACAATGTGTGGGAAATTTGCTTGCAAGGAGCACTGCAGCACTGATGTGAGATGCTCTGCTGCTCTATAGGGTGGCTGACACAAATAGTGGTCCTTCATTGGAGGATATTTTCCCCAGCATAAATTGTATTCTTAATGGTGGTAGAAAATTCTCTTATGATACTATTAACATTAATTTTTCTTTTAAATAAATAACACTGTTTTCCTTTGGAGTTTATTTTCATTTTGGATGTTCAGAACAAGTTTTTATTATTTTAGTTTAGAAATAACATTAGCATGGGACATAGAAATTGATTACATTTTTTTTTCTTTTTGGGCAAGAAGAGAGGGCTGACAGCTACTCAGACTAAATGTTCAACTTCATGGGAAGAGGCATTTTCTGGCTCTGAGTCTTTGAATTTTGTGGAATACCCTTCACTCCGAACCTATATATTCCATGGACATTGGGCATTTTATACTCTTACAATGCACTGGAATTCCCATGGGGTGAGGTAACACCCCAGATATCACTCTCCATGTATGGATGAATACCCCAGAAATCACTCGATGCACTTTTTTTTAAAATCTGCTGAAGGGAACTATGCAACAGTAACAAGGTTTCATGTTCTGCTACTGTTACTTCTGAAGCTGGACCATCAGGTTTGAAGTGCAGAGAAGTCAGATTTATCATGACCTCATCCTGTACTTAGAGAAACCTAGTCTTAGAGCAAAACAGTGTGATAAGTTTTTCTTTCAGCTTTGAGAAAAAAGTCTGCCGAGATGCCAACACTGAGAAACAGCAGAAGTACAAATGTGGGAAACCTGCTTATGGGAATTCAGGGAATCTCTGTGCTGCCTGCTTTCTAAATGTGCTTTAGCAACTACAGTGAAAGGTAACAGTACAGTTCTGCTCTTCATGAAAGAAAAAGGTACAGCTATATTAACTGCAAACAGTATAAGTTCTAGTAGTAATATCTCATTTGGGTTGTTGGCAAGGAGCACAAGGCGTTATGCTTAGCCTTACTTAATCTTGTGTCCTCCAGACATTACGACATCTATCATCTATAAGCATTGGTCATACTGATTAGGGTTGATAGGACCTATAATCCAGCACATCTGGAGGATACCTGGGTTAGAGTCTCTTCACGCGTTACTACTTGTGGGGCAAGAGGAATAAGTTGTATTGTGGAATACGGCTGGCCCTACTCTGTTTTTTAGAGCAATGTTAATCTGCCTTCTTGGGTTTGATACGTCATGTCCTTATGCTAATTGTAAATTCAAGGCTTTAGAACCTAAAGTTTAGAATCAAGATTTCCATGTTTGCTACAGATGGTAACAGCAAACACTGAAGAGGAATAGTTGTGTAACATTTTGTTGAACATTTGATGTAGAAACGTAGTGAGAGTTATTATTTCTTTTTTGCATATGCTAAAGGCCTCTGTATAACTGGAGCCTGCCTAACAACATATAATAGATCAATATTCATAATGGGAAGATGCTTTTTTTTAGAGATGAACACAGAAAAATGCAATACACGCAATAGAGACAATAGAATTGTATTGCCTGCAATTTCTGTCTGGCATTGTTGTCTATGTCAGGCTAAGGAGAGGAGGTAGCTGCCTTATTGGAAGTCTGTGGATCAGATGCACTATTTGTAGAAAAAAGTCCCAATCAGCTCACTGCTGGTTGCTGGCTTGCTTAGTGAGATAGGGATAACGTACCAGGACTTGATAGTGGCCTAAATGCCCTAAAGGTGCCAGATCCTGTCTGAACTTGAAAGCAGGGTCAGCCCTGATTAGTACTTGGATGGGAGATCACCAATGACTACCAAGTGCTGTAGGCTGTATTTCAGAGGAAGAAACTGGCAGAATAATCTCGGAGTATTCCTTGCCTAAGAAAATGCTATAAAATTCATGAGGTCACCATAAGTTGACGGGTGACTTGAAGGCACATGTGCACAGACACACACACGCACACTGCAGGACTGGAGAGAAGATCTTCCTTTGAGTGGCATCTAGAAGATAATAAAGTAAAGGTATCAGGAGCTTTTTACTTCCACTTGTCAAGATGATTTTAACTTGCAGGTACATTTTGTTTGTTTGCTGTGGATTCTGGTTGCTAGTTAATGGGAAGAGGTAGGATTCTTTATTTGCTTAAAGAGCTCTCTGAGTGTTGGGTAAGGTTTTACCAATCACGGAAGGTCTTCCTCGTAGTAAAAGATTTTCTGTTTATAGAGCTGTTGTCATGGTGATGTGCAGTTCTTCAGTTTTCTTTGAACACAGCTGTTTGGGTATTGGAAAGGATTTTTTTTACTAAAAAAAAAAACCCTCTTTGAGAGGTTCACTTGAAGGCCATGTGAGAGTGGAGCTACAGGCCATGGAAATTAATAGACACTGCACCCTACCTGCTGATAGGGCTGCTCTTTTTCCTTGGTCACTGGGAGATCACTGGGAGAGGCTATGGCAGTAGCAGTAAACAGGCCACTAAGAACATTAAAGTGTCCCTGCCTGTATATTGCCATGCTTATGGAAGCCATAAGCAACAAAATTATCTGTTTTAATTCAGTCTTGTGTGTGGTTCTTATCCTTCTCCCTCCCTCCCTCCCTCTTTCTGCATTCCTTCTCCCCTCCGTATCACTCCTTGCTTCACACAAAATGAGGAAGGATGTGGGGAAGGAGAAAACATGATTGCATAGTCAATGTTTATGGGAAAATGCCAATGGAACTATATCCTCAGTAAGATGCTGAAGGTAACATAAATTGGTATTCAGGAGTTACACTGACAATTGTGTACTAAAAGTGGTCTAGTAGGCACATTTTTTTCTCTGCAAGATTGGATATCTATTCTTTTATATCTGTAGTTTATTTATGTAAATACTCATATGCCACCTTTCAGGGCAAATGGGAAAAGCTTCATACACATCACAGACCGATTTAGCTTCCAGTGCCAAAGCTTCCAAATGATTTAGAGTCCAGTCCAGGCTTTCTCTGCTCACGGGGCCTTCGTTTTATGGGTCTATTTTGCCGTATCTACCAATCCAAGGTGTTCCTAGCCCATAATCCTTCCCATGTCCATGCTTGGTTCCTCCTCCAGCCTTGGATGGACTGATGCTTCAGTTTGCAAGCAAGTAAATATGGAAAGATTTGGGAATTTGAGGAGCTGCACTCAGTGAGAGTGTACCAGTAATGGAGCTGGAGCTAATCACAGTGTGGAGAGAGGTCCTACTTTCCTTCTTACTTCAATAGCCTCAAAAACAATTTGTATTGCTTAGGAAGGGAAAGAACATTCAAAAATATTTTAAAAATAGTCAAAAATCAAATTTGTTTGGTATCAGGAAACTGTTATGAGGAGAATCCTAAACAGGCAAGAATCTTCACAGTACAGGACTTACTCTGTTTAAAACATCTACTTTGTATGCAAAAATTGGCATTTTCTGCACAAAAAAATACTGTTTTCTGTCCAGAAATTTTGTTTTCTGTGCAGATATGTTGTTTCCTATGAGGAAAATTCTGGTTTTCTTTTTGCTTTTGCTTTACACAGAAAATAGCATTTTTTCACACAATAAGCCTTGAATTGCAAATAGTCTTCAAATACTGCATGTTTTTCAATAATTCTCTTGCAAAGGGGAGAAAAATGGTAAAATTATTTGTTCTAGCCTGCAAGAATGAAATTTATGACAAGTTATTTCCCTTGTATTGCTAGAAAAAATGATTTAAAGGCAACTAACGAGACTAACTAATAACCAAGAGCGCCAGCATGGTACAGTGGTCTGAACATTGGACTAAGACCCTGGGGACAAGGATTTGTTTTCCCACTTGGCCATAGAAACCTACTGGGTGACCTTGGGTGCATCATACACACTCAGCCCCAGAAAACCCCATGATAGGTTTGTCACATAGGTTTGACTTGAAGACACACAACAACAATGCTACTACTAATAATAATGATAGAAATGTAACTGATAATAGTAAATATTGGAGTCTCTCTGTCTCTCTTTTTCTCTCTTTCAATCCAAGCAAGAAACAGCATGGCAAAAGCCCACAGATATTGCTTATGCCAAACAGAAACACCCTCAAAGGTAAAAAGTTAAGAGGAAAGTAATCGGAATTTAAGTATTCATAAGCCACAGCATCATATAAATGTGAACACAAACTACACAAACTACTTACAAAGAATTTGGAGACATAGCTGTATTAGTCCGGATCTTATAGCAAAGGGATCTTATGGCATTTTTGAGACTAACTGAGAGAAGGGAAGTCTTAAGTCTCTAGACTAACAGAAAGAGAGTGAGACTAACTCTCCCAGTTAGTCTCAAAGATGCTACAAGATCTCTTTGCATACTTAAAAAGAAGCATGTATGTCATGCTGGTATTTGGTTCACTAACTTTTATCTTATGTCTATGGACAAATTGTTTGAAGTTCCTCCCTTTAAATGTTAGGAGGCAAATGCCTGAGGAAAGGTAAAGAACTGTGGCCAGAACATTTTTCAATTTGAAAAGAGTACTTCAGCCACACACACACAAATATATTTTTTTGCTGAGTTCGGTGGTTGAATAATAAATACACATCTTTTTTCTTTTTCCTTTTTTTCCCCTGGCAGTGACAGTTCTGGTGCCTGTCGACACAGTCAAGTCAAACCTACCACTGTTTTCTAGGACAGCGCCGCAAGTTGCAGCCAAGGAGGATGTCAGTTGAATGACCTTATATTGTTGAGCTAGCAGAAAGCGTCTGCATAAAGGGATGACACAGTGGGGTTCCCTTGTGATCAGGCACAGTGTGCATCCAAGCGCAAGGATGGGCAGGGGGAGATTACCCAAACAAGCTGGAGCATTTCCTGCTATTGCAGATATTTGCTGTCACAGGTAAAACAAATATTGCAGTGCCTTGCAATAGTGAAATTAGGAGAGGGCAGTCTATAAATTCTTGAACATTAATTCACCCACCCATATGACTTCCATATGCAGCCACTTCCATATGCAGCCACTTAAGTTGTTGGTTTGACATTGATAAAGGTGTTTGAATGACATATTTATTACTTGTATTTGGGAAAGAAACTGTATTTCTTTTATGGTCAGTCTGAGTGCCTTCTTTTAAAAACTGGTTTCTGGTTTCTTGTTGGATTTGCCACCAAATATATGGCACTCAAAAGTATTGGAACAAAATCATAAAGCCATTATTAGTGTGTATTTAGAGCAACACTTTCCTCTTGGAGCCCCTGCCAAATGTGACAAGGCTGGTAGCTATGAGAAAGAGGGAGCTTTTTAGTGGTGGCATCCTATCTGTTTAATGCCCTCCCCAGAAATGCTTGTCTAGTGCCTACATTATTGTCTTTCTAATGTCAGGTGAAGACTTGCTTCTTCTCTCACACACTTAAAGAAAGGTTTCAGTGCTATGATATTGTTACCATTTTGTTTTCTGTTGCTTTTGCACATTTTTTTGGTGCAGATTTTCTATTGCCTTTTTCCTCCCCTTTATTGTATGTGAAGTATTTAATCAGTGTTTTATATCATGGTTGCATTTTATATTTTTAATAGACTATACATTACCTGGAGAATTCTATGTGCACTTTAAAAGTGCAATAAATTAATAATATGTGGCACTCCAGTTGTTATTGAATGCCAACACCCATCTGTTACAGTCAGTATTGGTAATGGCCAAGGATGATGAGAACTGTAATCCAACATCCTTTAGAAGGTCAAAGATTCCCTGCCTGTTAACTGAACTTTCATTTGGCAAAGTTCAGTGGAAAGTTGCAGAGTGCCAAAGAGACAGATAACAGTGCTTTCCTCTCACAAAACTAAGGCTCAGTGCAACTCTCATATATATTACTCTTACAACTCTTATGCACTACCCCTACATTGCTCGAACTCATGGTTATTCCAATTTATTCATTTGTCTTATTCATCATATCTTCTGCTGTAGTCCATTTTTCTTACTTGTTTAGGGCTAGGCAAGTAATATCTGAGTATACTGAGTGCCTACTGCACACTTATAAAGGATCAGATAAGACAAAGTTCTGTTCCTTGCCCTCCTGTGACTGGGTTGAAAGGACTGGGAAATTTGCTTGGTTGTGAGCTATGACTTATGGATAGAAGGACAAGCTCCAACACCTGTCTTTTAGGGAAACACGGAGATTGATTTCCAGGCAATCTACCAGGTAGGGATTGAAAATGTTATGTAACAGAGGAAAGAGAAAGTGGTTATTTAAAAAAAAAATACCAGTGACATCTTTTAGTGGAGGATAAAGAATGTTTTGTATTATAAAGAGGGCATATCTTCTGAATGAGCAAGTGTGCTATATATGGTGTTTCAGAATGAGGACAAACTTGGAAGCTCGCTCACTAGGTGGCCTTGGGCAAGTCACCATTTATCTAACCAGCTTACTCAAAAGAGTTGTTATGAAGCTAAAACATCACCTAGAGCACACTGGAGAAAGAAGGATAGAATAAATGATTTCACATTTCTATCCAGGATCTCATAAAATCTAGGGCTCTCATTGCAGACAATGGCCCATGTTCAAAGGAAGTACAACAGCGGTTATGTGATAGAAAGAGGGATTTTATACTCTTTGTATAATAGAGTGGATGTATTAGGAGGAAAGAATGAGATCCTGTAGGTTTCAGAGGCCATTCATAAATCCAAAGATACAGAGGAAACCATCATTAAGTGGCCCCAGCTGTGGAATACACCACTCCAGCTATATTGAGGAGGCCATCACAAATATAAAGTGTGACAATAGCTGATGTCGTAAGGTTTTTGCAGAGTAAAACACAGAAGTAGATTGAAAATGGTTTGTTGTGGTAACAGACTAAGATGTAAGGAAGTGAAGACATGAAGCTGTTTCTTACTCCCATTCCTACTCACTTTCATACCAAACTAGTGAGTAGTCCCCCAAAGTACATTCATTTCAAATGTGTGTATTTGTGCTAATGTTCTCCTAAAATATGCCATTATTCCAAGTTCTTTAACGTATGTGTGGAAGAACTGTTAGAAAGGCTGTCTGCACTTTGTATGTGAACACAGTCTTGCTCAAAATGTGAACAAGTTACTTTTTAATTACTGTACTTCCCAGGATCCATCACCCAGTGGCCATGCTGGCTGATGGATTCCGGGAACTATTGTCCAAGAAAGGAACACTTCCAAGTACAGATCCTGTTCAGGTCTCCTCTCCCTTCTACACCATTATAGCACAGGAGGACAGTGGAGATGAGCTCATTGGCCTCTCCTATGTGCTCTCTTTCTTCTAGCTGTCCACATGTTGAGGGCTAAACATTTGAAGTGATAGTACAGTGACACTTCACAGTTCTAATGGAAGGCTATAGGGATGTACAGGAGGAATTCAAGACCAACAGGCCCTGACAGTGATCAAAGGAGATAGGTAGATATGGGTAACTGAACTGGGTAGGAAAAACTAAAATAATACTCCTTAGAAAATCTGTTTTAGTATCTCCCTGCATTTATTTTTAAAGATCCAGCTGTTTATGACTAAGAGCAAAGGTAGAGAGTGTATGGCCCTCCAGATGTGAGAATCTGGGTCCAATAACATCCTGTGACCATGGTTTGCACTCTAGCCTTAGAATTATTCACCCTCCCCTTGATTTTCCACATTTTGTTATGGTACAGCCTGGAACTGAAATAGGTTTTTGCATTGTTACCAACCACGCAAGATACTCAACAAACTGAAGGTGCAAAATATTTTTGCTGTGCACAGAAGTAAACAACATGATTGTTGGATACTTCCGTTTGAGCAACAAAAGCCCTAGCTTGGGGATGGACAACTTTGGCAGGTCAGAGAACCAGCTATTTATCTATGCTGCCTCCCCGAAATGTAACTGCCCGTTAAATATAAGCCTTTTCTATTTTCTGTTCTCTCTCTCCCTCTTAGACTGATATTTAATGGATGGTTAGAATTCTCTAGTTTCTGTTCTTTCTCTCCCTCTCAGACTGATATTTAATGGACAGTTAGGGTTTGGGGAGCCCCCACAGCAAAACCTGAAACTGCCACTCCTCAAAGTCTCCAGGAGCAGCAAAATCCAACCCGCATTTTGCTCGTTTTGGGCAGGGGATGAGGGCATTCTAGGCTGCAAAATAAAAGGCCTGGGGTGCCCTTTGCACATCCCTGAACCATTTAATGAAGGTTTACACCTTTAAGATGTAGGGATCCTTTTGGTGATTTATGCTTGCATGATGGAATCTTATGCATGCATAAATCCTTTTCATGTTGCTATGCAAGGAGTTATCCAGTTTCTTGCATGATAGTTTCTTCCTACCAGTATAAAAGCATCAAAGTGGCTGCCCCATGCCCACATCCCAAACCACTGATTGTCTGCCAAGTGTGCTGAGAAAGTTCTCTCTCTCTCTGTTGCCCTCTGAAGAGCTATTGCCCTCCAGCCTCTCCCACATAACTATCCTGTTAGAATGGATCACCTGTTTAAGTACATTGATCCTCCAGTGTCAAAGACAGTTTCAGCTATTCAGTTAAACTCAGAAACAAGTATATGAACATAAACATTAGATGTAGCAACACAGACTCCATTAGATGTAGACAAACAACATGTTTGTTTATGAGACATCATAAAGAGCTTTGATCAGCATCCAGAAGGAAGACAACTTTAGCAGTGGGTGTATGAAGTACAGAATTAGGAGCCAGATTAAGCCATATAGAGTCTGATTTCTATCCTCATACATGGGTTTGACTCAGCATCTCCTCTTACGCTTTGTGCTTCTAGCTCGGGTGGAAGTGTTGCCATCTACCTACCCCCCTCTTTCCATTTCTTTTTCATTACAGTAACAGCTTGAGTCTATCTGTAGCATCAATGGTTTACTTCTCTGGCTAGCCATGGTAGAATAACAACTTATTTCTATTCCCTACTCGCTCTCATGGAAAGCATGGATGGTGCACAGTTATGATTTCAGACCAGTACCTTGTCTCTCTCCAAGGTTGCAGGAAAGTTCCAGCTGCTCCCTAAGTTCACTGCCATCTTGTGACTGAATTATGACACTAGTTGCAAAGTATTGTTAAAGACAAGCTCTGTCACCAAGGCATTCTGTGTACATGAACATAGTATGTATTTTATATTTTCTGGGTATCATCTTGATACTTTGGCAATAAAATTCACTTTGTTCTTAGAAATATAGCAAGAGGCTTAAAACTCCCCAGGAACAAGAATGCGCTGGGTGAAAAAGGAGTTGCCCAATGGAATGTTTGCAAATGCCTACCTACTCATCCTGGCTAAACTACCTAAGAGGGTGGTATTATTTGGTGACTGACTTTAAAATATTTCTAAATCAAATTCCTGTTCTGCACAGCAGCAGTTGAGACAAGATTACAGGTTTTTGAGACAGAATACAGTGATATTAATAATTAGTTTTGGCAGCTCATAGTTTAATGGTTAGCCAAAGGTACATATTTTTTTAAGAAAATAAATCTATCAGTGAAGTGCTAATAAAATAAAACCACCAGCCAAAATGCAGACAATGAAAGTGACTTGGAACATATATTTTTCCTCTTACTATGAATTGCTTCTACCCTTGAATTCTATATTTTTCTGTATTTCATAGAACGCTCTCTTCTGAAACAGCTTCAAATGCTTTCTATTCTTTGGAAAGTTATGACCATTAAATCCAGGCATTGATCATGGATTGAGGAATATTAATGAAGTAATATTGCTTCTTGCAGGAATGAATCTGTCTAGATCCATTTTGGCAACACAGGAATCTGTAAACACTGCAACACAGCAGTTCCATTTATTTCTAAAATTATACAAGATAATGCCATGCTTTTAAATAATTGTGTGTGTGTATACATGTGCGTTTATATAGTTTATCTTTTAACCAAATTTATGTTCCTTGAGCACTATTTGGAAGAGAAGGGGTAATACATATATATACCTCTTCCCTCCCAAAACAGAGCTCAGCCAAGATAACAAAGTCAGTTAACAGAAAAACAATTAAAATTATACCAGATTAGAGATGATTTATGTGAGATTAAAATTATATTGGATTAGATCAAATACTAAAAGAAGGCGATACAGCCTGAATATAAATCTTACGTAATGAACAAGGAAAAAGCAAAAAGAGATAATTGACTTTGTATGAACACACAAAACAGCAGATATTTAGAAAATTTCTGCACTTTCTCTAAATAATGTCCTATATGGGCAGAAAGTGATGGAATTTCCAGCACTCCTAGGAACAGAGTTAGATCACTGTAGTCCTATTGATTTTACGGGAAAATCTGTACTTCAGCTTGTGATGTTTGGTTGCTGTGATCAAGACCACAATGGCTGGAAGGTACAGAAACGTTCTGCCATTTCCTGCTATGCACAAATCTAATGTTTCACACTTACTTCTCTTCCTTGCATGTGTTGGGAGTCACCATTGCTATAGATAGGAAAATTATTACATCATCACAACACTATTAGGCAACCAAAGGGTAACTTTTCACTCCAAGATGTAGTTACTCATTCAGCAGTGACTGAACTAAATATCCCTTTCAGCATTAGTATAGATTTTATGTGAGTGTATGTGCCTTCAAGTCTCCTGTTGACTTATGGTGACCCTGTGAATTTTATAGGGTTTTCTGAGGCAAGAAATACTCAGAGATGGTTTTGTTAGTTCCTTCTTCAGAAATATAGTCCACAGCGCATGGTATTAATTGGCAGTCTCCTACGTATTAACCAGGTTTGACCCTGCTTAACTTCTAAGATCAAATGGGATCTGATGCCTTTAGAACATTTAGGTCCCATCAACTTTAGGGTGTTTAGGTCTCATATACTTTATGCTATGATTTTCTTATGCTATAGAATTGGTGGTACAGAAAGATTCTTGACTGGTTTGAGCTTTCCTAACAAAAGATGGGGTGTTGGGGTGTGGATGAGAGGCTGAATGAATTGTATACTTATCCCTAAATGCAATTTATTCATAGCTGTTCCAAATCTGTTTAAATTTCTGAGTTTGGTAATAAATTGGCCACAAAGATCATGTAAGGCATCTGTATGCAATCTTCTCTGATGATAAGAAATGTCTGCCTACGTCTGGCCCATGACCTGGGCTGATTCTTTTCTTGACCTTGGTATTGAAGGAGAACCATACTGTCTATTTTATAAGGGGGGTTGGAGATGGAGAGTAAACTGTTCAATCAAATTCACTTACACACAAATATTTTAAAAGACAAATCAGCAACAATCTATAGTCAATTAGGACTAATGGGGCCACAAAATTACTATCTTTTTATCAGGGTGGTTATTGATTTGCATAAAATGTAAGAATGCAGGACAAATACATGTGGCAGGAGTAGGGAAAACATTTCAATGGTAATTAATATCATGTTTAAGTAGTTTCCTTGAACTTTTGAACAGTCTATATTTATCTTGCCTCATCCCTTACAGTTTCTTTTATTGTATCATCAAACTGGTCTGCAAGTGAGACTTCTGTACCCTCTATGGAGGACTCATAAGTGAATTACGATGGTATAATAAAGTAAATGGCAACTCTGTTTTGGAGCACACCCAAAATCAAGTCTAAAATCAAGATATGTCCAAGTACTTCATTCACAGAAACGACACTTGTTTTACAAATGCTCCCTATCAGCACAGATGAACAATATATTCACCCCCCCATACATTTGTTTAAAAATACAGAAAAAGAACTAACATTTCTATACATGCTGATAAAGCAAGACTGTTATTATTTAAATAGCATCATCAACATACACAGTGCTTTACAAGGTAACATAAGCAGCATATTGGTCCCTGCCCTGAAGTGCTTACAATCTAAATTTAGACAAACATATGGAAGGCAAAGGGGTAACAAGGAATGAAGACAAGCAAATGCAAATACAACTTTTCATGGTTTATTGCTGCTGGAGTTCAAGGTTAAGGGCTTAATCTGGTTTGGAGAACATATGTCCCCACCCTCTGAAGTTGTTGGACTCTTCTTCTCATCAGGCTGGCTGATGATGAGATTATGGAAGTTGTAGTTCAATGATCAAGGTCTACATTCCACTGTACTAGAGCAGATCCCTTGTGTGAAGGGAAATTATAATTTGGCCCTCAACCATTGTTTTCAAGGATAAACTTAGAGCTGATCCATTAGCTGACATATTAAAATAATAATAGAACAAAAACCATTTTTTCACCAAAATGCTATTTGAACCACAGGAATGAAAACAATAAAACATAATGTGTTCAAACACATTAAATAATCCTGTGATCAAACTGCTTGACAAGTATTAGTACTAGTCAATTCAATTAACAAACTTAAGAGAGGGGATAGTTAAAAGCCCTGAAGAGAATTCCCATCAAAAACACTTTGGTCCCATTCCAAAATGTTTCTAATGTCACTGTAGTTACAGTTTAGAAAAATGTGCATCTTATATTATGAAAATAACCAAAATAGAATAATTAGCACTGCAACTCATGAACTGAGAACAGAACTTACAAAATGTATTTTATTAAATGAAAAGAATTGTTTTGTAGATCAAATATGAAATAGAATGTACAAAAACTTTACATCTGTTCTTTCAAAGAAATAGAATGCTATCTAGAATTAGCTTACAACCATTCCTTCAAAACATAACAGAAAATGAATTTTTAATGGCAGTACAACAATGCACAGAGTAACCTCTGAAAGAACTGCAGTTACAGAGAAGTAAACTGAAAAAAATCTAAATAGTCTTTTAAAGGATTCAACTAATTCACAAAGGAACTTAAAAACACGGAAGTCAATTATCATTTATTCTCTTAGAAGCAAGTGGCAGGTAGATCAAGTGCAGAGTTCGCAAAGCTTGCATATAGCATTCTCAGTTCCTATACAAATATAAATTGTTCTTTCTTTAAAAAAAACCTTTGTATTTTAGAAGAAAACATATCCGAGTCAGTATCTTTTCATCTTATCCATGCAATATATTTCTTACATCTTTTTTGCTTTATGAAGCCTAGTACACAAAGCCTTCACGGCAAAAGTTTAAAAATGTTTAGCTGCAAATCTTTGCAGTACTCTCTTGCATAAGAAGGTTCTGCAGAACTCATAACATGTCTTTGGCATATCACACCAAGTCCCCCTTTTAATACTTTTCCTTTAAAAAAAGAATATATTCCTTTAGTAAAACACCTTAAAAATTTCTGTTTCAGATTTTGTAAAATAATGTGTTATCACCTCCTATGCTGCTTTGCAAAATATACATAATAATTGGGGAGAGATGGGAAGTTCCCCCACCAGAATTCTGAGTGGTTGAAAAAAGAAAACTGATAAATACAAATTCCCTCTCATATGTAGGTTACATGAAATCATTCAGTTCTGCTTCTAATGCTGCTGCCATTTCATCTGCTTCTGAGCTGCTGCCCTCCTCATCTTCATTGCTGGATCCTTTACTGGATTCACTGGCAACATCATCTTCATCCAGTTTTCGCTTGTGACACCTGCAAATAAAGACAAAGACAATGGTCTTGAGTAAAATACTATTCTTACTACCCATCAGTATCACTTAAAGGGAAAAACAGAAAATAAGCAACAAAGAAAACCTGACTTGTTGGAGATAAAGAGTGACTTTTGGGGAGGGGGGATCTTCCCTTCAAATGACAACAATGTCAGGGGGGAACTATGCAAGTTCAATGGGTGTCGTGGTTTCTGGTCCACCTGAGGGGAAGGTAGGGGGAATGGGAGCGCTTTGGATCCATTAGGATTCCCTCAACTTGCTACTTACAAATGCTTATTCCTTCCTACCATGCTGGAGCATCAACAATGACAGTCTGATGGGGTAAAGATTTCTGCTGCTATGAGTAGATGCTATTTACCTTCACTCCTCCTTCTATGCTCATGCAGGCAGTCTGCAGTACCCTAAAGCCCTCTGTGTGCACTTGTGGATATATGAATACAGGCTGGATTTACAGGAATACTTTTACTCTGGTCCCATTTACTCACCATGGAAATGATCTACAGTATTCCTAGTTGTCAGTGCAACAGGATTCAACAAGAGTGTGTATTAAAGATTAACAGGTGATATGCTTGGAGTTTAATTAAAAAAAGATATTTTCCTTGCACAGTATGAACAATTCTACCCTGAGGCAGAACTTCTTACAAATTCTGTAGCAAGGCATTTTATTGTCAGATCCTGCCCTATATTGGATAATCAGTATGCTCCACAGCAGAGAGCTGTGACCTTGGACTTCGTTTCTTTTATACATTTGAGTTAGAACCTCTGTGCAAGATTCAACTATTCCTGGATAGTAGGAAGTCAAGATATTGGCTGGAATTCTGTTGGTTAGTCCCATGTAGCATTGATTGATTCAATCAATTGTTGAATGGTGAGTCACCAGGCAGGAAAATCCAACTGATTCAGCTGCTCTACTCTAGTCAGGACTAACAATCTAGTGAGGGCTAACAATAGGATTTAGGTCCTAATGTGGAACAACAGCTAAGTCAAACTAATGCCAAACACAGAATACCTATCACTAAACATATACATAAACGAGCGCGCATACACACACACACACACGTGCGCGCAGCAAGCATAGTGACAAAACCATAGTACTCATTAAAAAATGATCCTGACACTAATGCAAGACTGGACTTAAATCCAGTCTTGCATTAGTGTCAGGATCATTCTTGCAGACCTCTTGTGCCTGTCAGAAACCAGTCCTGGAAGGTATCCCAGCCTTTTGGAACAGGTATTTGAGATGCATGGGGGCTGCAGTATGATGGGAAGCGGGAAGATGAGCCCCTCCAAATTCTGCTGATGGAAAAACCTCAGCCAGTAGATGTACCTCAATGGATCCTGGCTCAGGGGCCCCACCGGGGGCACGGTACCATTTGTTTTAATCTTTATGTCCACAGCAGCTAAAAAAATGATCAGTATCTAAGCTAACAGCAGGTTTCACTATCCCTAGAGCACAATTTTCCCTGTGATTTATTTAGATAATGGGTTTCTGGAAAAACAATACCCCTAAATCAAAATGTTTCCTGTAGGGGCTTCAGCATTTCAGTTTGAGATGGCTATAGTGTTACTCTGTTTCAAACAGATTTCTAGAGTTTCTTGTTAGATGTCTAATGTATAGTTCTTTTCAATCAGTAACACCTAAAACTAACTTCCAGCATGAATAAGAGTCAGGTCCCTAGTTTTTGCCTTTCTCTTTCACAAAGTTTGTTCTTCATTCCTCTGCCTCACATCCGAGCTCCAGTGTATTATATCCTTGAAGCTCCAGCCCATCCACTTTTAAATTTCAATCTACAATTTGGCTGAAGTACAGTCCAAAACCAGCATCTGATCTGAGAGGAATTAAAAACTAGTGTTTCCCTTCAAGATATGACCATCCATTAAAGGGTATTACCACATCTCACTCTCCTAAAAACATGTTGGTAAAAACACTTAACGGTAATTTTGGGTAATACACACTAGCAGGTGATATTGCATTTAACAACTATCATTCAATCTTTGTATAACTCAGCAGGATCTTCATATCTGCATTTCAGTTTGCTTTTTCTGGTGGAATTGTTCCTCTTCTTTCTTCTGCTTCCTCAGACTGAAGTTCCTCAATGGATGCTGAGTGAAGTGCATTATTTATGGTTGTACCTGATTTTTTTTAAAATCAGCTATAGACATGCTCTGTTTCATATTAGAATACACCCATTTCTGTACAAGGGTTCTTGCCCAGACCCTGGAAATGCAAGTAAAGAAGTGACATACTGATAACTTAAGTTTAGGGAGTGGTTTTCCAAATCCTTCACAGACATCAAGGAAGTCATTTTGTGACATGCCTGATACATTTCCTTCTATACCATCTATTCTTGTAATCAGATTTAAGGCATGTTTTAGCCCTAAGAAGAACACTAATCTCTCTCTCTCTCTCAACACACACACACACACACACACACACACACACACACACACACTGTTCAGCTTGTGCTGAACTGCCAGCATACAGATGTCATTGTTTGGCATATCTGTTTCATTAAAACCTTTAAACTGATACACTTGTGTTCTAAGTAGATGGATTTGACATGGATATTTTCGGAGAATGGATTCATGTATAAAATTAACTTCTCCACTGTGTTCAGCTTAAAGCTTCCACAATTCCACTGGTGTTGAGCAAAATGATCTAGGCTTCTGATGTGCTCTCCTCAGGCAGCATGCCAATGGAGAAAACCTCATCACATTGAGTGCATCTAGAGAGCATGACACTTTGACTGTTGTCTTGAAGAACTATGCTCATTGCATTGCATCTGATGCCTTTTGTTGTAGGGTTTTCCATAGTCTGGGCAGTGTATCTTTTATTCCTAATACTAGCTGATGCAGGACTCAGCTCTACCTTGTGTATCATCCTAAATCAGCCATAAAGCTTCAACAGTTTATCCTCCCTTCTCTTTCTCTGAAATTACATTCCTTGAAACCTTTCCAGGTTAGTTTTTGTGCACCCTCTATTTCTGTTCTTCCTCCAGAAGAAAATGGTCAAAGGCTTTTGAAAGTTCTTCCAGCCTTCCGCTGCATTACTGAAAATTGCCAACTCAGATCGGAGTCTTAAATGCTCCATTCTTTTGTAGCTCCTTCTTTAGAAATTGGACTGAAGTTTTTGTGTAACTGCCCCCCTCCTTGTACCATGTGGCTTTGTATTAGAGATTCCGGACTCACTTATCAGATGTTTAATTTATTGTTTGCTCTTTACAGTTATTTCCAGCTAAAGCTAACATTTCAGCATTATTAATCTCACTGTCTTAGCTCACTTTCTCATATAATCCCTGCTTCCTTTCTTGTGCTGTATATACACTGGCTTCACCATGATACCTTACATGGTTTACTACCCCAACTACAATAATCAGAACCACAATTTGAGAAATAGTGGTTTGATTTGTTTTGTCTGTCCTGGAAACTATAGTTTTTAATTCATTCCAGATCAGATGCTGGTTTTGGACCATGCTTCAGCAAATTGGTGATTGCATTTTTTTTTTCCAAAAAGTGGGTGAGTGGGCTGAGGTTACAAGGGACTTGGAGAGATTCAGGGGCTATATGCAGATTATGCTTTTCCTAGTCCTGCTTTAGGAGAAAATAATTTAGATAGCCTCTCTTAA
The DNA here is from genome assembly GCA_030412105.1 of Cyclura pinguis. NCBI lineage: Eukaryota > Metazoa > Chordata > Lepidosauria > Squamata > Iguanidae > Cyclura > Cyclura pinguis. Next base: position 185,008,778 of record CM059602.1, read on the forward strand.
GAGGAAGAAAATAAAAAGAAGAGAATCAAACCGAACCAAACCACACATACACACAGACAAAGAACAGGGAAATAGGCATCATTCTTCCAATCAAATGGAGATTGGAATCGTCAGGCTGCTGACTCTGACCAAAATACAACTGTCTCCATGGCTGATTTACCCCACATTCTCCATACCAAAGATATTGAGATATTAAGTAAAGCTACATGAGGGTCCTTTGCAAGGGGTATTACTTATTTTCTTGAAAGCCTTTAACCCTGAAACTTTCAAGAAATGTTGCACATATTCTGTCTTACATGCATCTTGACAAGTTATATTGGTCATTTATGCCATGTCACTGACCACATTTCCCCCTTTATTATTACCTCCTTTCACCTTATTATTTTTCAGCCCTCCAGAGAACTCACAGATCTTTCAGATACAATTTGACAGGTACTGGGAAATAATTTCCTAGTTTTCAATATAACAGTTGAAATTACCCTAGTATAAAGTTAATGGCATTTTTTTAAATTAAAGGATTTAAAATTTTACATAGACCTCTTTATTCCCAATTTTTAGATTGCATGTGTTTACTGTAACTGAAAAGATGGGGTGATACAACAACAGTTAACAGTGGTGATAAATAAGAGGCTAAATGTTTTCTGTCATTTGCTCCAAAGGACCAATGTGCACAATTTGTGCAGTTAACAATGTGCTGCACACATTATTTAGAATCTTAGATAAAATGGAATACCATACACCGTATAGCAGAATGGCTTGTTAATTCTATTTGTATCCATGAGGGATCCATTTAATCTTGAATAAAGGGTAATGTTTGCTTAAACTGAAAACTTCAACATATTTTGAAGGTCACATATGTCCAAAGCTGTCTTTAAAAGTTCTTTTACTTTACTGCACCCTTTTTTAATGCTTGGTTTTCCAATCAACGGCAGCACAAGCAACATATTTGCTCTTCAGAGTTCTGTGTATACTAAACTGCATGTAATTTCTATATAAGATTAAAGCTCTATACACTCAGACAGAATAAGTGGGAAAGTGAGGCTGGAAAGCATTCCCTTCTTTTTCAGTCAGGATATGTGTTTCCACTATGCCAAGTAATATATCTGGTGACACTAATTAATTAAGGGAGACTTAATGTATATCTTCCAGGATTGATAAACTTTCAGCTGAACTTTTTTTTCAAAATCCAAGTGGAAAATAGTATCTACAGATGTTCTTTGAAAACTGCTCACTTATAACCATGTTAGGCAATCAGATTTAAAATAAATAAATAAATAAATCAACCAACCAACATGCATGCAGACCTGCGGTGGTGTATGCTTTTAAATCAGTTATCACTATGAAGGAATTTATGCCATCACACATCTAGAACACCAGTGTGAGAAATGCAATTAACGCCTTAACAGTAATCCTTTAATATTATGCTCATAAAAGCTATCACCATCAGTTTGCCCACGTCAATCTCTCTTCCTTCCTCCCAAAAACAAACACAATACTGTGAAATGGCAGTCAAAAATATTTATAAATTTGTGAACTGAAGCTCTTCCAAAAACATAAGAAGAGAAAGGATAGATCACAGTCACACAGTAGTATAGCATGAACCTTAAGAAGAAAAGAACCTGGATCTAAAGACTTTTGAAAAGGATTCTGTGCCAACAACCTGAAATGTGCATTTATCCCTCTCTCCATCAGACAGCTTGTTCTTTCTCAGCTACAGGCCTCTGAGGGCCATACATAGATTGCCTATAATGGTTTTGGCGAAGACAAATGGGAACTCTACCTATTGTACTTCAAAGCAAAGCCCATAAATGACTGTTGCTCCACCAAGAACAGAAGTGCCCACCTGGAACAGACATGATTCTCAGTTAACTATTTCTAGGCCTATGTGACATATTACTTTTTTTACTTCCTCTTTTTGGACTGCACAGTTTTATAAATTAAATTTCTGCTATCTATAAGAGCCCTACTAACAGCAGTGCATTTCCTTTTATTCTTTAGTTTCTTCCTCTCTAGGGCTAATCATTGTATTTTTACACACATACACCTCCCAACTTTCCTGGTGTGTTCATAGCAAGACAGCTTTGGACAGAAGTTGTAAGTCATCCATGGGAGTCTGATGCCAAAGTATTACTCTAGCTTTATAAGTATTTACAGAATTATATCTAAGAAGCAGTCATACAATTATAAATTAAGCTCTGCCTCTGACAAGAATAATTTTTAGGACCTTTATTACTATCTTTATTAAGTAAAAAGGAGAGCCATACGAATTGTGGTATCTGTTTTTCTCCCCCAACCTATCAATAATTTCCTTTTCTTGTGCAGTTTGTATAGGGGATAAATTCATGATAACATCAGCTTCCTTTCTTTTGCTGCTGGCTATTGCTCAAGGAGTAGCAGGGGCAGATGGAGGGAACCTTTGCCAGATGCCTCGCATTTCCTGATCTACCACCTAGTTTATTTACTACTATGTTAAATTACTATTTTAAGAAGCTGCCAGTTTAATTTTAGGTTAGCCAACTTAAAAAAATGTCATCTTAAAAAGCAGTTTCTATATTGCACTAACATGCCATCAATATGTTTGTAGCCTTTCCATCTTAGGACATACAAAACCGTAAAAATAATGTATCCTGTTAGTTCCTATTCTGAGAAAAAGAATGAAAGGCAACATTTTTCAAGTGAACTAACATTGGATGGTTTCTTTCTTTTTTGAACACAAATAAAACTATCTCATCACTACTATATGATAATATACAAAAATTACAACAATCTAATATTTGATAGGCATGGACATACAGGATAGCATTCTTAAGATACCATAGGCTGCTATAAAGAATAGATATGGGACATTGCAAACTGGTTTAACTACTCAAGATTATTCCCAACTATTATTATGACTAATTATTCTTATGCTCTGGAACACAGAACAAACATTAAGAATGTGGTAATCCAGACTTGTATGATTACACAAACATTTTTAGTAATATGAGGACACATCTAATGTACAATGTAATTTCTCACAATTATCCATCTTTTAGCTTGTGATCTTAATTAGATAAAAACCTTGCTTATAAAAAACAATCTTAAACTAAAGCACAATATCATTTATATTAGATGGTCACATGCATACACTGCATATATTTCTCACATGTAGATCTAAAATGCTTTAACAAAGTTTACAATGGAGATTTTTCAGATATGTACAGATCGTATATCATAATCAATTGGAGATCAAAATTCAATTGAGTGAAGTAGGTTTTTAAAAAGTTACATGTCAGTTAAGTTCATGTAAAGCCCCATTACACACACTTGATTCTTATTCCAACCCTTCATTTTCATATACCCCAAAATAATCTGTATAATAAAAGTGAAAATTAACTACAATGTGGAGAGAGAGGGAAAACACACACACAGAGACACACACACACATCAACCTTGTCCTTTTAATGCTGTGACTGTGGGTGTCTGGAGGCCTTTTTTGCTCTCCCTCACCAAAAGATGCTGAATGCCATTATTTATCATTTAAAGGCTATTTCAGGCTTGAAATAGCCCCTTTTAGAAATAAGTATACTTCTCTCTTGGGGCTCAGGAAAACAGGAGTGTGTTCCAAGTCCCAATCAGTTGGTCAGCAGGGACAGGGAGAAACACAATGGGATCTCAGGATGAGTTTGTGTATAAGTATGTGAAACGAGAAGGCTCTGTGTGTAAAAATGAGTACTGTGGATGAGGAGGACTGGGGCTCATGTGATCTAACCGAATGCTCTCTCTCTCTCTTTTATGTAAGTAATGCTTTGAAAGCTTCTAGCAATCAATGATTTGAAACCTTCCTATTTTCTCCAACAATTTTTGGTGGCAACAGATTTACCTCTTACATTTTTCTTGTGTTTTGATGTGTTACTGACTGGATGCATATTTTTTTTCATAAACTGTTATAAAAAAATCTTATTTGTGTAGGGATACGTTTCAGTCAATCCATGTAGAATAATCCAAAACACACTACAGTGAATGCAACTTGTTTAACAGCAGTTTGTCAAACATTTTAAGTGTTCTCGTTGTGCCAAAAAGCCATTAAATACTACAGTGGTTCAGACTGATGGACTTCAGTTATTACAACTAACTGAATAGTATCTTTAGAGTTCATTTGGGAAACCAAAGAATACCCAACTGGATGCAGTTATGATCTGCCAAACCAGTTTTCTATAGGCTACTAGTGTTATTTCTATAGTCAGGTTGCTTTTTACACAAGTTCAAAATAATTTCATATTCTATGTTATTGTAAAACTACACATCCTTAGCACTGAGGTTCAAGGAATCATAAAAAAATCACAATAGGCTATGGGGGAGGAAGAGGGAGAAGGGTGTCAGGAATCCAGTAATCTGTTTACTGACATTTCAATAGTTCATTTCAATAGTTTGCTTTCCCATGACTCATTTGTCAAGACAAATAATATATAATATCACTCTATTATATTTTCAGATAGCTTGAGGTAATTATACCACACATTACTGAAAACGACAAAACTCCTTGCTAGGAAGAATATTTGCAAAATTTCTTGTTCTCAAAAAGAAGTTGTATCAGTAAGTTATGAGGAGAATATTATACCGTTTCTCATTTTCATGCAAAAGAACAAGCCAACTGAGGATTTACATTCCTAACCACTACATCATCCCCATCCTTAAAGAGAATTGATAACAAGACCTTATTGTGACAAATACTTCTTGTAATATTAACTTATTCTTTTGTCCATGCTCTTGTATTGTAATGGTGAACTGGGTGGGAAACTACCAGAAGCTGGGGGAGAATTTTTTAGGAGGGACACTATGAAAAATAAAATAAAATAAACAAAACACTTGAGTGGCTGTGTAAGACTTGCAGCTTTCCTGATGTAGAATTGTAGCACAGAAAGAGGAGTGCTTGGATCACCTAAAGAAGTATACTACAGTGGACATGAGTTTACTTCATTGTGTTTCTTATGTTTGTGACTGAGTTATATATGAAGACTTTTTAGTTACACTGAAGAATAACAAAGAGATAGTGGCTGGGATTAATGCATTTCAGTTATTACAAATCAGGAAATACGTAGACAGCACAGACACTGCTGTCTACCCTTTACTTGATGGTATCCTGAAGGCATCAGATCCCACTTGAACTTGGTAGATAAGCAGGTTGAGGCCCAGTTAGTATTTGGATGGAGGACCACCAAGGAATACTAGGTGCTGTAGGCTGTATTTCAGAGGCATGAACTGGCAAAGCCACCTGAGTATTCTCTGTCTAAAAAACTCCTATGAAATTCATGGGGTTGCCATAAGTCAATCGGCACCCTGAAGGCACATAAACATACACAAGTACCTTGGATAAGCAATAGTATGGGAATGGCAAGTTGACAGAAGCTTTTGTCCAACACGTCTTCCCATTGTCTTAATCAAAACTGAAGTTCTATTCTAGTATAATCATGGCTGACTAACCCATGAGGCATGATCTTTACAATGAAGGCAAAATACTGATGAACATTATAAGGCATCCTGCGTGCATTTTTCATGATCGACCCCTTACTTCACACTCTGGAAATAATTTCCTCACATCATGTACTTGGCCTTCTCTGCTGAATTTAAAACGTATTACAGAACATTTTTATTTAGATGCACATTTAAGCATATTGAGGGTTTTTGTTCAAATTGAATTATTATAAACATTTTTACTAATGACATTTAAGTTACCTAGTACTCAATCTTAAAATACATTTAATAGAAGTATTTCTGGACTAGTATTCAAAAGAGGAAAAAAGACAGAAATTGGGTTTTTAGTTCTTTTTTAATGTGAGATTTTGTGTTAGCACCCCCAAATGATACACTTTTTTTTATCAAAAGCGCAGGATTAGTTTAATACATGTCCACTGCCACAATGTATCTTTCTCAGGTTTCCTGAAATATAATTAACCTGAACAGCAGTGGTGCCAATTAGACAGCACATCAGTATTAAGTACAAGCTGCTAACAGAAGAGAAATATTTTCCTTGCACATATCTACTCTCGTGAGGGCATGGGCCTAAGGACCCTCACGAAAGTGGGAAAACTGCAACCATCTTCTCCCTTTCTGCCCTAGTGAGCAGGTGAGGGAACACATGTGCCTTCCCTCCTTACTTCCCCTCCCACTGCCTTGGTGCCCAGCCATACACATCTTCCCCTCTTCGTACTCCCCTTCCCACTGCTTGCATCTGCGCAAGCAAGAGAACGTGTACTCATTCTCTCCTCAGGTTACCCTCTCCCATTATCTTGTCACTTGCCCAAGTGGGAGCAAGAACACATGCGTATACCTCAAGAAAAATCAAATTTGTGAAAGTCAGCTCACAAATGTGGAGGGAGAACTGTATTTCTAACAACCTTCATTATTCTTTCATATAACAGCAATACGAGTAGTAGGTATTTTCATATACATTTACATTCCATGTACATTTTTTTGTGACTGTCTCTTAAGAAGCTCCAAGAGTTTGTATTCTTTTGTGAAGTGTTCCCAGAAAGAAAGTGAACAGAAAGGTACTCCAGCTTCCCTTGATGAATTTATTAGTTTGAACTTTTCGTGTTAAAAGGAGGTTGATACTGAATTACCCATTAGAGTTACTGTGAAAGAAATGGGCATTATAAAGTAGCCCCACATTCTAGGATACTATGTAACTTATCTCAACTGGATATTCTATATACCATATGATTATTTCTGAACAGTCTAGAAATAGCCAGGTTTTAAAGAAAGACTGTATTTATGAATGCTTCATGTAAAATATCTCTGACACTTGATTGTCAATGCTACACTGTGCTCGCATAATACTTCAAACAACAGTCATAACCAAACCGCTTGTTGTGTTGCCTGGGATAATTCTAACAATTTTAAAATCAAGGTTCTGGAAGGAATCAGTATATGAAATATTTTCAAGCCCTCTCAATCCTACTCAGCATTCAAACAGCAATACTTTTATCTAATTTAGTCTAAAGAATGGGAAAAGTAACAATTCTATTGTAAAGATTTCAGCACTTGTTATTCCTACAATTCCCGCATATTCCCCTGAGTGCAACTGGTTAGAGTCTTAAAATGTACACTGGAATGTTATACATATATCTGCCTCCATCAGCCAGAAAACTATTTTAATGAATCTCAGGGAAGCAAACTAAAGTATTGTCAAGAGCAACTTTAACTGGAAAAAACAAGACTGCAAATTAAATTGTGGCAGCACCTACCTTAAGAATTAATTTAAAAATAAAACTGTCAGGATATTTTTCATTATCCTAGCTGTCCTCATGTACAAGAAAATCAAAAGAATTATATATGCACATATTTGTGTGTATGTGCCTTCAAACTGCCTGTCGACTTATGGTCACTCCATGAATTTCACAAGGTGTTCTCAGGCAAGGAATATTCAAGAGGTGGTTTTGCCAGTTCCTTCTTAAGTATAGCCTTCAGCACATTGTAGTCATTGATGGTCTCCTATCCAAGTATTAACCAGGGCTAAATCTGTTTAGCTTCCAAGATGAGATGGAATCTGGCATCTTTAGGGTATTTATAACCTTCACATATACACATCACAGAGAAATATACTGACTGCTCTATTTTTAAGGTCAATTTGCTTTCTGCCTTCAAATTAAAACAATGGAAGCATTCACATGTATCATGTTAAGCTGCACTTTAGGAGAAACAAAGGATGTTTGGCTTGTGTTCACTTTCTGTTAATAGTTATTCTTATATAAAGACAAAAAAATTCATAACTTCCATTATGAATACAGACTGGGTTTTTCTTTTTCCAATTTCATCTTTATTATCTTCAAAAGCAAATCTCTAAATGCCCCCTTCCTCATTCGTATCTAAAATACTCCCCTTGGCCAAGGGACACTTACCCTTCATGGAAACAAAAACATTTTCTACTATGATAGTGATCCTACTGCTGCCCAGTAAGTTCTACTCATTGGTGATAATTCTGTTGCTCCGGATAATAAATGGTTGATCTTATTCAGAGGCCTATCTCCAGTTTTATGCCTACAGCAGTGCTGAGATTTTCTTCCCTACCTCCTTTGCAGCCCTCCATGGTGGGGGAAAAAACCTGTTCTGGAGACTTTCTTGACCAACAGAATACGCTTTTAGGGTGTATACAAGAGGGACTTGTGGAAACACTCCACTGTATTCTGGCCAATGTCTTTCAAGAGAAAAGAACATTAACAAATAACCTTCACATACACTAAAATTATTTTTTTCAATGTTATGCTGAGGCTGACAACACTTAAGATTAATCTATGATAAAGGACCTATGTAAGTTTTCTGTAAACGGGTTGAAGCTTTTCTTACACAACTGAAAAAACAAACAAACAAAACCTGACAGTCCTGAGACTCAGGACATGACGAAGAAGTTATAATTACTGAAATTCAAAATGAGCAATCAGCAGTAAAAAGAAGAATGCATGACTCCTCAAACAAACAAACAAACAAACAAAAAACTTTAAACTTTGTTTAATAATGATTTCATGATACCTTTATTTGTAGTAACTATTTCAAATACTGGGAAATATTTTCCAAATGCAGCAATAAATGAAGAAAAATGGTTTTTAAAGGAACAAAAGCACTTTAACTAAAGCAGCTCAAGCTGTGTTAATTGTTCTCTTCTCATTCAAAACAGAAAATGAATTCCCTGCCTCTGCTGATGATACGTGCAGAAGTAATTCCAATCCACTGGCTTAACAATGTACATTAGATTTAAAACAGTGGAAAGAATGGCCTGGTTATGGTGATGGGGACATTGTAACAGAATTTGGCTTATCAGTACAGATAAGGATAAAGAGAATCAAGTGGGAGCTGAGAAGAGGGAAGAAATACGAATGAATGAATGACTGCTCTGAAAAAGTTTGAGAGGGGACTTGGGAGAGAAGAAAGAAACAGTGTAAAAGAACAGAGTTGGAGAGATATTGGGTGTATCAAGTGGAAGAGAAGGTGACCAAAAACAAATGGTGACCAAAAACAAAAAAAGGCACCAGAATGGAAAATGTCTATTTTGCAAGGAGCATTTGAAAGAGAAGCTACCCTGAAAGATAGAGATGGTAGTGCTTTAGATTCCAAGAAACAAGAACTTAAGGACATGGGCAATAGTATTAAGAACAAAGATGAGTTCAGAAATGGTGTGAAGATAAGGCAGGAATGAAAGCCAGGAAAGAGTTTTTGCTGAGAGGAAAGGACAGACATTTCTATGCAGGAGAAATGGAACTCCAATGTGACAAGCACCTCACTCATATCTGAAGTGTGTATCTTCAAAAGTGATGGAAGTACAGCTGTATGGACACTATAACCTTAATTTTGGCTAATTTTCTTCTATCAGCAAGAGATCTAATCTGCAGAGGAACACAAAGATAGTCACAGTCAGCTGTATGTACTAATGAAAGTTATTGTTGTTGTGTGCCTTCAAGTTGTTTCCAACTTACATAGATCCCCAACGTGAACCTATCACATGGTTTTCTGGAGGCTGAGAGTGTGTGATGTGCCCAAGTAACCAAGGGGGGATTCCATGGCCAAATGGGGAACTGAACCCTGGTCTCCATGATCTTAGTCCAAAGCTCAAACCATAACACCATACTGGCTCTCATACTAACAAAAGACATGGGGTCAAATCTAATTATTATGCCAGCTGGAGCAGACCAAGTGAATCAACAGAACATAAGGACTGACTTGCCAAATTCCAACTGATTCTAGCTGGGACTGAAACCTGGACTTAGTTCATGACAATGAATACAGTTGGCCCTTCATATCTGCAGATTCTGTATCCACAGCCTGAACCAACCATGGCTCGAAAAAAAACCCCCAAAAAGTAAAAAAAAACAAAAAAACAAGAAACAAACTATAGATTTCTCCATTTTATATAAGGAATGCTATTTTATTATACCATTGTACATAATGGGACTTGAGCATCCATGAATTTTGGTATCCATGGGGGATCCTGGAACCAAACTCTAGTGCAGTGTTTTTCAACCTTTTTCTGACTGTGGCCCCCTTCTGACCTTTTTTCCTTCCTGTGGCCCTCCATCCTACCAGTAGAAAGGTAGCTATTTAAATATTTTGTTTGTAAACAGAACATGTTTTATTTATAATTTTTATAATTTATACAAAATACAATTACATAAAATTACAATTATAAGAGAAAAAGAAAAAAAGGAAATTCTATCTGTTAAAAAGATTTTTAAAAAACAATAAACAAACAGGTGATTACAGTAAAAAGCAGTAGCAGATATAGTGCAGTCATTTAAAGAGAGCTGCCAATGACCATGAGAAATTAACAGCGGCAGCTTCAATCCACCATGTTGGAATCACTAGTTCTAAGATGAGGGGCAGAACAGAAGCTGCAGCAGGCAAGGATTTCATGGGTGCAGCTATAACAGCCTATAAGCAGCAGTGCTTACAGTACCCTTTGATTGTTCAGAGCCTAAAGGCACTGCTAGTGAGTACAGCCCAGCAGCAGCAGCAGTCCATGATGGCACAGTCTATCCAAGCTCAAAAGCCTGCAGGTCCGCAGACTAGAGAGCGATCCTCCAGAGAAAATTACTGATTGGGTGGACCTGGACAGGCTGACTGTTGATCAGGCTAGCAGCTCCAGTGCAGTCTTGAGATTTTCCTTGTATCAAGAGAATGCAAAACAGAGAGAAGTTCCCTTCTTTGCCTCAGTTTTCTCCCAGAAGGATAGAAGTACTCAACCTGGGGTATGGGGAGCAGGTGAGGAAGTGAGGGAAATGCAGCACAGAATAAGTAGAGAAATAGTACAGGAATATCTGGCTAAACTAGATGAATTCAAGTCCCCAGGGCCAGATGAATTCCATCCAAGGATAATAAAAGAACTGGCTGAAGTAATTTCTGAACCACTTGCAATAATCCTTCAGAACTCTTGGAGAACAGGAGAAGTCCCAGCAGACTGGAGGAGTGCAAATGTTGTCCCCATCTTCAAGAAGGGGAAAAAGGTGGACCCTCATAATTATCGCCCAGTCAGCCTGACATCAATTCCAGGAAAGATACCAGAGCAGATCATTAAACAGTCAGTTTGTAATTACTTAGAAAGCAATACCGTACTCACTAGAAGCCAGCATGGATTTCTCAGAAATAAGTCATGCCAGACTAATCTTATTTCTTTTTATGATAGGGTTACAATCTTGATAGATAAAGAATGCTGTAGATGTAGCATATCTTGACCTCAGTAAGGCCTTTGACAAAGTTCCCCATGACATTCTTGCAAAGAAGCTAGTAAAATGCAGGCTGGACGGGGCTACTGTTAGGTGATTTCTAATTGGTTGACCGACCGAATCCAAAGGGTGATCACCAATTTGCTGCTTTTCATCCTGGAGAGAAGTGACTAGTGGGGTGCCACAGGGTTCTGTCCTGGGCCTAGTGCTATTCAACATCTCCATCAATGACTTGGATGAAGGAGTGGAGGGCATGCTGATCAAATTGGCAGATGATACCAAATTGGGAGGGGTTGCTAATACACCAGACGACAGGATCGAATTTCAAAAAGACCTGGAGAGCTTGGCCAAAGCTAACAAAATGAATTTCAACAGGGGGAAATGTAAGGTCCTACACTTAGGCAGAAAAAATGGAATGCACAAATACAGGATGGGGGACACATGGCTGGATCGCAGTATGTGTGAAAGGGATCTAGGAGTCTTGGTAGATCACAAGCTGTCAGCAGTGTGATGCAGCAGCCAAGAAAGCCAATGTGATTCCTGGTTGCATCAATAGGAGTATGGCGTCTAGATCAAGGGAGGTAATGGTACCACTCTATTCTGCATTGGTTAGACTTCATTTGGAATACTGTGTCCAGTTCTGGGCACCTCAATTCAAGAAGGATATTGACAAGCTGGAACGTGTCCAGAGGAGGGCGACCAAAATAATGAAAGCTCTGGAAGCCATGCCCTATGAAGAACGGCTTAGGGAGCTGGGTATGTTTAGTGTGCAGAAGAGAAGGTTAAGAGGGGACATGATAGACATATTTAAATATTTGAAGGGATGTCATGTTGAGGAGGGAGTGGACTTGTTCTCTGCCGCTCCAGAAACTAGGACAAGGAGCAATGGATTCAAGCTGCAGGAAACGACATTCTACTTGAACCTCAGGAAGAACTTCCTGACGGTCAGAGCTGTCCAGCAGTGGAATATGCTACCTGGGAGTGTGGTAGAGTCTCTTTCTTTGGAGGTTTTTAAGCGGAGGCTGGATAGCCATCTGTTGGGAATGCTTTGATGGGTATTCCTGCATGGCAGGGGGTTGGACTGGATGGCCCCTGGGGTCTCTTCCAACTCTATGATTCTATGATTCTATTCCCCTCTATTGTGCACACATAATCAGCCACTAATGGTAGCAGCTAAAATGGGGCTGACTAGGAAGTTAAGAAGGATGGGGGAAAGGAAAAAGGGCAAGGCAAAGGGCTTACCAGTGCTTTCCCTGCAGTAGGAGAAGAGTAGAATGTTAGGTTCAGGCCTTTGAGCCATTCCTGGTGGCCATTTTGAGAATACAGATTCCTCCCAGAAGAGAGGGGTAGGAGCAAGGATAGCTGCAGGTCAATTGGCAGCCATTTCAGAGGCTAAGCACAGACACATGACAAGGAAGCCACACCGAAAGCTATGGAAGGGGGACTTCCCTTGATCAGAGAGAGAGGGGGGAAGGAGAAATATGGCTGCCTTAAACACAAGCCTCACAGCACATCAGGTCCACATCGGACTGTTATAGTGCTATATTATTCCACTTTCAACATCCTATGGAATCCTGGGGTTTGCAGTTTAGGGAGGGACCTTCTCTGTCAGTCACTTCTCTGTTTTCTTCATTTCTCATTTCCCTCTGTGGCCCCATAGTCTTGTGCCGTGGCCTCCCCATTTATGTGATTTTCATCTGTGGCCCCCTTGGAATATCCTCAGAGCCCCCAGGGGGCCATATGGCTCTTGGCTGAGAAACACTGTACTAATGGATACTGAGGGCCCACTATAACTATTACTTTGAACATACTCGATGAGGGAGTCACATCTATAGTACTTCTACAGGAATCAAGGATTAACGGGATTAACTGTGCAGAGAAATATGCCTACATAACATACTGAAGTTTGCTAACTGATACTGTGTATCCCAAAAGTTTCTTTATTGGCTGCACAAGGTAAACAAGGTCAAGTCCAAATAGTTTGCTAAAAATGTAGTTTCAGATCACTTAAGCTCTCCTATAGCACTTATTTTGCAGGTTTGGACAGCGCAGTTAAAAATGTATACAAATATTTCCTGGTGAAAAACGCTTCAGTAATCAGTCTCTGATTAAGCTGTTTAGCCTTTATGTATTCCTGCATATAAAAATTACAACATTTCTTTGTCAACCCAAGAACATTAAAACAGAGTCTTCCAACTGGACTTATTTCTGCTGCTCTTTTAAGAAAATTGCCACTCCTATAAAACTACCCTTGGACTCATAAGTTTTGGGCTGCAGTGGAAAGAAGATCTTATCAATTATTTTGAAAGAATGTTCTCTATCACTGCGAGAGAGAAAAAAGGACAGTATTTGTGGAACAAGTAAAAAGTCAGGCAAAGAGAGTTAACAATCAATAACAGATGAGTTGTTTAGCACCCCCCCAAAAAAGAGAAAAGAATACAAGGCAGGAATGTAGGAATAAAGTCAGCAAGATTTTCACAGTTCTCTAGGGGTATAGCAAATTGAAGATACTTGATAAACTAGTGCTACAGTATTTATATCACACCAAGACTATATCAAAGCTCCAGAAAAAAAGATACATACTAACACAAAGACTGCCTTTACAATACACCCACTTTACTTTCTCTGTACACTGTGCTGTTGCTTACATTACAATAAGAGTATATACTACATGTCTATTGTTCCCAAACTAAACTACATGTCACCAAACCATCAACTTTATTTTGTGGTGCATAATAATTTGTAAGGGAAGTCCTCACGTGTCATGTGTCTCCTAATGTGAAACTGCCAAGTTCTCCTTAGAGATATGAACTTAAGGTTCACTTAAGAAGTAAAGCTATGGGGGAAGAAAAAGAAAACACAATTCACTTCCATTATATCTCTTCCACTGTTTCAAACTGGGAATTTGCAGGGAAACTGAAATACAGTCAGCCCTCTACAACTGCTGGTTTGACTTTCATGGATTTCATTATTTGCAAGTTTCCCCAACCCCTGGTCCTCCACCTCAAGACACTTGTCTTCCAGGACAACCTTCCCTCTTTGCAGCTCTGATCAGGTAATACAGCCCTTTAAAAACCCATCTCTGGTGGTCCTCCTCCTCTTCCACCAGGCTTGCAGCCTGATTTCTCAGGATCATGAACCACCTCCCCACGGCTCCTCGCATTCAAGGAAGGAGATGGCCGAAGGGAGGAAGTATGGGGCCACCATGCTGACCCATTTCCTTTCCCTGGTTTGGATCCCAGGTATCCGTTCTCTCCATCGTGCCTCACGTTTCCCTCCCACAAACATATTTTAATATTCGTGATTTTTCCACTTTTGAGGGGCCCTGTGCCCTTAACCCTAGTGAATGTGGAGGGCTGACTGTAGACATCTGATGGATTTACTTGCCTGATTGAACCTATACTTACTCTATTACTCCAAAAAATAAAATTTGATTATCTACAATTTAGCACATTGTTTGTATATTTATAAAGTGAAAGAGCATAAATGCCTTTACCTTGCTCAAACAGTAATTAGCATGCCCAACTGTACAGAGGCATTTGCAAACGCCTGGAACCAAAAGGTATCCAAAATGAATTCAGTTTTATATTAAAAAAACTTACAAACTTGAAAATAGAAACTATTAACATAGTTATTAAATAAAGAAAGGCTTGATTATCTAGACATCAAAGCACTGACCAGGTAGAAATGTTTTCATAAAAAAAAGGTAAATTTTAGAGAGGTTTTAAAAAATTAGCATTTCTATAATGTAAATAGAATAGCAGTAATTTGGTATATTCAGGGAATTGTTAGGCTGGAGAAGCAAAGACTGAGAGGTGGTACGATAGCCACCTTTTCTAAAGGGTTGTTATGCAGAAAATGGAGCAAGCTTACTTTTTTGCTGCTCTGATCAGCAGGATCTGAACCAATCTATTCAAATTACAAAAAAGAAAGTTCTAACTAAATATTGGGAAGAACTTCCTGATGGTAAGAGCTTTGAGAATGGTGGGCTGGATGAGGATCTGTCAAGGTTGCTTTAGTGGTGGATTTATTTTCATCAGCAGGGGATTGAACTAGATGACCTGTGGGATCCCTTTCAACTCTACAATGCTACTGAAGAGTTCAGTGCTATTTCATATTCACATGCAACATGTGAAATAATATGTGTAGGAAAAAGTCCTCATCCTTGTTAAACATATACCTTGCTCCAGATAATTAATAATATCATCTTGAAGATTATTTTTTCCAATCAGAATCAAAGTCTGGTTTAAGTGTAATAATCCCAGTGCTTTATCAACACTAGAATGAGGCTTATGCCTGCAAACTCTCTCTTTGCATCATTCATCCCGTCTCTAGTTTTAGTGAAAACTCTAAAGTGACCTTCTGGAGGAGACAGGATATAGAAGAAGTACCCTTTTTGCTAATCTCTACAGGCAACAAGCCCTGAGCCTTGAAATGGAGCATTCAGAGGTGGTTTTGTATCCACTGGATGTAAAACTGCTCTGAGCCCTCCTGTCACCTGGAACTATTACCTGGAGCTACTGCAGCTGCTCTCCCCCAAGCCCAAATCTCCAATGCTTTCAATCCACAGGAGTAAAATGTAAAGAGTAAAGATCCACCAAGCTGGGGAAAAAAATCCAAAATACAATTACTCTTTCACATCTCCTGCCCTGGCTGACATGGTCTGGAAGAGCTTGGGATGGAGCTGTAGATCCATGGCTCTTAATTCTTTTTGACTCTAACTGGGAATGCCCTGTCCATTTCTTAAGCTACAATCTTCTGCGTTGTTTGAGTCAGGAAGCTGTGGCATAAGTGTTTAATTCAAACTGGGATATGAAATTATGATTTTCAAAACCTGATGTAGGAGATCCTGTCTGGAGAAACCGGACACACAATTTGGGTCTGACACACTTTGAATCCAAATCCAGATGGATTAAAAAGCTCCTTCACTGAGTGATTTCTGTGGTATTTTCCAACCTCATCAGAATTTCCAGGAGCTTCAGGGAATAAAAATGCCCAGTGACCACAGGACTGTAGAATGAAAAGTGTTCCATAATACTCAAACACCCAGGACCAGAAAACACACATTCCTCTTTGTTCTAAGTACCTGACTGGCACCCTTTTGAGAAGAAAAAGTAGCTAATGTCATTTTTGTGTCTCAAAAATATTACTGTTATTTCCCTCAAGAAGCCTTCTTTGGAAGATGCACTGACTCAGATAAATGGCTGTGTTATGACGACATATTAGAAGAGATAAATCTGAATCTTTTTAAGATGAAATCAAGAGAAAAATTGGAATCAGAAGGAACAAAGTTAAACTGGTTCCCTTACAGACAGCTAACTGAGAGATTCCAGATGGATGTGAAAACTTATGGAATAGAACAAAAAGAGCAAGGAAGAATGTTGAAGTTATTGCGGGAAAACCCGCCTCATTTATTATCACATTTATATCAGGAGATTTTAAATCAAGAAAGAGAAGATGAGACAGTCAAATCAGCAATGATATTGTGAGCTCAAAATGTCGGACATCCAATTCAATTAGAGCACTGGGAACAGAGCTGGCAAAGGACACAAAAATTTACTGCAGCTCAGAACCTAAAAGAGAACTATTATAAGCTTTTTCACAGATGGTACATGACACCAGAAAAATTAAAGAAGATATACAATACAGGAACAGGTAATTGTTGGAAGTGTCAGGAGAATGTTGGAACACTATTTCATATGTGGTGGTCATGTCCTAAGGCTAAAAAATATTGGAATGATATACACAATATGATATGTAAAATATTGAGGGTTCAAATGGATAAGAACCCTGAAATGTACTTATTAAATATGACACATATGTTAGATAGAACTGTTGCAAAGAAATATTGGAGAATAATGATGTATGTGATTACGACAGCCCATATTGAATATGCAAGGTTATGGAAAACTGAGCAGATACCTACAATAGAGCAATGGTGGGCAACTTTTATTGAAAATCGAATGCAGATATAGTCTCTCAGAGATTAAAAGGAAAATCAGATGATGACATTAACAAAGAATGGCAAATCGTTCTGAAAATGAGTGGGGTGTTGACAGGTAACAATTCCTAATTTATGGTAGCATGAACAGTTAGAAGTAAAAATCAGTGGAATATCATGGAACATGTAAAGTAGGGTTGAAGAGCAGGATCTAACTTGTATGTTGACAAATGTAATGCGATGCATAATGCTGATATGTCAATGAAATAATAGTATTGAAATCCAGAGAGGAGTGGAAGAAAGCTGTAATAGTTCACTAAAATGTACAATGAGAAATGTTGTTTTATACGATGTAATCACAATAAAATTATTAAAAAAAATTACTGTTATTTCCAACTAAAAACAAAATAAAGAAACAAACAAACAAAAACTGCTGTCAATCCCAGAATTAGGAAGCAGCCATTAAACCCTGGAAGGAAAGGGGAAAAAAAAAGAAGCTGTAAAATTCATTTGTAGGAAGACCTAACAATAGTATTGTAGAATAATTTTCTGCTCCACTGATGTCTACTCAACTAACCTCTGAGGAAAATGTTTCCCAATGAAGGGCCACTCTTTGTGCCAGCCACCCTAATTACAACCAAAGCATGTCACCTAGACATTGCATTAACACTTCCAAGGAAGTTTTCCATACATGGTATACCATCTGTTCGGTTTCTTATCAGCTGCCCTAGCACAGAAGTAAAACAGAATGGGATGGCTTATTCTGTCAAATGGTGTTGACACACATTATGTTTTTGGTCAGCAGACTTTCTGTTAGTTCTTAATTGGTGAAAAACTGGTGCCAACCATATTTCAGCCAGTTAGGAAATACAGCTGTCACCATGCTGTAACTAAACTGGGCTTGCCATGATGTGCCATGTTTTCTGTCCAGGTAAATGTCTCCCTTGAGAAGATATAATATCTTAGTATTACACAACTACCAATCATCTTATGCAATATTTTCTTGGTTTGCTTCACTTACACTGCCAGAACAGGCATTTACATCTGAACTGAACCAACTGTTCATCATAATGACATATGTCAGTGGTGTTCAACACATTTAAAGGTATCAAATGAACATAATTCACATGTCTTAAGAGACACTCAATTTATCAAAGACTTTGCTTTTGTCTTCCAACTGCAGAACCTCAAGTAGTGCGAAAAAGTGCAACAATGAGTGCAAAAAAAGAAAACAACAACAACAACAGTCCAACTTTAGAGGCTCAATGTTGCTATGTAATAGCAGCTCTCTGTGCTGGATGTAACAGGTCTTCTAAGAGTTCATGCTACCCATGTTGCCATGAGCAGTAGGACAACACACACCTTCAACTCAGTGATATCATGGGATATCACTGGGATACACTTTGCTTCTGGCAGGGATTTTTCCATTCCATGCCCTAGACACACACAGTGTCTATTTGTTTTACGAATTATGAAGCAATGAATGCTCTTGTAAAGGAGCAGATCAAAGATTTCCTAGCACTATTTCTTCTACTCCATCCTTCACTGGTGCCAGGAATTCCCAGACGGTACTTCTGGTTGTTCTGCAGTAAACTGTTTGTCGATGTCTACATCATGTCCTTCTTCTCTTGCCTCTTATGATGTCAGTATCTGCACCTGGTTCTTTCTAGACAGGATCAAGTGAGCATGCACTTACCTGCCTGCTCACCTTTTAACAGGGGGAAGGGTTATTCCCCATCCAAAAACATAATGAAATTGTGTTTCATCCACAAAAGTAGTATGGGATACCTTATTCCCCAATATGTTACATTGCACAAGGCAATGGTAAAATGCACTGATTTGTTGGGACCATTTTCTGTCTACTGCTTGCCAGTTAAAAAAAATCTGTACATGTTAGATTGCTGATACTTGGAGATATCGTTTACAATCGTTCAAGCAACAATTTGGTTGTGTGTGAATTCTGTAACAGAATGGTTCTGGGGTACAAAAATGTCCTGTCTGTTAGGATGAAATTTAATAGAATCTCTCGTTACAAAACTGATCAGAGGTCAGGTTCATGTCTCACTTAATTTTCACTGATGATTGGAAAACCAAAGTGTAAATGATTAAATTCTTTTAACACTAAAGAAGCAAACTTAAATGCCTAACAAACAAACACCTTAAGTTCAGCATCACAGAATGTAACTTGCTAATTTGACAGGTATAAATTACAGTCATTTATGGTAATTTTATGAAGGATGATAGTGACTGCTCTGTAACACTTAGAAGTCCACCTAGGGTGCTTAAGCTGAATACATCTGAGGGCCACAGCAAAAGTTTTGATGACACATGACATAACTTAATTCAGGGGTGGTGACATTTCAGTCTATGGGGAAAGTTCAGCTCAGAGCTCTCATTTTGCACCTGTCAGTATACAAAACTGGTTTTTTTCCTAAGAAAAATCCAGACTTTTCCAGGCTATTTTCCATCCACAGATGGTCGCTAAGTGAAGAATACAGCAAGAACTCATGATAGTTAAGTCCTCTCCACTACTCGTACCTCTCCAAAATTACCTGTTTCAAGCCAAAAACGGTGACTGGAAGCAATGTAATACTGCAACTACAGCACTGTGAAGGACCAGTGTAGCCCACCGTGGAAGGGGAATGCAGTGGTGAAAACTGGCAACTTTAAATCATCCAGTCTATACAGGAAATATTAACAAGCTGTAGTGTAATACAGCTGGGTGGTACCACCATAACCCATAGGATGGCAATGCAGAACTA
This sequence comes from Cyclura pinguis, assembly GCA_030412105.1. Lineage (NCBI taxonomy): Eukaryota > Metazoa > Chordata > Lepidosauria > Squamata > Iguanidae > Cyclura > Cyclura pinguis. The sequence goes on from CM059602.1 coordinate 185,028,673, forward strand.
AGCTGGAGTTTTTTGAATGAGATAAAGCTATTTTTTAAACAACAACAACAACACAACCACCACAACTGAATCATGTTAGAAAGGTAAAAAGCAGCTTTTCCATTACCAAGTGTACCATGGTATTATCTGAATTTCTGTTACTCATTAAGATTTCATACAAGGGCCACATTATACACCAGGAGATTCTACAGAGATTCTACAGCCTTTCATCTATGGACTTGTATATACAGCATCTTTAATTTCCTGGTGCAACATTTGTGCTAGCAAAACCTGAAGTCTAATTTTTTTCCCTTCAAAAGCAAGCAAGCAGGCCATAATCAGAATGTTATCTAGTTGCATTAAATTCTCCGGCTAAACAGAAGCCGTAATTAAAAGCCCAAAGATACAGCAGAAGAACAAAAGCATATTTAAAAAAAATTACATGAAGGGAATAATTTTAATTGTATATAATCTACAATACTTCTAAAAGTAGATCATAATTTAATTATAAGTCAACAGATGTCATTTTAAGATCCAGTGTAATGGCATGAAGAGGATGGAAAATAACTGAGTATAAAGCCATCAGATGAGCCTGGTTTAACCAGTACTACACTGATATCTACCATGGTAGCATATGAAGCTACTAATTGTAAAAATTAGCTTATCCCATCGAAGTGAAACAATGTCACCGTCACTGCAGAGAATGAAGTACAGATTCAGCTGGTTCAGACATTTTAACGTGTGTTAGGTGTGTGGTACAATGTTTTCAGCACTGGACTGGACTGGGACCTGGAAAGATCCAGACTCAGAAAGAAAATGCTATAAATGGAACTAATATATAAATAAACTTGGTAATATTGATGTAAAAAAAGAATGTTGTGCAGTATGGTATGTAGGACAATGACCTAAAATAATCTTTCAGGCTGAAGATGGTGCTATAAAACATTTTGTCAAATGGAATTATTGTAGAATGATGCTCAGTAAATCATAAAGCTATTATTCATGAGCTTATTTTCTATCAGGTTCTTATACATCTATGAAAACTGTCAAGTAGTAGAAAGAAAAATGGACAGACAACAAACCTGGTGAAGTTAATTAATTGTTCTGGTAAAAGACATCTATCTTTTCAGAAGTGTCCTTTAGAGGATATGTACCCTCTTCGGATAAGAATACTGGTACAGAAATGCATAAGAGAATCCCGTCTGTACTGAATGTTTTTTAGGAACATCATTTCATGAACCTTTCTGAAAAAGGAGTTCTTTCAATGTGCTACTCAGGAGTTACCCCTCATTGTAATTTTTAAAAATCCTTTTTAAAAATCTATTCTGGGACCACAACTGAAATGGCGCACCTCTATGGTACTGGGCAAGAAAGGGAACTCTGATTAGTTTAGATTTAACAATTAGGATCTATATAAGAAATACTACAGTATTTCTGTACAAATGTAAATAATCCAGAATGCAAGTATTTCATGTTGTAATCTGAAAGGTTTTTTTTTCTTTTAAAAAGATGGCCATTTTAAAACAATGTCAAATAGAAGTGATGAGACGTGACTTATATCACACAAGTGGTTGTAGTTCATAATATAAAAATCATTTTTTTAAACAATGATGCAATTGTAATATTTTATTTCCTCCATCAATTTCTCTTCCCAAATATTCCCTGCACCGTAATTGAATTGGCTTGCCTTGCTTCTTTCCTCACACTGACCAGCTGCCCAAGCCAGCCAGGGACCTGCACTCAACGATAGGCAGGACATGTGCAACAGAAGCAGGAATGTTTACCCTACTGCCTTGTTTTAAGCATGTGCCAGCACCAGTGGCACTTTCTGTCTCAGTCTGCAAAAGTTTCTTAACTTTTAGGGCTCACTGCTCCCCACATCTGTCCTTTCCATCTCCATATCCCAAATCAGGGTGGGTGGAGTTGTAAAATGAAAGTTTTGAGGATATCCTTGGAGCACGTTCCTTTTTCTTTCTGGCTACAGAAAGCACACTCCTGCTGGAGTCAGACTTCACGCCTCACCCCACAGCAGAAAGTTTGGATTCACACAGACTTCCTGATCTCTTGCTGATAATTTACAATGTAGGCATGCCATCTACAGTTCCAACATTTTGCCCTTTATACTTATGTTTAATCATAAGCTCTTAAATAACATCTTAAAATAACATCTTTGTGTTATATTAAAGACCAACACAGCACAGGCATGCAGAATCACAGACAATAATCCATTTTGTCAATGGGTGAAATGGATAAAATATCAGCAAAGCAATATGAGTGAAGATTTTGACCTTCTAGGTCGTGCTACTACGAACCTCAAACAAAATGAGAATGAATATTCTACTCAGGCAATTCCTATTAAAATTCAAACAACTATCTTCATAAGCTTCTGACTGTTTGGTCCATTTTGGCATCTGTTTAAGAAGACTAACATATGAAAGCTCACATGCATTAAAAAATTAGCAGCACCTAACTGTTTGAGGGCAGATACTTTCAGACCTTGCATAGGTAGTTCAGGACATTCTGGTGCTGATATGAAAGCTGTTTTTATTAATAAATGCACAATTAGAACTTATCAGAAAGTGTATTTCTATTACATTTGGTCATAAACAGAGCTACAAGCTTCCCTGTTTCAAGTGATAATCAATACAACAAATATAAATTATGATATAATATTATCTCTGACATTAATGGTTTTTGTGCTTTCTTTGCATACATTTAATTGAATTGTGGCAAATTATCATTTTCACATTCCAAGACCATTAGAGTCCACATTTTCTTTCTCTACAACCATGTATATATTAGAGATATAAGTTCATCTATCCAATGGATCAGACTTTATTCCACAAAAGAATATAGCTATGTCATAGCTATGTCTTTTAGCTACGCCAAAAGCTTTATTTGTTTTATTTTTGATGAAGAGCTATCGTTCTGGAAGTGGGACAGTGGAGTGTAAACATATTTTAAAACAGTGCTCATTATTTAAAAATATTTTTAGAGGGATCTACAGGACAAGAATGGCAATGTAAGATTCTAAATTGAATTAACTGAAACAAATTAATAAATTCTATTTTTATGCGTAAATATTCACATCTAAAACTACTTAAATGAATTTACATGTGGCCATTTCTTTTTCCCTTTTGAGTTTCCTTGTTCTTTCTTTGGTTTATTTTAAATGGTTAAGGCAGTTGAAATAAAGAGACATTTTAAATGCCTAAAGGTAATTTTTAAGCGGTGTAACCAACACATTTTTAAACTATTCAATTGTATCACATACAATACATTTAACTGAATTACTTTCTATTTTTGATACAGAAATTTTAAAAATTAGTCAGATGCAGTATAATTTCAATCATTTTATACAGTTAGTTTATAGTTAGTGGAGAGAGTTTCAAAAATAATTTCATGAGCACACATAATGTAGTACCATGTACTTTATGTAGTAAGACAACCTAAAGTAAATAAAAGCACTGTTATTATTTTGAGAAGTAAGAGACTCTACTGCAGTAGTGGAGAGAAGTGTGATTTATGGGTCACATGGAGCCACTAAGGCTAGTTTTGAAGTCTCTGATAGCCAACCCTTCTTTTTAATGTTTAAACTCAAAATGACCACTGCATCTTCTATGGATGGGCATTTTTGTCATGTTTTTGGCACCCTACCAGGCTGTTCAAACCCAGGAAAGGCCTTTTTTAACGCAATCAGTAAACTGCAAACCACTTCTGATTTACATCCTGCCTTATTTCATCATGTTTTTTTCTCTCCCCCTACCTGTTTCAGGCCCAGAAGATGCCTTATAAGAGGCATCTTCGGGTCTAAAACAGGTAGGGAGACGGAAAAAAAAAACATGATGAAATTGTCCTCCACAGCCGCAGGATACAGGGTATTTGTTTTGGTTTAGGGTGGCATGGCTCTCTAAAGTCTGGTGAAGGGTATGTGTGCCCACTGGACATCAGTAGTTATACATCTCTGCTCTGTTACTTCAAATAACTGTAACTTTTCACAGACATTTGTCAGAATCTACTAGTTGTCTGGAACTGGTTTTATTTGGAAGAAAAACTGCTCTTTTACATATTCGTATTTCATATACGAATATAGATACATGTCCTACTTTTGAAGTCTGTTGTAAGAGGAATCTAAAATTCCTAGATCGTTTAGGAGGTGCATCTACCACCTTTACTCATAGATTTATGAGGCTTTTATAGGTGAACTCTCAATATCAGGTGCCATCTTTCAGATTCTGATGATGTTAGAAGGCTACTGATTATTACACACGTTTGAGGCTGCAAAGTAGTCTGGGTTATGCTGGCAGCCTTATGAGAATTTATGACAGTACTAGGGTACCACCACTCATTTCAAAATTGTTTTAGAGTAATTTTATGTTTTTATTTTATAAGCTGTTCCGCATTCCATCAATAAATGTCCTGACAGTGGATACAGTTGCAGGACTGAGCTGCAAAAAGCTGATGCAGACTTGCCCAAGAAGACTGGCAGCTGTAACTGTAGCCAGAAGTGTGATAACTGAAGCCCCTGTCAGAGTGGCTGATGACGAGCGGCAGCTGTTGGTCCCTGTTGCTCAGGGTGATGATGAGCAGCAGCTGTTGGTCCCTGTGACTCCGGCTGGAGAGGAGTCCTGCAGCTCAAGAGCTCCCCCTGCTGCCATGGACCAAGCAGGCACGGACGTCCCTCTGCCTGCTCCTTTAGGGCAACAGGGATCCGATTCTGAAGATGCTTTGGAGCCTGTGTCAATCAGCCCACAAACAAGGCGGAGACTCAAGAGAGCTGAGCAAAGGGAGGCTTCCTTGATTAAGTTCAAGAAGTGGTGATTAGCCACACCTGTGCCTTGGGCTATATAACTGCCTGCCTGGAAGCTTCCCTTTGCTTGTGGCAAATTTTTTTTACAAGCCCTCTCCTTGCCTGTTCCTTGCTTCTAGCACCCGGTTCCTGCTACCTTGGATTGATCTCTTGGCTCCAGACCCCTGGCTTTTGGAACTCTGACTATGGCTTTTGCTTGTTGCTCTGGCTTAGGTAAATGGACTTCCCTTGAGTAAGTGCTTCCTTGACTCCTGCCGGCAGGACTCTGCTAGCCCTCCCACTCCCTTCTCCGGGCTATCTTGCTGCCTGGGTCTCTGACCTTGACACTGGGTATCTTGTGTACATCAAGTGGTAACAATTTTAAATTGTGTCTGCTTATTCATACATATACAAACATGCATAGTCTGCAACTCCCATACATGTTAACATTACTGACAAATTTTTGACCATTTTAAAGGTGTGGCTGGCAGTGAAATAAAATGCAGGGGATACTGTCATGATTAATTTTTAAAAGCTAAAGAACTTACCTGGGTGTACTGCCTGTCAAACTTCTTTCACTTGATGATGTTGATACAGGCCTCTCTTCTGTTTTTATGTTTATAGCATCTTTTCTATTATTCTGTGGAGCTTTTCTCTTTCTTTCACCTCCCTTCTTTTTTTCACTGTCACTGTCGTCACTGCCTTCTCCTAGTATGTCATCAACCTGCCAAGGGAACAAGGATAGTAGTGACATAGTAGTCCAGGAGAACGATTACATAAACAGTGATCACTCTGGCTTTTTGATTTCATTAGCCAAACTACTTACCAAATAACAATATCATTTACCAAATGAAAATATGGCACAAAACAAGAACCAAAGCTAAGCCCCACCTGCAGAAAAGAAATTCAACAGGAATCTGCCAAAACTTCTATTTTCTTAATGCTCACACACAAATTTAACCATCATTCGTTACCACATCTATCTTTTTAAATTGAATGTTCAAAATTTAGTATTTACTTATTTGATCTGAATCATAATTATTGCAAAGTGTACATTAATGCAAATGAAAATATTTGAATGTTGAACAATTACATATTTGAGATTCAAAAAGCATATCTCTGTGCTAAAAGAATAGCTGTATTTTCATTTGATTAAGTTAAACTCATATCAAATTAAATTTTGTTCAATGCAGAAAGTGAACAAAAGTATAGAAAGTAAACTACAGAAGAATCTTGTCCATATTCATGTTCATTTGTGGCTCTTAAAGAAACAACTAAAGAGAACATGTACAGTCCCTCCCCTACAAACTCTCAATCCATAAAAGGTCAAGGTTATTAGAAGACTCATAAAGGTAGAGTACATACACAGAAGCAGAGGTGAAAGAACAAAAAAAGGCTAACATTTCTACCTTGACTCATCTCTTCACTGAAAGCAAAAACTGAAAACATCAGAAATAAAGCTGACAAGGTTCTGAAAAAATGTTGATCCTTTACTACTTCTAAAGCATCCTCTTCTTTCAAGTTACAGAAATGCTTGGAATCAGAAAGCCACAGTATCTTCAAAGTACCACCCTTCTAGACTGATACAGGGCAAAGTAACACAGCAATAAATATGGAACACTTATCTATATTAAATATCCCACTGAGGTTACAGCTGTGAATATCTTTAATATAAAACTAACCCTTCAATAAAATGAAGTGTATTTCAAAGTAACTGTGTTTAGCACTTGATTGTTGAGACACTAACCATCCAGACTTAATTCTGCAGCTGCTTTACCATTCAGACTTAACCTCTGAGTCATATTTTCTGATATAAGTAACTAGAAGCCTACTCTGTGATTGCTGTGAAGGATTTCTCTCATGACTGAAGGAAACAAAAATTTAACTAGCACAAAGCTACAAGCCTTAACAACAAAATGCTGATTTGTTGACGCATCCAAAACATGCATAAAATGTTTGGAATGCCAGGCTAACTAGCTCTTCTTTGTGGTCTCTGTGCCTCACACACTTGTTTTTTAAGATCATTTTACACACATACTGCAATTAAGCACAAGAGACACCTCTTCAGGTAAAAGAAGTATCACTATATTTAAACTATGACCACAAGAACTTGCATTCGAATAACTATTCAGAGAAGAGTTTCTCAACCTAGGTTCCTTGGAACCCTAGGGTGGAATCCCATGGCTAAACATGCTAAAGGGAAAAGACACACAAAAAGGATAAGAGTTCTTGAAGAGGGAGTTGCAGAAAGAACACTCACAAACAACCCTATGGATGAAGAAAAATGGGAAACATCTGAAAAAGCCAACATGGCCAACAACAAACTCAAGAAGGAAGTGAAAAGAATATATGTAAACAATGGAAGGAAGTAATGTGAGCAATATGTGTGCTCTTTTTATTCCACGTGGGAGGCTTATGAAAAGGCCAAAAAACTGCAATCAAATTCCATGGCATTCCATGGTGAAAAAGATATCGAAAGTAAATTTCCAAAGGGGACCAGAACTAACCTGCTGAGACTGATGGAAGATTCATTAGATAAGAAATGTGATGGTAAAATTAGCAAAAGAAGCAATGTCTTTTATAATATACTGCTATAAATTGGCATGGTGATTTTGACTTATAATCTGCATTGGAAGAGCTGGAAAATGTGTTAAGTGCGTGGGTAAGGAGTAGGTAGTTGCTTTTGGTTAGAGGGGAGAGGGGTAGTGATAGGGGAATACCATATTGTAGTGTTTTGTGTCATGTTATGTTGTGTTAAATAGTGATATAAATAAACTTTTTAAAAAATAAAGAATGGAAGAAGGGCAACTCAACGAGGAAAAATACAGATGTATAGGCCAATCTTGCAGGAATGGTGTAATGAAAACTAAAGTTCAAAACAGCTGAGATTGACTAGGCAAACAAAGAGCAACAACAAGGGATTTTTTTTTCAAATACATTCATGGCAACTGGTAGTGAGGACCAAGGAGACAGTGGGGCCGCCATTGAGCAAAGATAGTAAATGCTAACAGATCACAATGAAAAGGCAATACCTCAATACCTATTTTGCTTCAGTTTTCTCCTTGCAAAAGAACTGTGTGATTCCATGCAGCACCAGAGAACTTCGCAAGGTATCTGGGTTGCAAATCAAGACTGATATCTTGTTAGTCAGGAGTAATCTAACTAATCTAAATGAGTTCAAATCTGCAGGGCCAGACAAACCATCATTTTTGAGAAATCTTGGAGAACAGGTGTCAGAGGACTGGAGAAGGACAAACATTGTCCCTCTCTTCAAAAAAGGCAAAAAAAGAAGACCCAGGAAACTACAGGCTAGTAAGCCTGACCTCAATACCAGGAAAAAAATATCAGTGGATTATGCAAGAGCCTATCAGTAAGTACCTTGATGATAATGAAGTGCTCAGTAGCAATCAGCATGGCTTTTTCAAGAACGAATTCTGTCAAACTAATCTAACTTTTTTTAAATCTGGTCATCAGTTCAATGGATGGTAGGAATACTATGGATGTCATTTATCTCGATTTCACCAAAGCATTTGATAAGATCTCTCATAATATTTTGATTAGCAAACTGTTTAATTGTGGAAAAGAAGGGAACACTGTCAGATGGATCCATAAATGGTTCGAAAACCATGCTCAAACCGTTGTCATCAAAGACTATGTACGCTTCAGACTGGAAGCAGGTCTCGAGCTGAGTCCCTCAGGGTCTGCCCCAACTTTTTAATCTATTTTTATCAATGATTGAGATGATGGGGTATAGAGAATCCTTATCAAGTTTGTAGACGACACAAAACTGGGAGAGGTGGCTAACACAATGGAAGATAGGAACTGCATTCAAAAGGACCTAGATAAACTAGAAACTTGGGCAGAAGTTAGTAAAATGAAATTCAACAGAGACAAATGCAAAATTCACATTTAGGCCACAAAAGCCAAATACACAGGTATAGGATGGAGGAATACATGGCTCAGCAGTAATACCTGCGAAAAGGGCCTTGATCAAAAGTTGAATCAGCTGTGTGATGATGCAGCAAAGAACGCAAATTCTATTTTAGTTTGCATTAACCGAAGCACAGTTTCCAAGTTGAGGAAAGCAATAGTCTCACCATATTCTGTGCTGATCAGGCCTCACCTGGAATACTGTGTTCAGTTCTGGGCACTTCATTTTAAGAAGATATAGACAAACTGGAAAGAGCTCAGAGAAGGGTGAAAAGGATGATTGAAGGTATGGTGAATAAAACATATGAAGAAAGGTTGAGGGAGCTGGGCATATTCAGTCTGGTGACGAGAAGACTGAGGGGTGACATGACTGTGCTCCTTAAATACCTTAAGGGCTGTCACAGAGAGGAGTGATATGCCTGCTTTCTGCTGCCCTAGGTGAAGGACCAGGCCTAATGGGTTTAAATTACAAGAGAGTAAATTTTGACTGAACATTATAAGAAACTTCTTGACAGTAAAAGCAGTTTGGCAGTGGAACCAATTGTCTAGAGAGGTGGTGGGGTCTCCTTTTCCGGATATCTTCAAAAAGAAGCTGGGCAGCTGCCAGCTGGGGTTGCTTTAGCTGGAGATCCTGCACTGAGCAAGGGGGTAGGACTTACTGGCCCATAAGACCTCTTCAAACTCTCTGATTCTATTGTTGTAGGTCATTAGGAATTTCATGAGATAGTGTGATTTTTAAAAAAAGATATTTTTCAGCTATAGATATAATTTTAATGCAGGGGTTATCTGAGACATGAAAATTATTTTAAGGATTCCTCCAGAGAAAGGCTGATTCAGAGTATTAGAAAAAATTGGTAAGTATTCAAGTGGTAATATGCTTTTCTTACAGAAACTCAAAATGGTTTTAAAATACAGCAGTTTGATATAAAGCGATGGAAGTTAGAATCACCAGAAAAATATGAGTTGAAACGACTCTTTATATGCATATTCTGGGAAAATCTAGTGAATGTTACATTAAGAAAGCAGTAGGCTTAGGGTAGGGTTGTGGGATCTTTTTTCCATGATGGGCTGCATTTCTCAGGCAAACTCTGCTGTGCTCACAGTGGGTGGAGTCAGAGCCCACAACTGCTCTCATCACCACCCCAAACAGTTTCTCTCACACAACCACTTGTAGTCATCAAAGTGCACTCCCCTGCTTATACTCATCCATTCACTGTTCACCACCCACATCTAGCCACTTTTGACCAATCCATCTAGAGACTAGCTCATTCACTTTATTTATTCGTCCACACAGGGCTTGAGTCAAATAGAGTGGTAGAAAGTCATGTGGGAGGTGCATGAGATTTGGGAGTTGCCATTTCAAGGAATGCCAAGGTACTACGTAGTAGATCCTTAATTCCCCTCTCATTTTTGTTTGATGCTTCATTAATAGAGAAGGTTGTAATTCAGCACTAGCACAAATCTGTGGATTATACAGCGAGTGTTCCACAGCAACTGGAAGCAAATCATTGCAGGTAGAAGTTCAAAGTGAAGTATAACAATTGAAATTTAGTGTGGATGTTTTCAGTTCATGGAAGTATCTCTTAATATTGTCTTGTACTCCATAGACAGCAGGCCTATTATAATAAGAGATTATGACAAATAAATAAAGCCCTAAAGATTCTATGCATGTGCCTATCTGTAAGGTTATCTTCTCCAGGCTGCCTTTCCTTAAAGTGTTGAAACTATATTGCTCTGAACAGTTTTCAGTTTTGAAATGCTAAGGTTATTTAGGCTAGTAGAGCCCCTAGATGTTGTTACATGATAATTTTGCCATGTGATGTGATGTATCCATCACACCTTTGTATTTTCTCTATTATATTTGCTGCTTTACGAGGGTCTGATCATGAAAGTTGAACCACATTTGTTGTTAGGTGTCTTCAAACTGGCTTCAATTTATGAGACTTAAGTCATTTCCACACCTTACCCTTTTCCAACTTTGTCCTGTCTTTGCTGGGATGGGAGTGTGTCCCCAATGCTTCCTTCCACACCTGGCTGGCTGCTTATGGATGGGAGTGTGAGCAACACTTGCCTTCTGCAATGCAACCAGCCTCTTTCCAGTGCTGCACTGGGGAAGGAAGCCTGTATGCTGCGCTTCCGTTCATTCTTCATCGCCGCTGCCAATGGGAACGTCACGTGATTGCAGGTCATTAAAGATTTTTTCTGTTAATGGAATATCCTGCGATTGTGACAGGTGAGGATGCGTTGACAGTGGGACTATGACAACATAATGGGAAAGCATGACTCACGGACTGCCAGCAATGCATCCCCATTGCAGTGTAGCAACATCATGCAGAAACAGCCCAAGTTATTAATATTATAGCCCTGCTCAGGTCTTGCAAATTCATGTCTGTGGTTTCCTTGAATGAGTTTGTCTAACTATTTATCCTCTTTTCCTATTGTCTTCAATTTTACCAGGTATTTCAATCTTTTCTAGTGAGTCATGTCCTCTCACGTTATGTCCAAAGTACAATAGTTTAAGTTTAGTCCTTCTGGCTATGGTGGATATATATCTGCTGAGTAATCTAAATGCATAGTTCTTTGAAGGGAATGACTAACAACCTCTTCATGCTCTGGAAAGCCAGTGTTATACCAGAAAGCCTGTATTAACAAATTGTGCTTTTACTGAATCAAAAGTACTGTGACAATTGACTACTGCTTACAAAATAGCAACAGTTCTTTATTTTCTTTATTATTTTCTTTTTTAACACTGTGACAGACAAAAAAAAGTCTCAACTGCATGTACTTAAAAGGCAAGATGCTGTGGAAGAGAATACAAGCTATGAACAACTGTAAAGTTCTATATTTTCTGTCTTTCACTGAATAAATTATATTGCAAAAGCATTTGTTACTAAGAGAGACAAATATAATGGTAATAGGTGCACAACTGAGTGGGGTCATTCTAAACTAGCAGCATGACATGCTGGTGTCCAGTGTCTTCCCCCAGTACTTTAACCACTTGAAATACACATATAAAAATAACTAGGCAAGACTATTAACCTTCTTGAAGTTATCTATTTATAAATAAAAGACATGTCTTTTTGCTTGTACTGCACTGCTTCTCACAGTCTTCCTGCACAAATTCAAAGTTCATGAAGAAAATCTAAAAATGGGTCAGATGGTACTACTAACTGGGATCTGTTCTCTTTATATGTTTGCAAAATTAAGAACTATGAGAAGAAAAAATTCATCAAGCTTACTTCAATTATACAGATATTCAATATGAAGCCTGCACCCTCTCAATTAAAGACTTTAGAATTATAGCATCTTTAAATATTTCTAACAGCTCACAGATCATCCTTGTTTTCCCACCAAATATGTAGAACTCTTGGGCTTCTATGGTAATCCATGTCTCTTTAACACATCAGCCCCTGTCAGTGCACGCCCAAGCAGGGCTTTAAATAAGACAAGTCTTCCACTTTTGGATTTTTCCTCCTGCCACTACCAGAAGAATGGCTTAGCCCAGAGATGACAGATCAATTGACAGATAGTATTCTTAGAGAAAATTCTATTGCTCTTTCTATAAAGATCCAATGGTAAAATCCTATAGAAAAGAAAATTGAATGAGAAACATTCAAATATACAGATAAAGGATGAAATGCATATCCTCGCACATCTTGGAAATCACCTCCGTTGACATCAAGGACAGTTACTGAGAATATGGAAACCTTTGATGTATTTTGTTTCTAGGCATCACAATGTGACAATACTGCAGAATCATTAAAAGCCAAACAAAAGAAAAGATTTACAGCTTGAAGTTACTGTATTCTCTGCTTTGGGGATTTAAAGTTAACTTAGGATGAAGTCTACTTTCTATTTTTTTTGCAGGACCATTTACTCCCAGTAAAAGTGTATGTTTCGGAGATATTCAGTGATGAAATTGGTAGGTGAAATTCTAAGCATATTCCAATGTGGTTGCCTTATTGTTAAATTTAAGGCAGCTAAAGTTTTTTTTTTCTCTTTTCCCCCTGTCTCACAAAATAAACACAGTAAAATTAAAAGCCCTGCTGCTACTTCTGGGCAAAGTGTTGGTGGTGGCAACACAGTGATGTCCCTGCTCTATGGCTTCATATTTACAATTTGCTACAAATAATATCCAGCAAAACATTTCTGATGACATTATAAAATCCCCCTTTAATTTTTTTTTGGGGGGGGATTAACATATATATCTTAGATCAATAACCTTTTACTTTCTTACAAGTCCACCACCTGTGGAAAAGGAGCTGTCTTTATCTTCACATCCCCCAGCATTGAGACTCTTAATGGGGAGTGTTAAACTTTTTCTTTTCCTCTATGTGTTTTAAAATTATTTTTAATTTGGATGTTGTTTTAATACGATGAACTTGTTACCCCAAAATGTAGGTGTCTCAGCCAGCATCCCTTCTCTGCATGGCCTTTCAGTCATAAGTGTATATAACTTAATTTCATGCCAATTAATATTTGCTAATTAGATCATATCAAAGTGTGGGGGTATACTGCTGCTAACAAACTATTTAACTGTATTTTAATATTATAATTATTGTGGTTTTGCTTCTGTTAGTTGTTAACCATGTTGTGAGCTGCCTTGGGTCCTACACAGGCCGTAAGGCAGGTTACTTGATAAAGAGGCACAATAAAGTTTTTTTTTTCATAAAAGCAAAGCCTTAAGCCATTTTAAATTTACATTTAAGACCACCATCCTGAAAACTCAGAATTTTCTGTAGCATCCTCCTGAGATCAATCCACTCTTCAGAGAATTTTGAATCCTCACGCCCAATCCCAATTAGAGAACCCACCTGGTGGAATACCCCATCCCAGCACCAATTTTAAGCCAGAAGCGGCTTGTCACTGATATATTTTCAACAGCTCAGAGTGCTTAGAACAAAAACAAAATAATGAAGTACCAGATAGCTCTTGACTAGTAAAGTACATCTCAAAACAGAAAAAAGAAATCCTTATCTTTAAAAGTATACTTTCTCATATCAGTGACCAGCTTTCTTATTGCTGTCATAATTTTTGTTCAACATGACAGAGCTTGCCAGTAGAAGTAACTATTCAAGGGAAATTGGAGAAAGTGAATTTTCAGTGGCTCAGGACTTATTCTGGAAGCGAAAGAAGGCCACCCAAAAACTCCAACGAATTCTATATATACAGTGGTTGCCCAGGTATATTAAATTATGTAATTCTGTACATTTTGAGAATATATAGAAATATATATAGAGAGAGATATATACCCACACAAAAACAAACACCCCCAACAAGGACTTATGAGCATCTTCACTCATGGTGATAGCATCCCAACATGTACAGGTAAGAAATACGAAAGTAACTCATTCCACTGCATGGAAATGGAATATACAAATTCATACTGAATTTCAAATATAGCAATGCCTGTTTGTTGCCTTTTTGTTGAGGGGGTATATTTGTTTATAAAGTGTTGTTTATAATAGCTATGCTAAAACTCTGGATTTATCCTTTTTTGTCTCAATGGGTAGCTCTCATTTCAGTTCCAGGAAGAAAATAAATGTCAAAGAAACAGAAACTGGACTTTTAATATTCTGTTCACTAAATTTGCTGTTGAGAGCAGCTGAGGCATAGAATGTTAGTCTGTTCTGTAAGAGAACCCATGGGAAAATGGAAAAGGAATGGTGGAATTGGGTGGTTAAAGCCTTGAATAGCTTATAGTAAGTAAGTATCCTCAAGGGAGAGATTAAGGGCAGAGAAATGTATGTCATGAAACTGACTTCTCACCAATTATTCAGTGATGTTTCAGGAAAAACACCTCAGTCATTTTCTGCAGAACACTACCCTCGCAGTACTATAGCACAATAAAATATCCAGATTTGGGGCCAGCAATTAACCTCAGGCTGGATCTTTATAAAGCTACATAGTATAGAAAGGTCAAACCTGACAAAAGGGTGGGAATAATGGAACCAAAAAGAGTTTGCCTCTTTTCACCCTCCTTAATACCCACCCAGATGAATACTAATTTTAAGTTCCTTGATCCTGCAGTTCGAGTGCTGACCGAAACAATTTCTCTTAGTATATGGGAATAATTTCAACAGTTCATTGCAAGTCACACTTTTATTTCCTCTCTTCTCCAGAGGGAAGATGGCCAACAATCAGAACATATTCTTTATTTAATACCAGGGATAGGGGAAAGAAAAAAGAATAACAACACAATCATGATTTATATATTTGTGGGATATAATTATAAAACAATCTAGATCAGGTCTCTGAAGTATACATCTTTTACCTTCCATTACTTTCCATTTTTCTTTCTTTTAACTTTCCATTCTTCTTACATTTCATCCTTTAACATGTATCACCACAACCTCTTACACTTTTTATGCTGACCATCAGAGCAACACAAGAATGAGACATGTTCTAAGAAAGGGCAGATACTCTTTCCCCCAGGACACTGCTATACTCATTCTGGAGTGCTAGCCATGGAGAATGTGAGCCATTCTGTTTCCAAATAATAGATCAGGAGGAAACCAACAAATACTCCAGCTTCCAAAACTTTTCAGCTGCATACTTAAGAATAGCTGAAACAGTGTTCTTGATTATTGGTATTAGAACTAACGCATTCCTGTAAAGGTATGTAAGGATTTGCACAGATGACCATTTCTGGGGAATTTTTATTCTAATGTTAACTGTTATTGCTTGGTGAGCAATTCATCTTCAGATTACAGGCTGCTTGCAGTTCCACTGTAGCAGTGGGGGATCTAGCCTCAACCTATTTATTAAAAAAAAAAAATGCTTACACAGACTGCCTCGTAATTGCCAACACAAGACCTCGCATTTCTGCAATTCATACAAAGAAATAAAAGCTGAGTAGGGCAAATATAATAAAGTATTACTCTTGAAACAAATAGTTTTGAGTAACATGCATATATAGACATACACAGAACAAAATTAATGTTAGTTAAAATAACCAAGAAAACCCCCCCAGCTTTCCCACATTATACAAATATCAAAGTATGACTTCTAGCTAAGTCCAGTAATAAGACTGAAAGGACATCCTTGATAAGCTTACTGTTTGGTGTGAGTGTGGCACTGAGGTTCTTTTCTGTCTGCTTACATCTGAAAGAATCCTTGGATTTTATTAATTGTTTCTATAGTATAGTTTGGATAGTATAAGACTACAGAGCATCATATATATGCTGTGTTTTTGCTGGCTGTTTTCCTTGTGGAGGAAAAACAGTGTGAAAAATTAAATGACTTATAATATATATATATTATGTGCTCTTAAATAAATTATAAATGCCTAATATGTAGACCTGAACATTAGCTTTCCGGCTTGATATTACTTTGTGATGCACGAAAACTGATTTCCAAATCTATCAAACATTTCATATAGTCATACTGATTATAGTGTGCTACTAAGATCATCATGATTTAGTGCGCCAAGCAATGCTGTAGTAAATGGTATATATTCAGCAAAGGTATCCAAACAAGGAAAAGCAGAGGCACAGATAAAGACAAACATCAGACTTCAGATGAAAATATTTTTAAACATGATTACCCTTTTATCTGTTCTAGAATTATTCTATAAAATTGATGACAGTGATGAACATGCTATTTCATAAATGAGTTCTCTGAAAAAAATCCTGATACCAAAGGCTATATACAATAATTTCTAGTATGGGAAAGTATATATTCCACTAATCACTGCAACATT
Source organism: Cyclura pinguis (assembly GCA_030412105.1). Lineage (NCBI taxonomy): Eukaryota > Metazoa > Chordata > Lepidosauria > Squamata > Iguanidae > Cyclura > Cyclura pinguis. Next base: position 185,045,073 of record CM059602.1, read on the forward strand.
TGAAAACTACGTCAAAAGTCATTTAACAAAACAAAAGTCTACCTCTCACTTTGCATTCCTGAATACACCTAAATGTGGTATGATAAAGTATGGTAATGTTAAGAATTATTTTGACAAAAGTCTTGAACATAATGTACAAAGAGAAAATGCTAACAAAACCCCTCAGACTGAAACTTCTTTATGAATGCTGTTGAGCACAGATGGCTAGACTGGGTTCCCTCCCAGTCAGAGGAAGAAAAGCCTCTCTATAGCACCAAATAAAATCATTCCAATTGATCTTGATTTGGATTGTATAACTGATAGAATCATAGAGTTGGAAAAGATCACAAGGGCCATTGAATCCAACCCCCTTCCATGCAGAAATATACCATCAAAGCATTCCTGACAAATGGCCATCCAGCCCCTGTTTAGAAACCTCCAAAGGGGACTCCACCACACTCCAAGGCATACATTCCATTGCTGAACTGCTTTTACCATCAGGAAGTTCTTCCTAATGTTTAGATGGAATCTCTTTTCCTGATGTTTGAAGGCAATGCTCCATGTCCTAGTCTCTGGAGCAGCAGAAAACAGGCTTGCTCCATCTTCCACCTGACATCCCTTCAAATATTTAAACATGGCTATTTTATCACTTCTTAACCTTCTCTTCTCCAGGCTAAACATACCCAGCTCCCTATGCCTCTGCTCATAGTGCATAGTTTCCAGGTCTTCTACCATTCTGGTCACCCTCCTCTGGACATGTTCCAGCTTGTCAATATCCTTCCTAAACCGTGGTGCCCAGAACTGGACACAGTATTCTAGGTGGGGTCTGACCAAAGCAGGATAGAGTGGTACTATCACTTCCCTTGATCTAGACACTGTACTCCTGTTGATGCAGCCCAGAATTGCATTGGTTTTCTTAACTGCTGAATCACATTGCTGACTCACATTCAGCTTGTGGTCCACTCAGACTCCTCGATCCTTTTTACATGTATCCCACGATTCAGATCCTGTGGATGTAACTTTGGCACATACTTGCCTAGTGGTAATGGCTACTTTTCAATTTATGCAACTCAAGGATGAGGACAGGATTCTTGGAGAGATGAGAGCCACCACATGTGTGTCAAATCCCTGGCCTTCCTTTGTTTTTATTAAAAAATGCTAGAGGGGTACTGGCTGAGTAGGTAGAGGGGGAGGTTAATGCCTTACTAAAACAAGAGAGTTCCAGCTTGCTTGTAGGAAGCTGTTAAAAAAAAAATTACCAAAAAAGCCCTTCTTGACTCTTCCCTCAACATTCTGGATAACTATCGGTCTGTCATTAACATTTTATTTTTAGGCAAGGTTCTGTAGCATGTGATGGCCTTCCAGCTTCAGAGCTTTCTGGACGAGACGGATTATCTAGATCCATTTCAGTCTGGCTTCAGGTCTGGGTATGGGAGATGGTTTTGGTTTTCTTGGTGGATGACCTACACTGGCAGCTAGGCATGGGGAATGTTCCTGTTGGTTCTGCGGATCTCTTGAAGGCTTTCAGTACCATCAACAATGGTATCCTTCTGGGTTACCTCACTGGGATGGAACTTGCAGGTACTGTTTTATAGTGGCTTTGTTTCTTCATGGAAACAAAGTGAGCTAAGGGCCACTGGTCTGTTGGCTCCTTCAGGACTTTGTTCTGTTCCTCACACTATTTAAGAGTCCTTCAACAAAAGCTTGTCAGAACTCTGCTCATTTAGATTCCCACAGTGAGGTGCTATGTGATAAAAGAAAAAGGTAAAGCAGATTTCCAAACATTTTGGAAGAAGACTTCAAGTAGGCTACAGAAGGTTCAAATTTTTTTTTTACTTATGCAAGACATATATGACCTGCTTCATTCATTTTACATGTGCACATTGTTAGTTCTGAACTAGATGTTTCCTGAAACATGTTGAATTCTTTTTTTGCGGTGTATGAACTCATTCCTACCCTTTCCATGTTATTTTTGCCTCTGGAACATATCAGATCTCATTAACCAAGGTATACTGATATCATCCATATTTTAGCAGAATTAGAACCTATATACAAAATGAAGTTGTAAAAATATATTCCTTTAAATGTACTAGCATCCAATAATTATCTGATCCATTTGCCATATCCTTCTACACTTAGTGTGCATACTAGTGTCCATTACCACATAGCACTGAAAATAAGTGGTTACGTTGCCATAGCTAGCCTATTTGCTGAAACATATTGGGTCCAAAAGTCTTTACATAAGAGAAAATACACAATTTTGGTTTCCTAGTTTGCTCCCTTCCTCACACAAATACCTTGTACACAACATCTAGCAGTTCATGCATTGATTTCTCTCATCATTTTAATGACAGTTAATATATGGATGAGCAGTAACCCACAAAGCTGGAGAAGTGGTAGTCCCCCATATCCAACTTCTACAATAATCCCACTCAGTGAAGTTAAAAAAAGGATTGAACATGCAACCTGTTTAAAAGGTATCAGTATACGTTCTGTTAAGAAGCAAACGATGACAATGACAAACAAAAACCAATCACAGCTCAGAAAAGTTCCCAGATGTAACATTGTGACTGTTTTTTCATTTGACAATAAATACCTCATCTTTGACCTTAATCCTCACTCCTTACTATGTGACCTATTACACTAAAAATTTGGCATCAGAGCGTATTACTCAGTAATACTCTGGATCCCAACACATGGTCCCTTCAACTCACCTCTTTATCCATACTTTCTAAATCCTCTTTACACATGGTGTATAGTGGCATTGTCTCAGACATACTTGGTTGGCGTTTCCGTTTGGATGGGCCAGGGTCTTCATTGTCACTTGGGGGCATCCCTTCTTCATCAAAAAGCTGTTGATGCGGTTGAACCACTCTGAAACATTTCAAAAGCTCTAGATTATAAAAATGTTCTAACTGGAATTGAGGAGAATGTCAGATTTAGCATAGGACACAGATCCATTTGAAAATTCTTATGCTGGAAAAATGTGCTCCATTAATCATGTTGCTATTTACATTGCCCTTTCACCCATTTCAAAGAATTCCAAGGGCAATGCTGGAGCTTTGTCAATTAGAAATGACTCACCCATGACCTTGATTCTCTCTAGCTCTATCTGTCCCATCAAGGACAAAAACTACAGTAAAATAAAAGTTTGGGAACTGTCCAATTTTAGTGGACACAAATTAATAACTAGGTAACTCAGACCAAAAGTCCCTTATAGGATCATCTAATGGGCTATGTGCATGTAGAAGTATTTTACATAACGGACATAACGGACTCCAATCTCATGAGATGATTCTACCTGTGCATGAACTCCAAAAGAACAGAAGCAACCTACCTTCTCTATAGTAGAATGTCTTTTGACAATGAAAGAGACACAATTTTCCCACAGCATCAGAACAGCATAATTTTTAAAAGAAATTAAAAAAAATTAGACTCACTGTTATATTTTGGATAATAATATAACTATGACCCCAAAATATTCTTGACAGTGCTGTTCTGCTGAGTGCCATACACACTGAGAAAATACTAGTTTAACACTGAAGTTTTAAGAAATCCTACAACTTAAAAAAAACAACAACTATCATTGCTGTCCAGGTGCTTATTCTGTTTGTGGTTACTGAAAAGTTTTGCATCTACTAAGTATTTATTTAGGCAGCATTAAATTGGGCTGCTACAGATTATTCTTTTAAAATAACACTTGCTGTACCACAAGTGCCTAGTTGATGCTACAGAGAATTTGGGAACAGGTGGTGATCACTAAGGTGAAATAAAATATAAAATTTAGACTGCAAGACTAAACACATAACAAAAAGGAATGAGAGAAAAACCTAGCTTTCTAAAAGCTTCCATATACTGACCAGTACAGATACATGACCACATGTGACTTGATATTGTGTGCCTTCAAGTTGTTTCCAATTTATGATGATCCTATCATATCACCTATCATTGGGTCTTCTGGGGATGAGAGTCCGTGATGTACCCGAGGTCACCCAGTTGGGTTTCCATTGTCAAGTGGGGATTGAATCCTGGTCTCCAGCGTTGTAGTTCAAAACTCAAACTGCTACACCATGTGGGACTATGCAGACATTATAGCCTCTTATTCAATAAAATATTTTATCAAAGTTTTGACGTATTTATTTTTAAATGGGTTTCTTCATTATACTTTTATTTCAAATAGAAAGAGTGGAGAATCTAAAAGAGGAAGCATTCACATACCATCTTGTTTCTAGTATGTTATTCAAACTGCATTGATCTGATATTGCAAGAACTATTCTAATCCAAAAATTCTTTTGGACTAGTACGCATTGCCTGGTATTTCTTATTCAATGAGTATATCTTTTCTTGTACAGGTTAGAAGAGCCCCTAGTTTGATACGATGAAGGCTTCAAGCTAAATTATACTGCTATCAAAGTTGGTCATATTATGTTGTCCTGTCTTATTGTAGCCACAGCTGCTAGGACCCATAGCCATCCTTGTTGCCACGATACACTTCAGAGCACTGTGAAGATGTCTACCAACTCTATGAATAGAGGAATTTGTCCTACTACAGAAAGAGGGGCCATCCACTAGCTTTTAACCACACTGCCTGCAAGCATATGAAATGGTTTGTGAAGTTGCCACATAGTAGCTAAAGATGATACTGGAGGCTTTGGACAAATGGTTACATTAATTTGCACACTTTAAAAACGAAGCACACCTCCAGTACGGAAATTATGATCATAGTGGTATGCAAGTCATGTTTTAGGTCTCTAGGTCTCATGCTCCTGGAGCTATCATTTTAGAAGAAAACTGGACACAATCCTATTAGAAACATAAGCTCCCTAATACTATCTGACTGGATGTTTATAGTAAAAAGGACTACATTTGCAACCATGGATGCTAGATACAAAGATTTAATAACCAACTCAGGTGCATGATTGGTGACAGCTTTGGAAACTACTCATTTTATACACTAGTGAATGTAGATTACTGTATTTGCTGATGTATAAGACTCACTTTTCCCCCCAAAATATACTGATTGAAAATGGGGTGCGTCTTATATACTGGTGTGTCTTATACACCCACAAATAGTATTTGCCAGTGTATAAATGGGGTATGTCTTACACACGGGTGCGTCGTATATGCCAGCAAATACGGTACTTCATTTTTCGTAACAGCCCAAAAAACCCACAGAAAATGTATTCACAGAAAGCTGGATACAGTAAAAAAAAAAAATTATGAACATTAACTTTTGGACTTGAGTTTTACATAGTTCTATTGGTTAGACATTTGTTGGTCATAACACAAAATTCAGTGATTGTGGTTGTTATGGTTTAATGAATTCTATCAGGGAGAGGACCGAGATCTCCCTTACTGTTTGTACTGAAAAAAAGGCAAAGAAATCATTTAAATTAGTAAATTAATGGGAGTTCCATGGGCAATAGCAACTCTTCAGTATTCATATAACTTGCTGTATCAGTAACTTTGGGCCCATATCGGATGTAAATCCAAAATATACATCTGAGCACAGATATTAATCTATCTGCACTACTTGCAATGGAAGGGGCACTACAGCTCTCTTTAGAAGATGCTTTAAGAGAGCTGGAACAGGGTTCACAGAACTTTGGTCCAAGCATAACTCCTTCATACCCTACTGATTTTGCAGCTTTGGTATGAATATAAACCAACAGGATGCTCTTTTTTCCCATTCTATCAAATATCTATGCTTGTCAGATAAGGAATTAGAAAGGACTCCCTCTAGTCCTATTTCTGCTCATCTCTGCGTCAATTACACAGCCTTCACTGTGCCCACCCTACCTAGAGAATTTGAAACGCAGGGTCTAGATCCATTGGGGGCCCCCAGAAACTTCCTTCTACAGAGACAGCTAACCAAGAAGCTGCTCACTATAAACCAGACTTACTTGTTTTTAATCTTCTGATTCCTTCTCTCCTCCAGCCCTTGGTGCAAACACTTCATTGGATCAATTTATAACCAAATCATCAAGAACAGGAGTCTTCTCCCTCAGCTAGTAATTTTCCCAATTCAACAACAACAGCTCTAGATGGGCAATTTCCACTGATACCCAAAGCTACAGTTTGCTGCACCAGTGCATGATTTTTATTGAAATTTGAAGGTTATCATACAGTGGGCAAAATCCTGGTTTTTAGATCTTTCTCCTGGCCGATAATGCTTATCCTGGCCTGCACATCTGGAATGCCTATGCAGTGACAGGACTTGGTGTATTCTGAATGCAGCTGACTGGATGTCATCAATGTGGTAACCCACTTATGAACAAAGCATGAATGACTCCACAGGTCACAGTAATACTTATAAACACACATTGGTAGCAGATAAAGCTTCTCTGTCTCTGTGCTCCCATCCCCAGCTTGACTAATGGTATCTACTGAGAGCTAGTTAGGTATTTATTCACATTGCTTTAACTTCAAAAACTATCATAGGTACTTTTCATTCTGAGATTGAAAGAATATCATGGCCCTTTTAAGTCCCTGAGTGATCCCTCTACCGGGCTGGGAAAGAAAAAGTGTAAAGGTGATTTGAGAGCCCCTGCTGCGATTTTGTTTTGTTTTTAATTCTTGTACTTTATGGAGGCTCAGATGGCACTGAAATAGAGCATCTGTTAACTCTGCCTGGTTTGAAGAACTGTGATTTAGAATGCTGCATTGCTGACACAACCATTTTTTAAACTACACTCTTGTCTCTTTGAGCAACCAGGAAGCAAAGCTATGACTACCAGAGTCATTATCTTTTAGGCACATAATTATTATTTGTGCTCTGGCCTTGTTGTTAACCAAGTGAGTAATACAGAATACAATTATTAAGCCAGTCTCAATTACCATTGTTAAGCTACTTTAACATTGCACTTTATAAGAAGAAAATGGAAGATTGATACAGAAAATGCCAAGTATGTAAAGGGCAAGAAACAAGCAAGTCAAACATTGATTTTAAGTTCTCCTTTGCTGAAAATCATGTCTTGGAAGACTCCTGGCAGGATAAACAGTAGTTCATATTAGTGTCTGTGAAACATAATTTATACTAAGCAGATAAAAGAAAGTTATTCTGCTTTTTCTATGTGTAATTTATACTATGTGCAAGCACTCAGTTCTATCCATAGTGAAAACAAACTACACAATGTTACCTCAGTGCTGAAATCACAGAAACGTAATATTTTAAAGTTGCCTTTAGCCTCTTCCTGCCCACATTCATGCCCTGCACCCCATCTGATACACAGCAATTGAGCCAATTAGGGGAGGTGAAACACAACAAGGGGTGGGTTCAAGGACCAGTAAAAGTTAATGGGTCATCCTGCTGTGCTGGACCCCATAGGTCATAGATGTAAGAGTCTAAGGGTGCTGTTAAGATGTATGAAAATTCAAACAGAAATAAAAACTAGTGCTTCTCTTAGGGCAGGAGTTCTCAACCTTTGATCCTCTAGCAGTTTTGCACTTCAACTGCCAGAAGCCATCATCATCATGATGGATCCCAGGAGTTGAATGCAAAGCACCAAAGAACGAGAATCGCTGCCTTGGACCTATCCCTTATTCTCACTTCACTGTGCATTATTTTGAATTTTACAACGGTCATTCTCAGGTATAATAGTAAAACAAAAGTCATGAAAGAGAAAAGGGTGTTTAAAGCACACAGTGCTAACTTCTGACTGCAGCTTAAAGTGGAGATGGAATAAGCTCCTGCAAATTAATTATGTTAAGGCCTATGCTTGCAAAATCATACAGAAAGAAACAGGGTGGGCTGAGACATAGAAAAAGTGACTCATTTTGAAATTTGTACTTTACACACAGAGACGTGTGTGCACACTTACAAATCACCAGTTATCCAAATCTGTCTCTAGCATTAATAAGTCTGCAGGAAAATAAAAAATAAAAAAAAGGAAGATCATGTGATAGCACTTAGCTGAAAATTAATGTAACACAACCCACCACATACAAAGTACATATATACAAAAGGAGAGTAGATACAGTTCTTGCTAAGGGAAGAAAATCTCTGTAGGTCAGTGAAGGTCTAAATCACATATTCTTATCTGCCTTCTTCTACTAGTTCTATAATTTCACTTCTGGGCAGCTAAGTAGGCTGTCCTGTACAGGAGCTTTACAAATACAGTGATGGTTGTATCCCTTTAAAATGAAAATAGGCAGCACAAAATTTTAATTCTGTTAAATCTTTAACAGATCACTAGTTAGGCAAAATAAAAAAACAAATTGGCAGTAAGCACTTATAAAACAGGAAGCTGCCTTTTTACATGTAAGAAGCCACATAGAAATAATCAAAACAACTTCTGACTGTTGAATTTTATTCAGATGCAAAAAAGGCACACTGCATGTCAGCTACTGTGGAAGCTACAGCACACTCAAGGATACAAACATAACATTTCACATTTTATACTATCCATGACAAGCAAAAAAACACTCTTGTGACTATTTCTTTCAAACTAGTTGACATCGTAACACTACTCAAAATTTTAAGATTATTGTGACCATTATTATTTATGTACCTGAACAAGGAATGCTCTCCATGGACTGGCAGATTGAGGGGAGGAGATGGTGCTTGAATATACATAGACTGACTGGAATTCTGAGATCCCTTCCTAATTAGTTTTCCCGTGTTGGGATCATAAAGCCGAACCTCAGGACCAGGCTGACACTTTGGATGAATGGGAGTTGGATGAAAAAGTGCAGTTTGGAAAGCACTGTGTATATCTGGAAACATGGCAGGACTGTTCTCTCTGTTAGACAAAATATTTACAAGATTTATTAGATTAGCAGTCAACTTCTACATATCTTTAAAAAATGATACCTAGCTGGTTGGAATTTCCAATTGTAGATCAGCAACTGTTTATATAAATAACTGATCTGAAACAAGACACGTATGTGATTTACTTTAGATTTGGAAACAATGAATTTATTCTTGAGTTTTGCACTACAAGACTAATATTTCACTTTCCATCATTTTTTTAATGAATCTGGTTTGCTTCTTAAATCTGCAACTGAGAAAACACAATTATTTCATGGATGGTTTCAAAAGGGACACCATCTCTCTCTCTCTCTTTCTCTCTCTCTTTCTCTCTCTCTCTCACACACACACACAGTCACATAGTATTTAAAAGACAGGGGTGCAAAAACATGCAAAAAAGAATGAAGGTGACATTCTATTTTTAAAAGCCATCTTCCAATGGAAGCTGAAGATTCCACTGAACTGAATTCAATGGAAATATTTCCTTATTTATAGTAGAGTGTTAAGAAGTTTTTATACGAGAAATTTTGTTAGTTAACTACCCTAACTATACACTATTATATATTCTTACTAGTAAGAATTAAAATTAGCTGCCACATAATCAACTCCTTCTTAGACCTAAGTGCACACTCCCCCTTATTACTTATGCATAAATCTTTATTTTAAATGCTAACCATTTCTCCAAAGACATCTTTCTAGTTCAGCTGTGGAATCACAAGTATTTCTAGAAAAATTCAGTATTGTTCTTCAGATTTTACACTGGTCTCTATCAAACAAAATCTGTTATTTACATTAAATGAGAGCAAAGCCATTTTTCAAACTACAGCAACACATATCTGCAGCTATGGGGCTGTTTTGAAGAATCATTCCTCTGGTGTTCCAAGTGCAATGTAGTATAATACACAGATTTGATGTGATGATCTGTTAATTAACATATGTCTGCATATACATATGGGCTTCCCTATGGAGCAGGTTTTGAGGGTGCATGGAGAGCCTGATCTGCAGTGGAAGGGCACACTATCCTCCACACAGTTCTGCTGACAAAAGCAATTCGGTCAGTGGATCAACCTTGCCTAACTCTAGCCTGAATGGAAAAAAGTAAATCCAAAAGGATCTTTCCTCCTCTACAGAAATGGTCCTGAAGGAAGTTATTCTACTTTTCTCAAAGCAAATCTTGAAAGGGTCTGCCCATATGATTCTACTTTTATTGAGGAATTTCTTGAACTATTGTATTAAATTTTCCTCCATTGGGAGGAAAAGCAGACTTCATTCCTCTAAGTGCCACTGTTTCATTCTGCTGTGCTTCGTATTTCTTTCCCTACTATTACTTTTGAATGGCAGGGATTAAGTTGTAGATAAAGTAAGACTATTCAGGCTAGATAAAACTGGCACTGTGCAAAGTTTGGCTTGATCGAGGTAAAGCGTTATATTTTACCTTTGTGTTTTAAGGTAATCATCCTTCAAAGGAAACAGTTGTTCTTCTACTTTGTCCCAACGCTCTAAGCAGCTCCACAACCAGTCTGGGTTTACAATATGGAGATTTTTACAGTTCTGAGCTTGCCGGACTTTTTCTGTGCCTATATAAACAGCTGAATGTAAGTGTTTGTAAAAGAAATATTTTTGTGACAAATCAGTTTATAAATTCAATTTATCTGCAGCATTATCACCTACAGGGCCACAATAAAAAAAATCCACCTTTACAGTGCTATCTTGTGCACATCCAGTTGTAACACTGCCAATTAAATTAATTTCACTTACAACTTCTAGCACAAAATATGTGGAAAACTTAAGAGGGGTGTGTGTGTGCGCGCATGAAAATACTTCAAGGCACTGCATGCTCCATTGATTTCAGTGCAGCTGAAGAACAGTTAAACAATAAGAATTTCAACCCATTGTAGACGTTCCTAAATTTACCTGGGTTACTTCAATGCTAACAAAAACCCTTCAAAATCAAATAATAGCAAGTCTTGGTAAAGACAGTAACTAAGCTATGGATCCTCACTTGCATTAGATGTTTTACAAATCAAAATCCAGTTGTAAAAGTAGCACAACTCTTTCGTGCCTGTAGACAGACTTTTTTCATTGATAGGCTCACAACAAGTGTTCAAATAAATTACCTGAACATTTTCAGATACAAACTCAGAAAGAAATACAACCCAGGATAAAAGAGTAAAAGCCACAAGTGATCTCTATCACCCTCTGAAACTAGGTTTTTACTGAATATTGGAATTTTCTTAAGGTATTTGTGCTCAAAAATATTTAAACAGCAGTTCTGGAAGCCTACTCCATTGATGGAAGCTTTGTATGACCAACCATTCCTGGAATGGAAACTGCTGAGCTTAGGCCCTCTGAGACTTTTTTCAACCTAAGTTTTCCCTGGCTATCCAAAAGCCTCTGGACTCCCCAAAACTGCTTCTAATTTTTTTTTTAAAAAAACTAGGCATTTTCCAACTCAAAATGCATCTGTTATCACTACTGGGGGCCAACACGGAACGCAGACTAACATCAAGACCCCTTCCATCCCCACAAAATCCAGAAATTGCAATCAGAAATGACTTCAAGTTACAATTTTTAGCTGTTTCTGCAGCCAAAAATAGTGTTGTGAAGCCTCTTGCAGGATTAAAAATTGGTCACCACTGTCCACCTGAAACATTCACACAGACCCATGGTTTAATTCCATGGTTATTCCATGGTTTGGTCTGGTTTGGATATACTATGTATCATACTTACCAGCTCTTGCTGCAATAAGGTGGGTTGTCCTATTGGGATCATCTTCATTTAGGACTAGATTTTTTGCAATCTTAGCTCCAAGTGCAGTAGCATGATAATACTCCCGTGTTTTTTCCATTGGATAATTTGTTGGGTACAATCCGCTAAATAAAATGGTAACACCTGCCAACACTTTTCGTTTCAGTTCTGGCACTATTTTTCTTATATCTGGAATTTCATCATTTTCTTTCCTGACATATTTATCATATTTTGAATAATAATCTGTGTGCACCCTCACAAGAATCTCTTCAAGATATATTAAATGGTCATCCTGGTCTGTATCATCATCTTCTTCTTCTTCCATGCTTTGATCTAACGATTCTCCCACAGTTATCCCAGACTGCTCACTATTCTGAGACTCTGTCTCAGCCTCCTTCTTGTCCACACATCCATTTCCGAGACTACAAAGGCTATCTTGTTCACTCTCTTCATGCACTTCCAAATCAAATGGCTTGGAATGGGGATTGTTGCTAGGTGAGGATACAGTGTCTCCAGAATGGTTTTCCTGTCCATCTTTTTCTACATTAGTATCAGTTTCCAGAAGAAGTGCTGTACTTTCTTCCTGTACAGACTGCTTCAATTTTCTCCAGCTTCTTTTCTCTTCATTTTCACTATCTGAAGCAGAAGAGGAAGATGATTTCCTAGCATCTAACCCACTGTCACTTTCACTATCAGTAGACAATTCAAAGTCCAAATAATTTGTTGTCTTGTTTGAAGCCTGCTGCTTGCCTGTAACTGTCCTCTTATCATGGTCTGAAGACACATAAGATTCCTTGGCATTCATCAGATCATCTCCACTGTTAACATCTGTTATATGATCAGTATCATATAAGGAGTCTCTAACTTTATCATCAGAACTTAAATCCCAGGATGAAGTCTCATCACTGATAGAGCTATCACCATTTATTTCCTTTGTAGTTTTTCTAATACCATTGCTTTGTTCTTCTGCATTTCCAGCATTCTTTACTTCTTCTGAGTCTTTTGTCACTGCTACCGGATCAGATGTCTCACTTAACTTTGAGGAATGATTTACTGTAATAAATAAATATATACGTGCGTATGAACTTTGATTCTTTTCTAATCTTTAGAAGTCAGCTAAAATGTGTTGAAAAAATAAACGAAAGTGCTTATCTTATCCCTGACAGTTAAACAGACTTAATACTTATAGTTATTTACATTAATAACTTGGTGAATAACAAACAATAAATTATACCCTATTGATAAAACTGGACATTCTTCCTTATAGGATGTCAACAACAGCATACACAAAATATTCAGGATTGTAATGTATATCTTTACACTGGATGGAAATATTGTCCTGTGATTGCTGAATCTCAAAATAAAGCCAAGGGAAAGAGCATCAGAACCTTCACTTAACTGGCCTGTACTCCACCCATTATGACTACCAGCTAATTTACTGGACATCACTACTTCCACAATTCTTTTATCGCATTCTCCTCCATAATCTCAAAAACCCCAAGGGCTATCTTGATAGTGGCTCTGTCACTGCAATGGCTAGGCTCAATAGCACAACGCTCTCTTGACTTCACGTGAGAGGCAACAGTTGGCATTATAAAGTGGTATATAAGCCAAAAAGAAGAATGGTGCATATGATAGCTTAGTTTGCAATGTAAAACAATCAGGAGGATATGGGCAAGCATACGGAGAATGGTGAAAAAAGAATCGCTGAATGGGACGAAGGAGAATGAAAAAACCCAATGCATACTTATGCCCTAGGACATAAGTAAAGGAACCATTTCCTAGTGTGAGGCTCCGGAAACATATATCCTTCATTCTGACAGGGAGTGGGGGGCAGGGGAGATATATAAACTCAACAATACCATGAGCCTGTATACCAGTTTTGATTTGATTTTATTCATATGACCACTTTTCAGGTCACACTAGTTGCCTTACTAGCTTATATTGGAACTTAGGAAAATACATTTTCTTCAACTTATAGTGTACTTATTTATGTAATACATTTTGATACTGTATACAGGGGGATCACAGTTAAGTATACTGCTCATTATGCAAACAAACAAAAACGCTTATGTGCATCCTGGAAACATATGACAGAATTCAACTGTTGGTCCCAATTAGAAAAGGCCGCCTCAATCAACAAAACATATATAAAATCTGACTTACAGTTTCCTATTGCTTCAGTGGGTCTACTCTGGCTGTGACTAGTAACTAGATTTAGGAAATAAGAGGTATCGTCAAATTTAAATTATTTGCTTTGAACTACAATTGGCCCTCCACATCTGTGGGTTTTCACAGATGTTATTATTTGTGAGTTTTTCCAGTCTCAGTACCCCACTTCAAGTGCTTCTTTTCCAAGAGAACCTTCCCTCTTGGCAGCTCTAATCAGGCTGTGCAGCTCTTTTAAAAAGATGCCTCTGGTCTTCCTCCTTTTCCTCCTCCTCCTCCAGCTGCTGCCTGGCCAATCAAGGAGGCTTATACCACAATTCCTCAGCACCACAAATCCTCTCCCGATGACCCTCATACACCCAAGGAAGGAGATGGGTGAGAGAGAGAGGAAGTACAGTGCCAACATCCTTCCCATCCCCTTTCCCTAACCTGGTTTGGATCCTGGGTGCCTGCTCTCCCCACCATACCTTGGCTCCCTTCCCACAAACACACACATACATTTTGGCATTTATGGTTTTTTCACTTTTGTGGAAGTCCTGTGCTCTAACTCTAGTGAATGTGGAGGGCTGACTGTAAGAATTTTCTTTCAAGAAACTGCATTTTATTTTGATTCTGCATTCAACATTTCTTGGGACTTATTACCAAGAAGTATATCCATTCTTTTGCATATATGCTTATCCTTGTCTGCTTTGAGCTTGAAGGCAAAGGACTATTGTACAGGATGTCTGAATATCCCATAAGAACTTCTGAAATGCCATGTAGTAATATAAATACATTGTATACATCCACAAAGAAGTTAGGCATTCTCCCAGACATCCTGAAAAGTAAACAGTACCCACATTTGCTAGGCAGATGACAGGACAAGACAGATTATGATTCTTCACCATATTTTCAAAAACTGTTTTGAATTTTAATTGTTTTTATATTATACAAAGATGCTTACGGTATAGACAAATTAACCTGAAAATGATGAGATCATGCACACACCTCTGTGTTTATATTAACATCTATACTTACTTTTCTTTCTCATTTGGGCTTCCCTTGATCCAGGTGGTGCATTAATATCTCCTGTACCCTGAAAGTATACATACTTCTTCACAGTTATCAAATTAGGTGCAAATTTCCAGACATCCTCTCTGTCATCAATAATACAAACCATGGAATCTCCACAAGGAAATAAATTTCTAGAAACAGAAAAGGGAGTCCACAAAGTTGGTGACTGCAGACAAACATCACGTGGCAAAGATGTTAAAACAGGAACACATTCTAAATTCGCCCATTTAGTACAGTTTTCAGATTATGCATTTGTTTTTGTAAAGCAACTACCATGTCATCTATACCTTCATAATGATTAGTAGCAACTTTGCCTAAAACCTTTCTGAAGCAAAAATAAGCAACAATAATGTATTGAAAGCATTTTTTTTAAAAAGGCCCTTTTAGTTTTAGTTCCACAGGTAATCATATCAGATTTACCAAGAACATCCTTTTTGTTAACTAACCTTGAATATTAAACACCCATTGATAAATCAAAAGACAGAAAGATTAAATTGAAGACAGAGCAGAATGACTCTCAGGATGTTAGTAACCTAGGCTAAGATGTGATCTCTTTAGAATAAAAAGCTACTGAAATAATATGTTTCCATGCAAAAGGATAAGGAAACACTGTTTCTTGTGTTAGCTTTACAGTTCATTCTTTCCTCTCCCCAGTAATAAGTCGTCAAGAATCCCATAAGAAACATTAGGCTCCCAATACATACCTAAGATTCCCAGTTTTAGAAGAAGGATCAATACATTCATCCCTCGATAATATTCGATGAGAAAAGAGCTTCTTTTCAGAATCCAAGAATGCTTTTAAGAGGGGAAAAAAACTGAAATTAATAACTTTTCAACAGCATTTTATGTACTTTCCTTTATTTTCCACAAGGATCCTAATATTATGCACCATTCTCTTTGAAAAAGTATAAGATTTCATCTAAATTACTCTGCATATATCAAATTGATTAACGAGATTCTCAAATACATCCACCTATCATATAAACAGCAAATACCCTATTTGCTAGTGTATAAGACTCACTTTTCCCCCAAGAAATCCTGTTTGAGGTGCGTCTTATATGCCAGTGCATCTTAAAGTTGGCAAATAGTATTTGCCGGTGTATAAATGGGGTGTGTCTTATACGCTGGCAAATATGTGAATTAAGCAACTATATACAGTGCGCCCTCTTCTGGTGTGACCTCTGCATGCACAAATGTGAGGTTGCACAAAGCACTGCATCCCATGGATATGATGAGTGCGGACCTGCACTGTCATGGGTGTGTACCTATCACGTCCACTGACTTCAACAGGACTCAATGCTTGTGTTTTTTTGTTTTACACGGGGGTTCCTAAAATGGAATCTTTGCATATACAGTGGACACACTGTACTTCAACAGGGTGGCACCATGAGATTAAAAGACGTTTAATTCTCAGCAACGTTAATATAGAACATGAATGAGTTCGACAGGATGTGTCAGACTTTGCAAGACAAAACAGAAGATTCAAAACCTTATGTTTATAAAGAATTTGTAACATGAGTAAATATCCAGATAATTAACATTTGAGGAAGCATCACAATGTGCTTGATCCAGAATCTTGCTTTTGCTAGCAGAAGAGCTTCTCTCACAAAGGTCCCTATTCCCAATTTTGGAGACCTTTGCCTATCCCATTCAGCTGGTGTCCCCTAATCCCATAATTTCGGTAGAATTGTGCATTTGCTCGGGGAAGGAGAGGGTGGGGAATTCTGCTTCCATCTACTCAGCTGCAGGCTCACAAAGATGAAGCCAAATCATAGTGTTCTGTAAAGCTAACAGTAACCACACTGTAAATATTCATGCTTTCATAGAAACTGCCAGGATGGAACCATTTCCTTTATTTGTTCAGCACCATGCCTTGAGGTTGCAAGTAGTTAAAGCAGTGGAAAACATGCTACAATGGTTAAGCAAAATGGGCAAGTTAAAGGGAAGATTTTAACAGAAGTTCTTGCAGTTGCAGGTTTTAAGTTATACTTGTAAGATTTATAAATACATCCTTCTAAGCTACCTTGAAACAGTTACTTTTTAAAAAATATGATTTTTATAAATTGTTGTGACAGAACTTTTCAGCATTTTGCAAAATAGTAGGAATTATGCATCTGATTTCTTTATATAAAGAAACCACGGCTTCAATAAAGCTTGGAAGAAAATAATTCATTTTAATACAGGCCTGCACAATATATGGCTGGCATGACATATAGGTCAAGTTTGATCAGGTTCCTGACTTTGTTCGCTGGCTGGCATTACAGTAACTGAAGGGCTGCCAAGCACCTGGCAGGTTAGAATTCATGTGGTAGACTGAATTCAGTTTTGTTGGTCATAAAAAGCTTTATTGTATATTCCTAATATGACCACTGCAAACTTGTTTTTTAAAACAAAAGACAAAATTCCTATGAAACATAAAATTGTGACATGTACTCTAAATGCAGATTCCATTTTCAAACTTAGTGGTGATTCAGGGAGTAATTCCCATTTTGAATGAACTGTATACTCAGGAGTGAATACATAACACGTTCTGCAAGTCCCAGTAAAAGACTTTAATAATACAACTCCTTAAATCACTTGTTGATTAATAAAATTTGTACAAATAGGCCAAACTTTTTTATCTTACACGAATAACTTAAAACCCATGAAAGCAAGAAAATTTGAGAGTTAAGGACAGAAGTTCAACCTTAACTCACCCGATTTTGCTTAAGAATTTCAGCAAATTCATGTAGGATCATCCCTGTTGTGAGACCCTTGTAGTACCTAGGCATAATGAAGTGAAAGAGTTAGCTAGAGAGAACCATCACCAAATAAATGTAGAAAGATGCATCGATTTACTGAAGTGAAAGAAGCCATATAGTTCGGAAAGTAAAAGCAAGATAAAACAAATTACTTTAACAAAAGATTTCCATACAAGGTCTATCATTCTTTTGTAATTCATCAAGCACAGTAATTCATAAAACACAAACAACAACTAGACTGATTCATATTTAAATCTAGACCAACATCTGTCTTCTTTCTTATAGGGCTTCTCACAGATGTCTGAGTTCATCTTATGTCCTTTCCTACAGGTTCAAGTAGGATCTTCAGTAACAACATCTTGGGAAAATGGTCAGAATTTGCATACCTGATAGCAATCAATGCTTTGACCACGAAATATCAACAATCATTCTGCCTGTATTAATACATGTTTACTTACATGTATTACATGTATATTACTTACATTACTGTGGTTATCACTAAGCACAAAGTTAAAATAATTAAACATTTTCTCTACTTAAAAGACCAATCAGCAGAAAGAACAGCTAAATTAGACATAAGTATCAAGGTATGTCTATGGAATGAAAGCATTTTATTCTTGGTCCTATCCAATCATTGTTAATTCATAACACCATAGTGTTGTATAGCTGAAATAATCTACCACTGAGACTTTCCTAAGAAAATAGGCCTCACTTGTGGGCAACTTGCATTTCCATGAGTGACATGTGAATCCTAACAGTTTGTCAGCTACAGGTCAGAGTAGTAACTACAGGTAATCTAATGAGCAATTAACTAAAATGACGGAGCCACACGTTTTTCTTTTCAAACTGAAACACTACTTTAAAGACTTGTGAACATGAATACAGTCCAAGTAAATTATAGCAAAATAAACTCCTTTTTGCTTCTGTACATCTAAGGTGAATCCTATTTCCTTTTCATCAGTAGCTAAGATGTTTGCTTATAACAGGAATCAACTGGATGGAAATCCACCACAAATTTAATATATTATTCTTTGTTAAGTAGTTTCACTTCCATGCTGAAGATATCTACTTGATCAAGTGCAAGGAGATGTGGAGCCTATCCTGTCCTCTTATTAAGAATTCTGGAGTTCCATCAATAGGAGCAAAGTGCAAAGCAGTGGCTTGGGGAGCTGGGGAATTACACCTTATCCTATGTGAGTGAAAAGAACAACTGCTGTTATCTCTAACCTGTTATCAGCATTTAAAGGATTTTCTTCTTTTGCATTAACTTTGGTCCTATGAAGGAAAAAAAGAGGGGGAAAGCTGAGCTATCCAAAGGTTTACTGGTAGTTCTTGGTAAAATGGATGCCTGGTGGACATTACAATCAACAACGTACACGAGAGTATCTGTGGAATAAACATTCTTAAAAGTTACTGGTTCTTGGGGCAGGTTAGGGTAATCTTGGTTGTTACAAATACATTTGATTTCAAGAACCAAAGAACAGATTATGCTTATTAAAAGGAGACAGTTATATTCCAGAGCTTTATGACTGGCAAAGCTTTGTTGCCGTTAACTGCTGTCCACTCAATTTTGATTTATGGCAACCCTATGGATGAGAGACCTCTAAGTCACCCAATCATCAACAGGCCTGTTCAGGTCTTGCATATTCAAGGCAGTGGCTTCCTTGATTGAGTCTATCCATCTGTTGCACTGTCTTTCTCTTTTCCTCCTGCCTTCAACCTTACCAAGCATTATTGTCTTTTCCAGAGATGTCTTTTCTAGAGATGTTTTCTTGAGATGTCCAAAGTACGACAACCTCAGTTTAGTCATCTTGGCTTCTAGGGAGAGTTCAGGCTTGATTTGCTCTAGGACCCACTCATTTGTCTTTAATTTTGTTTGCTTAATGTTCAGTTAAAAAAATCTGTCTTTGTACTTTCCTTGCCATTTTTAAAGTAACCATTCCAAGTTTTTGCTATTTTCTGCTAGTAATATGAAGTCATCTCCATATCTCAAATATTTGATGTTCATTCCTCTGATTTTCATGCCTCCTTCCTCTGAATGTAATCTTGCTTTACATATGGCCAGTCTGCAAGTTAAACAAATAGGGTGATAAAATGCAGCCTCACCTAATGCAACCAACTGGAAACCATTTCAGTTCTCCATATTCTATCCTGACAATAGCCTCTTGTTCTGGGTACCAGTTAAGCTTCATGACACTCAATGTTTTATTTAAGCACAATCCATAGGCTTTCATGATCTACAGCAGGCCTGCACAACATATGGTATGAGGGCTACATGCGGCCAGCCAAAGGATTTCATGCAGCCCACTTTGTTTGTGAGCGCAAAGGCCAAAAAAGTTTGCAGCAATTAGGTTGCTGATGGTTTTGAATGAACCTGGCTGGGCCATTCCCTCCTCCTTCCCTCCAGGGGGCAGCAGAGAGTCAAGGTGATGCTACTTTTTGCAAGATTGTGGCAGTTGCTTCTTCCCTTTCTGTTTCCCTTGGATGGGTGCTGAGGGTGGAAGTGCCCAGGAAAAGGAGAAGACCAGCTGGGGCTGGAGGGGGCAAGAAAAGAGGTGGTCTCCTCCTCCCTGAGCAAGCCAACATGGACTGTTACATGGTGAACTGGGACCCTATGGGAGAAGCAGCTTATTACAGGTCGGTGTCCTCATTCACCCTATCCCTCCTAAATTGCATTGGAAAAAATTATTCTGGCATATACCCCCATAAATTCCATCCCCTCATCATCTGGAATTCCTCTTGTTTATTCTCCAAATCTATTTTCTTCCCTCTTCCTCATAAATAATACTTTTTTTTCCTGTCACCCCAAATTGTTTCCCTCCCCTTTGATCTTTTGCAAACTGCACACTGCTACATTTCTTAAGGCACAGCTCTCTTGTCTTTCCAATAATCCTATTTACTGGTTTTGCGTAATCACAACTTGCCGCATCTGCATTATCTCAGTTGTCCTAACAACAGGTCAAGAGGATAAGACAGTGGCCATTTCTGCCCTATACTGTTACAGTGCTCCTATTCCACTTTCAACACACTATGGAATCCTGAGTTTGCAGTTTAGGGAGGGGCCTTTCGAATTCTCAGCCAGAGAGCTCTTTGGCCTCAGGAAACTACAAATCCCAGAATTCCACAGGATGCTGAAAGCAGAATAATAGCATTATAACAGTGTAGGGGAGACATGGCCAGTGTTGTCATTCCCCATGTTGTATATTGGTGGTGGTGGGTGAAATTTAAGGAAGAAAGTTTCCCTAAGATTGCCAGGTGAGTTTGTAGCAGAGGCAAGATTTGAACTTTTCAGCCATGGAAAGCCACCGGGGGACCTTGAGCAGACCACATTCTCAGCCCCAGAAAATCCAGTGATAGGTTTACCTTAGGGTTGCCATAAGTCGGAAATGACTTGAAGGCACAAAATAGCAATAATTCACTGAGTCTACTCTGGTGAAACAAAAGCTTACCCAGAGTTCAAAAGCACTGTTTTTATAAGACTATAACTCCCAGAATTCCCCAGTCAGTAATCATGCTACCAGGGGTTTTGAGAGGTTGTAGTTCACCAAAAGGAACTTTTGTGAATCTCTTATTTGAAAGGATGTCATGTAAAAGATGAAGCAAGCTTGTTTTCTGCTGCTTAAGAGATTAGGGGCCTTTCCACACTATGCTGTTATAGTCCTACTATTCCACTTTCATAATCTTGTGGAACCTTGGGATTTGCAGTTTAGGGAGGAGTATTTAGAACTCTCAGCCAGAGAGCTCTTTGGCCTCAAGAAACTACAAACCTCAGAATTCCACAGGATGATGAGTGGAATAATAGCACTATAACACTGTAGAGTGGAAAGGCTGTAGGCCACGGAGGAGTCTTCAAACTGCAGGAAAAGAAGTTCCACCTAAACATTAGGGAAAATTTCCATAATTTCCCTTTTTTATAGTATGGTTTATTTTATTTGCAAAATAGTTTAATCATTAATTATAATTTATTTTGCAAATAAAAAATATTATTATACCATTATTATAACTTTACTTAGGAAGTGAGGCGCTAAAAACCTCTTTGCGGCCCGAAGAAGTTTAGCCTATTTAATTTTGGCCCTTACCTACTGCCAAGTTGTGCAGGTCTGATCTACACAAAGGGTTTGCAATAATCTATAAAGCACAGGCTGATTTTCCTCTGAAATTCTTTGGTGCAATCCAATATCTAATGTCTATTTGCAATATGATCCTTGGTGCCTCTTCCTATCATGAACCCAACTTGGATACCTGGCATATCTTGTTCCCTATATGGTAAAAGTCTTCGCTGTAGAATTTTGAGCAAGACTTTCCTTTCATTGGAGATTAATGCAATGGTCCTGTGGGAACTGTAATCTCTGATGTCCCCTTTCTTGAGGGCTGGAATGTATGCTGGGCCTTTCCAGTAAGTGAGCCATTGCCTTGTTTTTTCTATATTTGTTGACAGATTTAAATCAGAACTAGAGTAGATTCTGTCTCTGTAGCCTGAAGCAGCTCTATTAGGATGCTACCTGTTCCTGGTGATTTATTTCTCCCAAGTGTTCTGAGTGCAGCTTCCACTTCATTTTCTAAAATTGTAGGTCATCTTCAAATGGTTATTTGTTGAATGAATCTGTCATCCGTTCATCACATTTTTATAGGTCTTCAGTGTATTGTTTCCATTGCCTTTTTATTTCTACTTGGTCATGTAATGCGTTCCCTTCCTCATTATATAGCATCCTAACTCATGGTTTAAATTTCCCTTTGATTTCTTTGATATTGTGAAAGGGGTCTCTTGTTCTTTTTTTGTTGCCATCTTCTATTTCTCTGCATTGACTA
Organism: Cyclura pinguis; assembly: GCA_030412105.1. NCBI lineage: Eukaryota > Metazoa > Chordata > Lepidosauria > Squamata > Iguanidae > Cyclura > Cyclura pinguis. The sequence continues at coordinate 185,067,321 of CM059602.1, forward strand.
TTATAGTAGTTCTCTCTGACCTTGTGCACAAGCAGCTGAAGAGTTTCATTCAGGGTTCTGACCCTTTTTTTGTCACTTTTTACTTTTGCTTCTCATCTTTAACTGCTTGAAGAGTTTCATCTGTCATTCACTGAGGCTACTCTTTCTTTCTGGCTGCAAATAGTGTCTTTTTGCATTCCTCCCTGCAAATGTCCTTGGCTGCAATCCAGAGTTCTTCTGGCTCCCAGTCAATTAGGCTTAACAGTGCAAATCTATTGTTTTTATATTATCCTTAAATTCTATGAGGATGTTCTTCAGGTTGCATTTCGGCATAATGGTTAGTTAAATGTTCTTCTTTAGCTTTACTCTTTGATATTAGCAGTTCATGATTTTTGCTATAATCTGTTCCTGGTCTTGTTTTTGCAGAGAGAATGGACTTTCTCCATCTTCTGTTCCCAATTATGCAGTCGATTTGATTTCTATATTAGCCACCAGGGGATGTCCATGTATAAATCACTTCTTTGATTGCTTGAAGAATGTGTTTGTGATGAACAAACTGTTGGCCCCACAAAATTCAGCCAGTCACTCTCCCGCTTCATTCCTAGATCCTAGGCCAAATTCTCTTACATTCTTTGATTCTGCTCTGCTTCCTACTTTCGCATTCCAATTGTCTATGATTAACAAGTCCAGCTTTCGTGTGTGATCAATTTCCTCCTAGACTCCAGCACAGAATTTTTCATTTTTGTCTTCTTCTACCTCTGTACTTGGAAGATAAACCTGGATTATGGTTTTATTGATAGGTTTCCCCTGAAGTCTTACTGACATCATTTGGTCAGACGATGCATATACTTTGACTGGTTTTGCTATATCTCTCCTCATTATTGATGCCACCCCATTTCTTCTTAGATTTTCATTTCCTGAGTAAAACTCTGTATAATTATCTGACTCAAAATGTCCTAATTCTTTTCTAAATCATGTATTTATTAATGTTAACATAAACAAACTAATTCACAATTAAAGAAATACACATTCAGAAGGAAAAAAGGAGAAAAGAACTAAAATTAAACTAAAACAAAAACACAATACTAAAACAGTAAAGTAAAACACTGAACGCGAACTAAAACACTAAACACTAACTTACTCAAACACAAAAGGGTTCTGACCCCACAAGCCAAACTGTAATAAAAGAAAGAAATAAGAAAAAATATATTATTCTAAAATTACAGATCCAACTAAATAATCCTACTAGAATTACTAGTAACCACAGCCACAGATTACTGCATACTTAGATTTGTTAATGCTCAAAAGGTCTGTAAACTGTTTCCAATCTTTCAAAACAAAACAAAACAACTTCAGTTGGCTAATCTCACATCAGTTTAGCAATTTGAGCTAACTCAGCAACCTTAACAATCCATTCCGTCATTGGTACCCGTCATTGGTGCTTACATCCATTTCCAGGTTTGAGTAAACAATATTCTTGCTACTGTTATCAAAGCGAAGAAGCGATCCACATTTACTATCCAATTCTTTATCCACAATACCCAGCAAAAACATTTCTCTTGGAAATGTCTCATTTCTTTCCATTTTAGCTTGTTCAGCTCAACTATTGCAATGTTTATGCATTCCATTTCTTGTTCTACTACACTTAGTTTCCCTTACTCATACTTTTCACATTGCATGTTCCTATACGCGTTGTGCAGCTTCAGACGTTGCTTTCACCTTACTTCATCAAACATATAAAACGTCACTTCTAGGTCCTGCAACACAATTTTTTATATCACTGAATGTCACAGATAAGAACACAGTATTCTGTACATTGGTAAAACAATATTTGTCTGGGAAATGCAAGCCTGCAATTTCCCAAAAAAAAAAACAGGTTAGAAAAACTAGACGACAAACTTTCCACCAAACATTTCTTGGTGACAGGAAACTCCTTTAGCCAGCCTAGATCTATCCCCAGGGAGTGCAGTTTCCTGCTAATATGCAGCCTTCCAGGTCCTTTTCCATCAATCTAATTCAGTAGCAGAGAGACATAGAGAAGGAAAAAACACCAGCTGGTTCTTATACTGCTCCCTCCTAACTTTTTGTTAAATAAATGCACTATATGACGATTAGGAGCAACTTAGATGGAACCCTGTTCCCCTGGTTTGCCTACTGCTAAAATGACAAGAAAGCAACATGTTTTTAAATGTTTGTAAAACAATTTCCTGTAAAGTAGTGCCATCTAGTGTTTGAAGCATGTATGCAGTGCTATACCAATGGGCTTTTACAACCACACATTCATCCAGAAAGTACTGTTCTTCTCTTGAGACTTAAATACAAAAAAACCCATGACACTTCCCAAAATACTAGGGGAGGAAAGACGAAAATCTGTATTCCTAGATGACATGTTCCCACTTTTTTTCAGGACAGTCACATCTTTTGATGTTCTGAGCCTCCTATAGTAGGAAGGAGAATCATACGTTGTCAGGATGATAGCTACTAAGCAACCATTTGGCAAGCAGTGGCATTCTTTTCTTTCTTTTTTTGAAAAAGATTGTTAGGCCTGCCTTCTCACTCCATGTGTTGTTGGCTAGGCAAGAGGAGATCTCTGAAGCTGGTGTATGCGTGTGGATTCTTGGGATAGTGTGTAATTCATGTTTATTTGAAATACTTCTATGCCCCCTTTTGAAACAAAGCCTCCCTAAGGCAGATAACCTCTTTTTAAAAATAAAGAAACTAAAAACATTTTAAAACATTTAAAATGACTGCAATCACATAACTGTTAAATCTCAGATGATTTTAAAAAGCAGAAAAGAAAATCAACTATTTTTAATTTTAATTAATTTTAAAAATGAGGCCACTACGGAGAATGTCCTATTCTTTGTGTTTGTTAACCTGATTTTAGCAGCAAACACACAAACCAGGCCTATCTGGCAAGTTTTAGAAACTGGGCCAGATTCACATTAGTGAAGTTGGTTCCTCACATAATCTGATATACAGCAGTCTACTGGTTCAATGAGAATGCAAAAATTACACAATTTACACAATGTGTATGCAAAAATTACACAAACAGAAATTTCATTTATATGAAGCAAGATTAAGCAGACTAAAAACTGATTAAGTTTTTCACCTTCCACCACATTCTACTACCAAACAGAATACTGTGTTTGCCAGCATATAAGATGCACCCGTGTATAAGACATACTCCATGTATATATTGGCAAATACTATTTGCCAATGTATATGACACACCAGCATATAAGATGCACCCCATTTTCAAACAGTATTTTTTGGGGAAAAAAGTAAGTCTTATATGCCAGCAAATACAGTAATTTCATAAATTCTCCCCTTTCACACATCCTCCTACCCTACAACTCAAGTTAAATACAAAATGGAATCATTTACTTCTCTCAAAAATATGCTGATTTTGCCTCTTCATCAGAACAAAGGTAATTCACCTAGGGAGATCTAATAAAAAATTATATATACTACACCAATCCAGAGTCTTTCGTATGTCAGCAGTCTGCATGCAAACTGCATGAGAACCTTTCTTTGCATTTCCACCAATGGAACAAACTGTTTTAAAAGTGCATTTTATATCATCACTATACTTATCACCAACAATATCTACACTGAACACAGTATCAATCTCAATGACAATACACTTTCCTCAGTGTATTGTGTGTTCGTCTCCACATATTTAGATAGCTTACAGAAACATAAGATGATTGCTGCTTCAGAAAAGAGTGGCAAGTTGAGGAAGTAACTAGCAGAAATATGGATCAGATTTTATACTGTGCATGCAATTCTATATATCCTTAACTAGGAGAAAGTACCATTGAACTCAAGGAGACATATGTGGGACTGTTCTCTGTCAGTATTAAAATCAAAGTTAACAGAGGAGGAAAGAACCCACTATCTATCTGATCCTGCAGGATCCAATTTAGCCAAGACTTTGGTAAGTATAGTTACAGTGAACATAAAGGCAAGACTAAGAAGAAGAAGCAGTTGCTTGTGTAATAAACATTCTACATACTCAAACCTTTGCTGTAGTTTTTCCATCTTTTAAAGTTAAGAAGTATTAGTAAAAAGGGGTGTTTTAATCTAGTAAAGGTAAACAAGAAGATGCAAGAATGCAATAGTATAAGGATGTACTTACACAAAACCTTTAACCAGGGGCTTTCTTGATGTGGCATCCTGATTGCAGAATGCCCTTCCTTTGATCCAACTAGCATCAATTTTGGTTTCATCTTGGCACCAAGCCAAAACATGGCTTGTTATTCAGGCCTTTGGGACTTATTTACTTCAAAATGTACATGTACATGGTTTTAAACTGTTGTAGCTTTTAAAGGAGTTTTACCTATTTAATGCATGTAGTATGAGTTCATGTAGTTCATGCTGTTTATTCTCATTTTTTTTATTTTTTTAAAAATAATCTTTATTGATTTAATACATACAGAAAAGAAAAAAGAGAAAAGAAAGAGAGAAAAAGAAAAAAGAGAAAAGAAAGAGGTTTCTTCTTATTTTTAACTTTATTTATATCACACCTTTTCCTCAATATTGGAACTAAATTTATGGTTTTAATCTTAAAGTGTTTAAATTATTTACACTGTATGCTGCCCTAAAATCTCATGATAAAAGGCAGGATATAAATATTTTAATAAATAAACAAATACCTAATAATGTACTAATACTGCCCTTTGGCATATTTATACCAGATTTCTCATGAATAGAAAAATTACTTCATTGCATCATTTCTAGGCTAATTCCCCATAAAACACAGCTGTTTGGTGTTAGTGTTGAACTGATTTTTAAGATCGCTGATTTGAAGGTTCTTGTACATGTGGATTTGAAAGTAATTTGGAAAAATCCTATAGTCTTCTTTGTATTAAATATTTCACAATATGCTCCTTACCTGCAATAGTATGTGCATAAAGTCTGCTCCCAAATGTGAAAACATGTAGTTCATATAGCTTGGCAATTTTTTCTAAGAACTCCTTGCAGTGAGGACGTAAACGGGTATGCAACATAGGTTCCCCTCGACCTAACTGATAATGAAATATTCCCTAAAGATGAAAGAGTACACAGATAAGATTTACTGTTGTTATACTTTATATACAAATAAAATATATTTTTCAGTTTAGACGGAATGAGTGTAAGCATAACAGATTTTATTTTCCAACCATATACATGTTAGTAGTAAGAATAAATAGTAAATATTATAAGTATTAAATATCTCAACACCATATACTAATATAATTTCTCTATATACCACTAATTCTCAAATATAAGAAATAAAGTAACAACTGGGAAACTAACTAACTTCTATTTCTTTTCCGACTCTAAGAAAGACCCTGGCTCAAAGCCAGAAGAGACTTAAACCCAATTGCTAAAGTAAAGCCACTAAATCAATAGGAATTATGTAAGTGGTGACTTATCATTCAACACCTGAGTTAATGAGTCTACGCTAACTGGGGTTAGCATCTGGATTTAGGCCAGAGTGTTTATATCCCAACCTTAAAAGTTTTCTGAGAGCTGTAACAGGATAGATTCCTGAAAAGATCTAGTACTTATGCACCACACAAGTCCAGTGACAGCCAGCAATTTTATGGGTAATCAATGTTTCATTTCTGAAAAAAGGCCATACTTTACAGGAACAGCTATGATATTATTATTAATTTCATCTTACTAAAACCTCAGGCTTGGTGGATTATTCCATAGATATATCCCAAAGACATGTAAACACAATTACATTGCACAGTTCTTCTTCTTTTTTTTAATGATACAAACTTCCCTCACTTATTTGACAGGTTAGGGACTGGAGCACTGTCAGAAAGTCGAAAACTGGAACCCATATACTGCAGGAAACACACAGGACTCACAAGGCTTGCTTGGGACTGCCCACATGTGTATGGTGCTTGTAAAGTCTCTCAGCTGGCTTGGTGCCTCCCCCGCCCCCAGTTCACTTTGCAAGCAGTGCATGCATCCCAATCAAGCCTCCATAGATAACTGATGAAAGAGTAGACCCCAAGTTGAATTAATGGAACCTGTCCTTAATTTGAAAATGTCAAAAGAGTGAGTTGTCAGGTAACAGGGTATTGAAAGGCTGAGGCTTCCTGTACAAGATTAAAGACTTATTTATTTGGGGGTTATTTAGATGTTTCTAAAGATAAGTGCAACTTACAGGCTGCAAACAGCCACGTGTGACCCTTTCTGTGATCTGCAAGAGGCCACAAGAACTCTCCGAAAAATACTTTTTAAATTTTTTTGAATTCTAAAAATAACAAATGCCCTTGAAAAATTGTGTCATGTTTTTGGACTCTTGGCATTTTTTCATCCCAGGAGGAGATTTTCCCAATGGGAAGTAAACTGGAAGTTCACAACATCCTGTAGGGAAGTGATGGGAACTGCTCCCCCCAGTTCTGGTCCTAACTTGTAAGCAAGAGAACTGTATGAGAATCTGGAAAGTCTGTACAAATTCACAATGAAGACCAATCTATGCACAAAATATTTGCCTTTTAAAAAAATTTTTGGAACATGACAATTTGTTTTAAACTTTTAAAAATCTTTTCAAATGTCAACTGTACTCAGAAATATTTTTCATAAAATATTTCTCCAAAACACTGCCGACTACATTAAAATTGATAAAGGAAAATAATAAATAATATTGCCTTACTCTGTTAGACATCTGTTGACAATGTTGTTCTGTGGTATGGATCAACGTCTGGTCCAAATCTACCATTAGCACAAGTTTTCGATTTCGACGTAGCCTCTCCTGGTCTTCTCTTCCCAACTGTTCAGCTTGCTACAATAAAAAGAGAAGGCCATGTTAAGTACACTCAGGGAAAGTCTAAATATAACAAAATCAGTGACAATATCTCAGTAGAAACTACACACAGTAATCTGAAAAGAGAAAAAACAATAACAAAAAAGTATGCACTGCAATGGGAAAATTAGCTTCTTTCACTCATATTAAGGAACTCACTGAGAGAAGGGGAATGGTATCTCAAGGCCTGCATCAAGATCCTAGCAATCTATGAAAAATAAAGTGGGGTTGCCTTTGAAGAGTGTTCAGAAATTTCAGCTGGTCCAAAGAGATGCAGCCAGGTTGTTAACTGGAGCTGGTTACAGGGAGCGTACAATACCCCTGCTGCAACAGCACCATTGGCTGCCGATCTGTTTCCGGGCACAATTCAAAGTGCTGGTGATGACCTTTAAAGCCCTACACGGCTCAGGTCCAGGTTATTTGAAGAACTGTATCCTCCCCTACGAACCAGCCCGGGTGTTGAGATCCCCGGGAGCGGCCCTTCTCTCAGTCCCACCACCCTCACAGGTGCATTTGGTGGGAACACAGGAGAGGGCCTTCTCAGTGGCTGCCCCCAGGCTCTGGAACTCCCTGCCCAAAGAAGTTAGACTTGCACCTTGCCTGCCTACCTTCAGGAAACAGTTAAAAATATTCTTCTTCCAGCAGGCATTTTATATATAATTTAAATTGGTGCTGGTCATTTTAAATTGTTATTTAATTGATATTTTAATGCTGTTTTTATATGTATTTTAACATGTTTTAATTATTACTGTGGTTTAATTTTGTTTTAACTTTTGTATATCAATAGTTTTTAATTATATTTCTTTTAATGGCTGTAAGCTGCTTTGAGTCCCCTCGGGGAGAAAAGTGGGATAAAAATAAAGATAATAATAATAATAATTACATATCTAAACTGTGGGATTTCCAACAAGTGTTTCATTGTTTTCACCTGACAGACTGAATATGCAGGAGGGCAATATAATATTTTTCTACATCATTTTTTTTTATTGTTGTTGTATAGTAGAATATGAGGCTATTTCACTTATTCTTCATTTACTTCAAGGCCGGTAATTAAATTTTGGGCCACTTTTCTGCCCCCAAAAGCCTGCTGCAATATACAAAAATACACATATCCTTGCCATTCCTGATTTTAAAAAAGAGCAAGCTTAAGATGTGTATCCCAATTTTAGTAAACTTTGCTATAAATTAAATAGACATACAGTCTATTTATTTATTTTATTTAATGTATAATTCATCTCTCCTGAAACAGGACCCATGGTGGCTTACAACAAATTAAAATAAAATTCAGCTAAAATCTGAATATTACATGAAACTTTTGAAAACAAATAAAGCAATTCTTTTAAAAGCATGTAGTTCTAACAGTTTAAAAGACATTTAAAACATTTTTTTTAAAAAACTAAAGCACTGCACATCACTTTAAAATACCCTCCTGCCACACTGATGAAGAGCCAAAAGCCTTCCTAAATAAAAAGGTTTTTGCCTTGGGGTAGAGATGGAGCAGAAGGGTGCCAGCGAAAACTCCCATGGGAGGGAGTTCCATGGCCTAAGAGAAGCCATTGAGAAGGTTCTCTGCTTCCTCACCATTCTGCCTATGATGGTGGTGGGACCAAAAGAAAGCCCTTCCCTGTGGAATTTAAAATTTGGGCAAGCTCACATAAGAAGATACAATCATTCAAATACTCTGGACCCAAGCCACATAAGGTTTTAAAGGTTGTAACCAGCACTTGGAATTCTGCCTGGAAAAAGACTGGTAGCCATTGTAGCTGTTTCAAGAGAGGGGTTATATGTTCCATGTAACCATCTTGTCAGCAGCTTGACCACAACATTTTGGACCTCTTGAAGTTTTTGAACAGTTTCCAAAGGCAGCCCCATCTACAGTGCTTTACAGTAAGCCTAACGGGCTGTAATTAAGGCATGTGTTACCATAGCAATATCCAACATCTCAGGAACAAGTGCAGCCAGTGTATGAGTTTTAACCCTCAAATGCACTTCTGGTAACCACCAAAACCTGGGCATCCAGGCTTAGCTCTCAGCCCACGAGTAAGCCCCAGCTCTGAACCTGAAATTTTAGGGAGAGTGTAACCTCATCCAGTACATGTTGAATCCTAAACCTCTGATCTGTCTTTTAACTGACTGAGAGCACTCTGTCTTGTCTGGATTACATTTAAATTTGTTTGCCTTTAACCAATCCATTATTGACAGCATATCCTGGGTTAGTACAGACTTTTTTTTTAAATCAGATAGAAAGGAAAGATAGAGTTGAATATGATCAACCTACTGGTAACACGGAACTCTAGAATTCTCAGATAACCTGTCTTAGTGGTTTCATGTGTGTGTTAAACAGCATGGGGGACAAAACTGAACTCTGAGGAACACAAGTCAGGGCATCAGACAGGTATCAATGTCTGCGTGTACCCCTCAAAGAAGGACTGGAATCACTGTAAAACAGCATCTCCAAGTCCCATCCCAGAGAGGCAGCCCAGAAGGGCACCATGTTTGATATTGAAAGCTGCTGAGAGGTCCATCAGAACCAACAGAGACACACTCCTCCTGCCTAAGTCCCAACGTAGGTCATCCACCAAGCAAACAAGCAGATTGAAATGACTCAGGCAGCAGCTTTATCTTTAAAATATGAAATGTTCTTATACCTGAGGAGAATATATGAGATTTGAAACGAGAGTTTCCTTCAACTTCAAATCTGGCTAAAATTAATGTGCTGAATTGTATACGTGCTGCACAAGAAATTCCTCCAATTAGATCTGCTAAACATTGGACATCTGTTGAAAATGAGAGAAAAACAGTGGGAGTATACTTGCCTCAGAGCTAACCATCAGTTCTGGGACACTATGAACCATTGATACAGTTGCTGTGGATACTGGCATGTTCTGTTTTCCATTCTTACTTCGTAACCTAATAATTGAAGGAAAGAAAGAAAAATAGACAAATTTAATAATAAAATCTCAAAAAGCCAGAGATAGCTAACTGATTTATTGTGGTGTGAATTTTCATAACCACTTTATTTAATATACAAACCAAGTAGACTTAAACAGTGCATATAAATCTAGGTCATGTTTAATTGACTCATAAAGTCATAACTATTCATAATTGAAGAACTGGATGAACAGCATGCCACAGGTTTTGGTATGCTTTTTTTAGCAAACAAGAAGTATTCATGTTTAAATGTTATAAATATACTATGAGCTGTGAACTGCATATGGATGCTTAAATGTCCAGAACGCCACACTGCAAATGGGAAACAGTGAGAAAAAAGATTATGGTCAGTAATCTCTGTGGAGAAAATTTAACCAGCACTATTTACTGCCCAGCAAGTTCTACTTTGCTGTGTAAACTTGATTATTTTTTTAAAAATAAAATTTAGTAAGCAAACGTGTTTGCCAGCAAAAAGAAAAAAGCAGGAATACAAGATTGCCCAGAGAGTTCAGTGGGTTAGCATTACATTACAGTACAGTGAGCCTTTAGTATTTGCTGGAATTTGGTTCCAGTATCCCCCCCCCCCCGATATCAAAATCCGTTGATGCTCAAGTGCCATAAAATACAGTCCACCCTCTGCTGGTGCGATCTCTGCACATACGAATGCTAAGTTGCAGCCACTGACAACAATGGGACAGAGCATTCAGGTTTTTCGTTTTACACAAGGGTTCCTGAAATTGAACTCTCGCAAATATGGGGGTACACTGTACAATGATACAGTAAAAGGTTGTCTCCACATATAAATGGAAAACAACTCAAATGAGTGCAGGAGAGAGCTTGAGGATCTGTGAAATGGTAGAAGGTTTCAGCAGGGTATGCCTGTATATCATTGTAGTGTTCAGCATGCAGCAAAATCAAGGTTTTCTTTTTGGATTTTTTTTCCAAATATTTTTGAGCAGCAGTTGGTCAAATCCATGGATACAAAGGGTTAACTTTATATAACTTAAGATCTGTGTCAGCTACTATATCGAGCATGTAACAACTACAGCATTCTCTTGAGTCTAAAAAGTTCCCAGAGTAGCTCACATATCAGTCTTGGAGACAGTGGGGCCCACAGGCACTTTTCTGCAGCTCCCCAACTTCCCCTCATCTGGGTCCACCAATGCACCTGAACCAATAAAAACCAGAATTATTTACAGCCCAAAGTTTACACAGCAAAATACAACTTGCTGGGCTTTGAACAACGACTTTTTTTTAAGAGCCCAAATGCTGCAAGAGCATAAGCCGGGCTGAGCAGTTTGGTACAAAAATGTGTTAGCAGATCTCTATAGAAGGTAGCTGTGGGAAGGGAGAAGGAACAGCTAGTGTGATGGTACTGTATGTATGGTGATGCTGAAGAGACCCCCATGCCAAAGACATGCTGAAAAGCTGCTGCTGCAACAACACAGAGAATTTGGCTTACTACAAAGACAGAGAGGGCAAATACTTCATTCTATTTGAGGGGATCTTCTTTTTAACAAAGCAAATGGAAATTGATTTTCAGTAACAAGAGAAAAGACAAAACTCCTTGACACGAGGAAGGGAGTCTGTTCTCATTGTCTTTGCCTTCTCTGTGTCTCTAAATATACAAAACTTCTCTTATGTATTCATGGAAGGGGGCTAGTCAGTCTCTTCGTTGGGAGAACCCTTTCTCTCTCCACTTGTGGCTCCCTTGTCCCCTCGACCATGAATTTCTATTATGCCTTCAGATATTCATTCTTTCAAGAGTGGATTATAATCAGCATTTTCAGTAAAACTAAGAAAAAGAAGAGAGCTGCTGTAGCGGTCTAAGCATTGGACTACAACTCTGAAGACGGGTTTAAATCCTTACTCAGCCACAGAAACAAAATGGGTGATGTCGGGCAAGTCATACTCTCTCAGTCTCAGAGGAAGGCAAAGGCAAATCCCCTCTGAACAAATCGTGCCAAGAAAATGCCATGACAGGTTCAACTTAGGTAGCTCTAAGCTGGAAATGACTTGAAGGCACACAACAACAAGGAAAAGGTTTATTTTTTAAAAAAAATAAACAATCTCAGAGGATAGTGACATGTGGCCCATCCCTAGCAGTTCTCCAACCCTGGAACAGCACTCTGGACATTACATTACAATCTGAATGTGATAACAGAAAAGGAAAAATGTTTGGGGAGACAGAAGGAAAAAATGCAGCTTCAGTTAGCAGATCTTAATTTTAAACCAAGTTCTTACAACAAAAAGCCGGAAGTTCAACAAAGAAGAAGTTCAACAAAGAGAGGACACGACATATTCTCAACAGATCCAATTGGCTGGCTCCATATCCCTCTACTCACTTGCCCCAACTGATGGAATGACTGCTGCCAGATGACAGCCGAGGAAAGGCCAAAGGCAACTGTGTATGTAGTATATTATCCAGTGAGCAATGTAAGTAATATTTTAGAGATTGATAATATTTATTGACCCTGCTTCATTTGCATATGAACTGCAATATGAAATACATGGCCAGCAGTTTTTTCCAATAGTTTCAGAATGACCATCCTGCCTGGCCTTCATTAAGATGACAGAAACAAGTTTAGTATTGAAATAGAGTTGGCTGTTCACTTTTGTGGGTTTCTCTTTTACCAGTGTGATTATTCGTGAATTTGCACCTCCTTGCCTCCCCTCATCCTTTCCACCTCCTGTTCCAAGAGCCCCACCTTTGCACCCACAGGCCTAATTCCTGCATTTAGCAGCCACTCAATTCAACCTGATTTTGAAAGCCACAGCCACCACTGGTTGGAATCCCCATCACCTTACCCTGCTGGCCTTCCCCCCATTTCCCATGGTTTAAACAGATTCATCTCCAACCCTCTTTACACACCATCCAAGACACATATGTGCACCTTATCCAGCATTGGAAGCCAAACAACTCACTGGAATTTTGAAGGCAGGTGCCTGGGGATCCTCCACTCCCTTCTTGCTTTTTCTCTATCTCCTATTGTTTATACAGATCCTTCTCCTTCCTTCTTTACACACATTTCCAGACAGACATCCCCCGCCTTATCCAGCAATTAGAAGCCACACAACTCAAGGGATTTTCAAGGCAGCTGCCTGGGGATCCTCTACCTCCTCCCTCTCCTCACTTTTCTGCCATCTTGCATCCATTATACAGAGTGTGTGTCCGGGAAGGAGACAGATCTGTTGAAATATTGGAAGATGAGCAGCCAGGGAAGGGGGTGGAGGATCCCATCCCCACTTCCCATCCTGCTGGTGTTTGTTAAATTGGCTTTAGTAGTCGTATGAGGTGGCTGGGCTTTGAAAATCTTATTCACGGTTTTTCCGCTTTTGTGAGGATCTTGCACCCCCAACCCTAGTGAACGTGGAGGGCTGACTGTAAGCATTTTTACAGATGCAATAGTCTTATTCTTCCTTTCAATCTCCCCAGACACTCACATGGGTTCTACTAGTTCAATTGTTGAAACTGTATCAAGACATATAAGAAACTCTATTGCACTTCAGAAGGCACAAACAAAGTTCAGACTCCTACTACGAAAAGTATTGTTGGTAAAGCTTTCCTTCTTGAAAAGCTGTTACTCATCTACGTCTGTATTGTTACACTCATGTTTAATTGTCTAGAAATAGTCTTGTTATTTCCAGGTTTCACTCATTTCTAGGTTTCACTCATCAGTAGTTTGCTTATCCATATGCCTATACTCAAATATTTATTAAGTTATCAATCCTCTGCACACATTTCATGAATTCTCTAATACCTATTCTCAAACCATTGCACTTTTTTTCAGTCTTGTGCTACTCAAACAGATACTAACTAATATTTGTCAATACAGATACAAGTCACTATCTTGACCACTCATTTCTAGTTCTAACGGCATTTGAATAGGCTTAATTCAATCTTCGTTCTAGGGGAAAGCACAACAGTTATAATCGTCCGATTTAAACCAACATGATCAGTCATTGTCCAGTCCCATGAAGCATTACTTACTGTGTCAAATCCTGGCCACATTCTGCACATAAGCCTTTCATAACAACAGGATGGCTGCATGCTTCAAGTCTTACCAGAGCACCTCTGGAAAGCAAAGCAAATTGTGATTTAGATAAAAACTAATTTCATAAAATGTTACATCAAATCAATAACATAAAAACCTGATTTATCCTGTTCTGTATCATATTCTATAGTTTCAAAAGAAAGGTTACATATTGGTTGCAAATCTCCACAATACATTCTATGTAGCTCACAGGACACTTGGCACGAATATCATACACCATTCATTTCAGAATGAGGTAGTGCGTGACACTTTAGTCTGTGCCATCCCAATGAGGCTGTACATGGCAGTGGAACATTCCTGATGTATTCAGCAACATATCTCTTGAAAAATTTGTTTTACATACAATAAGTAAAACTCAGACAGAATAAGCAGTGTCACAATATAACAATAAGCATCAAAGGAAAAGAACTGGAGTTAAGCAGATGAGCCCAAATTTGTCATCAAATTAACAGTATTAATTCCATCCGAGCATCCAATTTCCACTTTGAATGTTTTTGCAGCTTTCCCGATTATATGTGAGATTTCCAGCACATATGATTATCACTGTCACCAGTCACAGGTTCTTCAACACCAACCAGTAGCTGCAAATCAATCAATGCACAACTATATAGTTATTTAAAAACAAAGTAACATGTCACATTATCAGCCATCCTCTAGGATATGACAAATGGCAACATCATCAAATCCAAGATTTCTCATCAAAGAAGCAAGGGTGGAGTAGTTATAATCTACAGTAGTTATACAGTTTGCTTAGTTCTATATCACAACTATTTTTTTTTTTTGTAATTGTTACACTGCATAATACTTAAAACATGGAAACATTTGAAGAAAAAAAAATCCCAGGAGGAAAATAAACTTCATTTGCAATTTTCAGTACAAGAACTAATTAGAGCTTAGGACCTTTATGAAAAATGCTTCTAGAATATTTTCCACTGTTGGCCAAATAGCTCAAATACACTTTGGCTCATGATCCCTTCATAGCAGTATGCAATTAAAATGAGTCTAAATGCAGACAACTTCATGACAACTACAAAAGATTTGATTCAGTTGGAATAGAGTGAAAGATACAATGGGAAAATACTTGTAACAGGACTGAATGGGTAAGAAGAAACTATAGGGCAAGAGATCTACTAATTACACTTACAGATACACAAACAACAAAGTCTCAAAAGATGTATTATTTCAAATTTCAGAGCTTATAAATAAAGGCCAGAATTCTGTACATGATTTTTAAAAGCATAAATACCATAGCTACACTGCTATGCAGTGAAGCACAGCACAGCTTCTTCATCCCTGCATATTGGGAAACAGCCACTGCAAACTGATGGGGTGTGCTCCCATTTCTTAGGAAGCAGTTGGCTGCCATTTCCAGTTTCTCCTGTGAGAGATCTCCAGTGTGAAAGGCAAGCACAGGACCCCTATTGCATTTCTTCCTCATACTGGAAATCACTTGTGCAAGGGGATGGGTGGGAATGGCAGTCAACTGCTTCCCAATCAACAGGGGAAGAAACCCCAATTGATCACAGTGGCTGCTTCCTAGTAAGTGGGGATTAGGGGACTTTCACAGTCCCAACATAACCACTAACCTAGATCAGACAGGATGATGTAGATCAGACAGGATCTGGTGCATTTAAAATATCTACCTGACTTTATTAGGCTCATCTTTTGAAAAAGCCATCTTCCTTAATACAGCACAGAAAGGAAGCACATGTCATTGCAATTGTTCAAAAGAAACCTATGCCTAACATCCATCTAAGCTATCACACACTATTTATTTTTCCAGTGGGGAACTTTCAACTCTTCACAAGATAAAGTTGAGATGCACCATTCCTCACTTAGCCATGATCAGGGCTCAGTGGCAGTTCTGCTTTTTCTCACATTACCTCTCCTCCCCAATAAGAGGTGAAAAAGGGCCTCCAGGGGCAAGAAGCCGGAGATCCCAGGCAAATGGGGGGCTCATTCACATTAAATTGTAGCGCTATGATCCCACTTTAACTGCCACGGCTTCTTCCTATGAAATCCCGGGATTTGTACCTTGGTGAGGCACTAAAGCTCTCCGGCTGAGAGTTCTAAAAGCTTCTCCTTAAAATGCAATACCCAAGACTCCCTACGAGGGAACCAAGGCAGTTAAAGAGCAATCACAGTACTGTAATCCCGCAGCATGAATGAGCCAGCGACGCCCGTTTAGGAGTCGCGCCATAGCCGGGGAGGAGGAGCGGAGCGGAGGCTGTCAGAGGCGCCGCCGCACAAAAGGGCGGGGAAGGGAAGGGCTGCTGCTCTTTCGTCTCTCTCAACCTCCTGCGCCACACTCCGGCTAAGGAAAGGAGCGGGTGCCGCCACAGCGGTTGTTTTTTCCGCCGCCGAGGCCGGTAGGAAGCCCCGCTGAAGTCCCAGCGCCGAAACCGGGAGGCAAAGCCCACCCACCCCGTTGCAGGGACCGAAAGCGTTGTTTCCTGGGGAGCTCCGGCCGCCCGGCCTATCCGTCGTTTTCCTGACCCGACCCTGCCCAGCAACTGGCTTCCCTCCCTCCCCCCTCCCTCTCTCTTCCCGCTTACCCGGGCGGGATGACTTGTCCCAGCTGCGCGCAGAGCTCTCGCACCACGCCGGGCCGCTCCGCTTTGACCTTTCGCTCGGGTGCCCGCTGTGGGCCGGCCTCGGCCGCCGCGTTTCCAGGCCGGGCGGGGAGCTGGATAGGCGCGCAAATCGCCAACACCGACCCGATTTTCACTGCCGCCCCGGCCGACACTTTCCACTCTAAGAGCCTCAGGGGCTGCGGGCCGGAGACCCGGATCTCCGTCACTTCGGACACGGCGCCGCCGTCCCCGACGACAGTGGCGGCAGCGGCGGTTGCTCCCGGGTCCTCCATGGCCTCGGCTACTGAGGCTCCGTCCCAGGCTAGGCCTGTTCTCGGCCAGGTCGCTATGGCAACGGTGGCGCCGCCGCTACCGGCTTAGTGATAAGAATCGAACGCAAAACGGTACCTTTTCCCCTCCCCCCTTTTCAAAAAAAAATAACAACAAGAAGTAGTCACGAGCACCGCCGACTGAGCGCGAGGTCAAGGCTCCGTTGCGCAGGCGCAAGACGCCTCTCCGTCTCCGGCCCGGGCAAGCTGCCTTAAAGGGACAGTCTCACGAAATTTAACCCGCCCAGAGGCGAGGCAGTCAACAGGAGGCTTTTCGCGCCTAGCCTTGTACAGCTCTGACGACGGGACGTTTTAGTCACGGCTGCGCCACTCCTGCAGACTTCCCTCCCTGGCGACGCAATCGTTCTCGAGCCCTCACCCTTCCCTTCCGCGTGGACTGCATAACAAGATGCAGTGTTACGCGCCTGCGCAGAGGGGTCTCTGGAAACCATGAAGTTCACCTGAGCTTTTTCTTGTTTTGGGTCTTTCCCCCCGCACTACTATTCTCTCCGTTTTAGAGGCATGCGTGGTACTCTGTGGTCAATTGTACTAGGAGGGGTTTTGTTTGTTTGTTTGCTGACTGGATTTCCTACTTATATAGGAAGCCATATAGGAAATCCAGAATGTTTCCATTAGAATGGTTTGGCAGCAGCATGTCAACCAGCAGAAATAATTAATAAAGAAAGTATTGCCTTGCCGCAATAGTTCAACGGTTAATTATGAATTTTCGAGGTCTTAAAATAAATTACTGTCCAAATGCTTCCACTTTCTACCAAGAGGTAAATGGACAGTGATTGAGGGCATTTCCGCACTAGACTGTTATAGGGCTATTATTCCACTTTCAACATCCTATGGAATCGTTTGAGGCCCCTCCTTAAACTGCAAACCCCAGGATTCCATAGGATGTTGAAAGTGGAATAATAGCACTACAACAGTCTAGTGCAGAAACAGCCTGGGAGATCACTTTCTGTTAGAGGAAGTGCTGGGGCTGAGGCGAAGTGACCCAGGATTATCCCCCATGTTATGTGTGCTGGATATAGGAAGTTGGTGCTTTTGCCAGTGGTTATGATAACGACTCTAGTGCGTAGTTGGTTAATACCTCTGCACTGTGAGCTGCGTGTGTGCTGGTGTTAATTAAAAGCTTCCTGAATTTCCACAGTTTAGATTGGATCTGAACTTGATCAGTTTCCAACAATTTTCTAATAAGGTTAAATAAAAAGCAATTCAGTTTTTATTGGTCAATTATTTCACTTAGTAGTTTGAGTTTTCTGTACAATATTTTAAACAGCTCAACTGTGCAAACTTATCCTATGTGTTGGAGAAGACAGTCCAGTTAACAGCAAGTTTAATGTACAAGTTTGGGATCTAACCTGTGTTAAAGGACTACATAAGTGCAATTTCCTTAGATCAGATCGTTTGAAATTTTGCAAACTCTCAAACCCCACCTATTTTTATTATGAAAATCATCTTGGCTTTGGCTAGAGATCTAAGAGAGTCTTTGAAGTCACTTGTACTTCTAGTAGTCCTTGTTCTCTCTTGCCCACCCCTCTGTCTTTGTGGGATGTCCTAATTCCAAAGATTTACATGCCATTTGAATGTTAATTCTTCCGGAAAAGCTAGTTCCTGTATATTAAAGCAGCTAGATTGCCCTTTTCACAGCAACTTTAAATATTTGAGGAAAAAAGCCTATACCTGCATCCCAGTCATCTTTAACTACTTTATGGAACAAAGTCTAAATAAAAGATGTGGAATAGGTGACCCTGCAGATATTATCCTATTGTAACTCTCACCATTCTTCAGCATGGGCTACAATGGATAGGGCTAATGGAAGTTGCAACTCAACATCTGGAGGGGTGTGTATTCCCCACTCTATGAAGCTTAGTTTTCCACTGTTAGAGCAATCAAAGTGCCTGGTCATACATGATCCATTGGGCTCTAGAGGTTTTCCTTTATTACAGTTGGCCAACACAACATTTCCAGAATTTACCCTTAAACAGTTTCAAAACAATATCCATTTTTCCTGGAATGAAACCTGAAGTGTTTTGCAGCTTGAAACACTCAGATCAGACATATAGAATAATTCAAGAAAAGCTTAAATATTGAGCTGTTCAGCCCAACACAGAAACACATTTTTGTTTTTCAAGAATATTCATGTTTTCTAAAGGCAGTGCTCTTTCTAATTGATTTTTATGTTTCCCTCCCATCTTAAACCTCTTTGCTTTTTTTTTTTTAAATTCTATCTGCAGTTTTATTCTTGGAAGCAAGTGACACCAGTGGCATATCATGCAATATATTTCATAGAAATAATTGCAACAACTAGGACTAATACAGTGGCTAGATGTACCCTCATTTGATGCTGTTCCAGTGGTTCCCTGCCAGCCAGAGTCCCTGCTCCAACTTCCATTAAGTATAGAGAAGTTTACTTGTATTTTTAAAAAGAGGCTATTTCAGACCTGGGTGGCCAAACAGCCCTTGTATGGGCAAACCCTCGATGCTTATGGCCATTTTCACATACCCCCCCTTTTTTTTGATGTGAGAGGATGGGGGGGAGTTTGGTGTGTCCCATAGAGGTCTGTGGGAGAGTTAAACTGGTTTTTGATTTGGTGATATTGTCCACTCATAATACTGAAGCTTATAAAGCCTCTGAGTTGTGTGGGAGCCCCTAAATGAGGGGCAACTTTCAGAGTTTCAAACATCAGAGGTCTGTATGTGCCCCTCTAGAGCACCAACCTCTTGGGAAATAAAATACCCTCAAATAGCTAATTTCACTCTCTAGGCCCATCACTCTCTCCCTTGTTTAAGCCCCATGGTGGGCTCACCCAGATAGTCTTGTCCAGTTTTGAAAACAGGCTCTCACAGCCTAAAGCAGGTCAGGAAGACAAAAATGGGACAAAATGAACAATCACACCCCCCTAGAGATCAGTGCAGCTATCCTTGTATGGCTCCATCTGCATGCTCACCCAACTCTGTTTTATTCATTGATTTCCTTGATTGGCTGTTATCAAAATGAGTAACATGAAAATTCATTCATCCATATAAGACTCTGGTCTTGACTAAACTCTCCCAGCTGCTCCCTAAACATGCATACGTAGGCATGTTTCAACTCCATTATACAGAATGACCATTCAAACCAGTAAGCAAGTGGCTTTCATCAAAGAGGAGGTGTTTTTTCAAAGTATTCTTTCACCACACAATCTATTTAAGTATATGAAAAGGGAATGTTTTCATTTATTATATTAAAATATTTATTTCAATATATTTATTCCAGGGTAGAGTTCTCAAATGATATAATAAAGTTGAACAACAACTAGACAAACAATTAGAAAGCTGGTAAAAATGATACACCTCAGCTGATGTTTTTGGTGATCTTTCCTCTATACGCTTCTTTGGGAAGGACATTCTCACCGCACACAAACACAGCATTTGCTGGGTGATGGGTAGCATCTAGGCTAGGTACAGACTTGTTCAAATGTTTGTGCTTGTGCATAGTACCTGAGTGGCATTAGATAGCTTGGAAATGGCTCCCACATTACAGAAGTAACAAAAGAATCATGCCTTGTTTTCTAGTGAGTCATATTTTTTCAAGAAACACTGTTAGCACTTTGGTGACGTAAGGTATAACCCAATATCCAATCAGAAGTATGTTGTCATGAGGAGTGCTTCCAGCCCAGTTTTAAAATTGCTCCAGATCAGTGTTACAACCATTGTTTCCTGTAGTCCATTTCACTTTTATCTCACCCCCAAAGCTATAACTGTGCATCTCTGTATCTGAGACTTTAATATGCTACTCCATTAGTGCACTGGCCAAAATGGACTGTAGTTCACAAAGTTTATGCTAAAATAAGTCAGTCTTAAAAGTGGCACAAGACTCCTTTCTCCACTTCCTTCCCTTCTTTTAATACCCAGAACAGACTAATATAGCTATCTTCCAGGCAAGCACTCTTGAAATAGTGCTGGCTCATTCACGAAATTGTATGGGGTGAGTGGGTGAGTGTCCAGATGTCATTGTTTTCCCTGCCTCCCATGCTTTCCTGTCACTTCCTGCATCATTTTTCTTTCCACAGAAAATCTGTTAAAAGAGAAAAAAAACAGAATACAGTGTCTTTTCATTGGTGGTCCTCGAAACCCTCCATCTGGCCGGACATTTAGTCATTATGGAAATAAATATTAAGGCACCCAATTCATCATTAGAAGGTTAGTATTAAAATGCTATAAAACAAGAGACAGAAAATTTGGCCCTCTTGGCAAAGGCTGAAGTAGCATGATCAATAATAAGAGATGAACGCAACTATAACCCAAAATACCTGGAGAACCAAAGGCACCTGATTCCTGGGTTACTTAAAGTGTTATTTAACAATAAGGAAACTAGACTGGATAAGATGGCTATATCTTCAAAACTTGATATTCAGGCCAATCAGATCACAGTGATTTTATATAAATATTGGTTCTTATTGGAAGATATTTCTAGGTGTAAAACCTCCAGTATTTACTTTTGAACATGGATATATTTCTAGAGCTAGCTTGATACACCGTAAAATGAAGTTATTTAAAATATGCTATAATATTGAATAACAGGCTGACAAAACAAAACCCTGTTAAATACTGTGAAGATCTGGCACCTATTAACTCTCACTAGTTACAGGTATGTGATGTTTTGCTGTATATGTCAAGTCTTCCCCTAATATGCATTTCTAGCATAACAGATAATGAACAACAATCACCATGATTGCCGCAGAATTATTTTTAGCTGCTGTAGTCACAGGAGTTGTTGCTGCCTGTATCCATGGTCCCTGGGTTACATGTTATACTCAGTCACAGAAATACCCACCACAGTCAGAAATGTTCAGTGGTAGAGAGGAAACTAATTAAGATTTTAAATATGAAGTAATATGGGAATACGAATACTGAATGGTAGTTTCAAATCCTCTAAAAATGAATAAAGAATACAACTGATGGGAGAAAAGTCTAATTTAACAAACTATAATACACGTAGTCAAATTAAGATTTGATCCCTTTATTGTTTAATCCTTCTGTTTTGCAGTATATTTAAAACCATTCTTACTTGTCAAATTCTCATAGAGATTTTCATGATCTCAGTATTAACTGCTATGGGCCTGGCCAGGCAACCACAGCACAAATAGGCTAGGAAGATTTTTTTTTTATAGCACTACAGTTTGATTGTTAAACCCCGCCCCCAGGAGACCTGGGTTCGAATCCTCATTCAGCCATGGAACCTCTCTAAGTGACCTTGGGCAAGTCACACTTTTTCAGCCTCAGAGGAAGGCAATGGCAAATTGGGTGTGTGTATGTGCTGTCATGTTGCCTGTCCACTTATGGTGAACCCATGAATTTCATAGGGTTTTCTTAGACAAAGAATACTCAAAGGTGCTTTTGCCAGTTTCCTCTGAAATATAGTCTACAGCACCTGGTATTTCTTAGTAGTCTTCCATCCAACTACTTACCAGGGCTGACCCTGCTTAGCTTCCAAGATAGATGGGATCTAGTGCCTTTAGTGTATTTAGGTCCTACTGTTAATAAATTTTGCCAAGAAAAACCTGTGATAATGTAGTGGTTTGAGCATTGGACTACAACCCTGGAGACCAGGGTTCAGTTCCCCACTCAGCCATGGAAACCTACTGGGTTCAACAATCAAACTGTGGTGCTATAAAAAAAAATCTTCCTAGCCTTTTTGTGCTGTGGTTTCCTGGCCAGGCCCATAGCAGCTAATACTGAGATCATGAAAAACTCTATGAGAATTTGACAAGTAAAAATGGTTTCAAATATACTGCAAAACAGAATTATTCAACACCTGCAGTATTTGGAATTTACTTGAAGGCACTTAACAACAACCAATTCTCTCAGTGCCTCCAACAGCCCTCTCTCTAGACAGCTGATATCATCTGCCTATTGGAGCCTCCAAGATTCAGAGAAGCTACATGACTACATAACTGCGAATAATTAAAGGAATAAATATAGGCAATCCGAAGTTACATGTAACCATAAATATATAGCTTCATATCATTCTTCTTGTTGTTGCTGCATGCCTTCAACTCATTTCCAAATTTGGCCACCCTAAGGTGAACCTATCATTGGGTTTTGGGGGGCTGAGAGTGTCTGATGTGCTCAAGATCACCCAGTGGGTTTCCATGGTGGAGTGGAGAACTGAACCCTGGTCTCTAGGGTCATAATCCAATCCTCAAACCACTACGCCATGCTGGCTCATGTCATTCCACAGCGCTGTAAACTAGAAACTGAGATTCATGCAGCAGGCCTTCTCACCATAATTTAGTGGTACAGAGACCTACTGCAATAAATGATCACTGTATTCTTCACTGAGAATCCATGATCAATTAAAATCATATTCAAATACTTTTGTGAGAAATAGATTTATATTTGGATAATTGCAGCAAGCAGCTGTGGCTTGTGTATTATCTGTTCCCACAAGATGGCACTGCTGGCTCTCTTTCAGATTGGCACTTGTTGTGCCAAAAATTGTGGCCCTGTTTGTGGTGGTGGTGGGTAGTCAGTATATGTCATAAAATATTCCTCACAACCTTTGGCAACTCTTTGGAACAAGACATCACATCAAGACAATGTAGCCAGTTCTGTTGGGATGGTGTGTGTGTGTGTGTGTGTGTGTGTGTGTGTGTGTAAGTAAATCTAAACCAATAGATGGGCAGATTATAAAAGGATAGGACAGAATCTTGAGGCATTCTATACAGTACAGCTGTTTTTTCCCCATAAAGATCCATCAGACATGAAAGGAGTATACATAATCAAATGTCTCCAGACATTAAAGGAGCATTATTTGCACACATGTTTGGCCACATGGAGTTTAGGATGAAGGAACGGGACCCACATTGTACTTTTTCAAGATCAGCAGGTTTGAATAACTGAGACTGACATAATGTTGTGTTCTATTATGATGAGGCAGGTTTGTTGAAAGGTGTGTAAGATTAAAAGCAATATCAAAGGGAAAAGACGATGCTGGATTTGTGCTCAAGATGCCTCAAGGAGTTGGGAGGTGGCGAGGGGAACAGAAACAAAACAATAGAGAGTTTATGAAGAAAGAAGGAAAAGGAATCATGGTCTGTGGTCTGGTGCTAGGAAAAAAGCCTTTAATCATAGAGAAGTCACAGATCTCAAAAAGACATGAAGAAAGCCAGGCCAATCTGATCAAGGCAGTTGCGGTGGAAAAGAGGACTATATAGAAATGCATCTGGTCTCAACCAAAGAGGAAATAAAGCTGATGGCAGGAAGTTCATTAGCAACTGAGGGAAAGATAAACAAGAGTTTCATTTTTCAAGAAGAAAGGTATACATTCACATTAGATACATGGGGAGGAATACTAGCAGCAGAATGGGCATACATCAACTCATCAGCAGGGAGACAGTGCAGTGGTAAGGTTATGCAAAGATGTGTCAGGTGTATTAAGGGGGTGCAAGGATAGCCACTTACACATTAGCAAATAAATAAAAAATAAGAAATAAAAAAGCATGTACCCCCATAAGAGGATACAAGAGAGCACAACTTTGCATAAACATTTTCACATGCTAATTTATATATGAACAGATGTCTATTTATGTATAATTACTATAACTTAAACTGGAACACAATGTATCTTGCCGTAGCGGCAACGATCAAGGATTTGCATTTAGGAATGTATGCAAAGGGAACATCTTTATAAAATCTTTGAGACTGAAAGAAGTTGATAGCATAACTTAAGTCTGCTTTATCAGATGCAATTTACGAAGGAGTATTTTTAGATTTCTCAGCCAGAGAGTTCCTTCACTGCTTCATCAAGCTACAAATCCCAAGATTCCATAGGATGGATCCATGGCAGTTAAAATGGATTTATATTACTATAATTATGTAGTGTGAAAAGACTCCTAGTATAACTACAGGTGGCCTTGTACCAGAAGAAAGCTTATCATAGCATGCGTGGGTTATTTCTTCTGCTGCTCACCTGTAATTTCCTGGACAGTGGTGAGGAGCTCTTTTACCATGCGTCTATATTTAGTCAGAAATCTGAGAGCAGATCTGTGGTAAAATTCTTGTGGTATAAGTAATAGTGATATAGTCATCTGTAACGTCCTGGCAAGTGATGGGGAAAATTTACTGCTCACTGGAGTCTCTAGTCAAGGATTTGGGGAATCTAGTAAATTTTCCCCATCGTTGGCCAAGCATGACAGATAACCACATTACTATTAGCTTTTTACGTGCGAGCAGACAGTAATTCAATTGATAACAAAAGGCTGGCTGTATTCATTCCCAATATTTTATGCACACAGGTCCTCACTGTTAGCGGCTTCCTGCAGTACACCCTGCTAATTAAAACCATCCCATGGTTCACATTATCTTAGTTCCAAAAGGACAGATTAGTTAAGTGTGCTTCAAGTATATCTTATGTTAATGTTTTTCATCTGGCTATTAGAATGTTCTTTGAATTTCTGATATTTTTAGGCCTTGTTAAATTTGGTTTATTTTCTCACTGCATTTCAGTTTACTTCTTTTTTAATCTGGATAACCATTGTTCTAATCCATTCCCTGCACTAGATGAAGTAAGGTCTTCCCTACAAAATCTTGAGCCGTTTAGGGACAAACTAGAAATTGTATGAAATGCACACTGTGATTGCATTTCCTTTTTCTGCAACAGTAGATGGGAATCAGCATTAGGACTGTGGCACCTTGGCCCTTACAATGTCTCCAATAAAATCCCTCCCTCCTCAAGCTGCTATTTGTTATAGGAGGGAAGCTTGTATTGTCATTGTTACAGGTATTAATAGCAGTTCCCTCCTTTGGCCAACAAAACAAACAAACAAACAGACAAAAACAACTTCAGAGAAAGAGATTTTTAATCACCACCACTGGCCAGGGAAAAGGGCAAAACCCATGCACCACAGTTCTGGTCCTGATCTTGTCCCCAATTGTATTCCATCTACCACTAGCAGCTATGCCACCAGAATGTTACAGATTTCACGCAGTATATGCTTTGGCCCTAAGATTTCCCCTAAGCCTTCAGTCTGGTAGCCAAAAGTATACAGGAAGCCCCCACCTTTTAATGCCCTGTCATCTGACAACTCACTCTTTTGATGTTTTCAAATTAAGGACAAGTTCCATTAATTTGATGGCAGTTCTGCTGTTTCATCAGTTCTTGTCTTACAGGGGCTCACTTGGAGCCACTTGTGCACACACACTGCAAAGTACAAAGCAAGCTGAGAGAGGGGAAAAAGCAGTGCACATCCCGTTGGTCCTAAGTGAGCCTCTGTAAGTCCTTCATGCTCCCTACTTCTTCTTTTCAATCAATTCCGTTTTCTGACAGTGCTCCAGTCCCTAACCTGTCAAATACGTGGGGGAAGCGTGTATCTACACTCGCACTACGCAAATATGTGAATTTTATATAACTTCATCCTGTGAAATCCTGGGGTTTGGTGAGATAATTTGCTGGAAATATCTAGTCTAGCCCCTAAAACAAAAGTCAAGTGAAACATTTTTCTATCAAGTCAGTGGCCAAAGCAATTATCACCAATATAATAAATACCAGCAGACATAATTAACAAACAGCTTACTCATAAAATCTTATTTCTAATTCCCAACAAATAATAGTTCATTCTATCTATATTGCAAAATTAAATTCTTTTAATCATCAGTCTCTCTCTCGTCAGGACACATGGAGAATTACTTTTTGGAGGCATGGACTAGAGATTCTGAAAAAAAAGTGCTAAGTACCTCACCAGCTTGCAGTTCCCTGAACTACCTAGAGTGGAACCATTGTAGCTGCAGTAGGTGCTGCTCTTATTGCTATCTGGCATGCCTTTTCCCCAGGATTGGAACTCAAGGGAAGTTACAAAAATTAAAACAAATACAAATAAAATCCATGTGTCAGTAAAAACATATAGAACATAATTGTTTAAAGGTAATTAAACTATTTGTAAAATTAAAAACAATTTAAAACATGTCCATCAAAAAGATGAGAAATAAAAACAAAACATCCCTTTCCTTATAAGGACTTTTACAACATCAGATATAGGCAAACAAAACACTTAAAAATAGGCTAAAACAATTTCTTTTAAAACAATTTTTAAGAAACCACACAGAACAAAAACAGTCAGAGCCAGAACCCTTAAAAGGACTGAAGGCCATGTGAAATAATAGTCTTAGCTGTCGAATGGAAGGAGAGAATTCCGCAGCCAAGGTGCCACTGCAGAGAAAGTCCTGTCACAGATACTCACTAATTTAGCTTGCGGGGGGGGGGGAGTCACGAAAGCCTCTCCGCCAAGGATCTCAGATTTCAGGCAGGCTTCTATGAGAGGACGTGATCTTTCAGATATCCCAGACTCAAGCTGTTTAGGGTTTCATAGGTCAAAACCAATACCTTGAACTGAGCTCAGAAGCAAATTGGAAGCCTGATGCCTATTCTCTCATCTGCCTTTTGAGTGACCAGAAGCAGTTCTGTCTTCTCTAGTTTAAGCTTCACTAATGACATCACTAGTTTAGAACCAAAGCAGCTTCCTTAGATTTAAATGGAAAGACAAAACAGAGCAGGACAACAGCCACAGTGCAACCAAACCCCAAATGGGACAACCTGTACCAGACCTCTACCAGTGGTTCCATGTATATGTTAAATGACCTGGGAGATGTAAGGAAACTCTGAGGGAATCCACCTGCCAACAGCCAAGACATTGAACAGGAATCCACCACCAACACCCTTTGAACCCACCAGGAAGGAATAGAATCCCCACAAAATGGTAACTCCAAGGCATTATACCAGCGGCCTGGAAAGATACCATGGCTGATAATATTAACAGCTGCCGAGAGGTGCAGCAGAACTCATAGGGATACGTTTCCCCTGTCTAATGCCTGGAGGAAAGGTGTCCAATAAAGTGACGAAAGTTGTATCTAGAGAACCAGAAAAGGGAGGATCTTACACCAGTTGGAACCTCTCACCTTTCCAATGGAGCCAAAGCATTTAAAGTCCTATTTGTATAGCTATATATCCAGAAAAAACTTATTTTTCTAGATTTGACCACATGATGGCAGTACAAGACATAAGTTTTCTGCCTTAGGGTTTGAGTGATTTGCTGGCTCTATGTTTAAAACCATGGCAAAACTGCTAAACTCACTTGTTGTTGTTATTGTTGTGTGCCTTAAACAACCCTAAAGCAACCCTATCATGGAGTTTTCTGGGGGCTGATTTAAACAACCCTAAGGAAACCCTAGCATGGGGTTTTTCTGGGGGCTGTTTTAAAATAAAGTACATCTATGACATTTCTTGTTGTTTACCATATCTCAAATTATTCTCAAACATAGAAGTCAGTTTCTAGAGGTAAGCAAGAATTTGGGGCTGCACTGCACTACAAAGACTTTCCTAGATCCAATTCTTACATTATTTTTTTATTCAATTTCTAACACGGTTCAGTTTATTGTTCCAACTACAATATCTTGCTTTTAAAATCCTGAACATATCAAAGAGTGGAACACTAATCATATTGCAACACAGATTCCTAATAAGGCCTATAATATCTCTTCCTCTTCCTCCAATTTTCTGATTTACTGACAGCTTTACCTTTCTGAATTTGGTAAAATAGTCTCTTATGTCACAGGTGGACGTTAGAGGAAACATCCCATACCTGGAAAATAGACACAAAGCAGCCTTTCAGAAAGGGACATACGAATCACGGTGGAAGAATTTGGTAAAGACAGATGGTTGAATTTACTGATAAAGGTGGTGTGTGTGTGTGGGGTCATTCATCCTGAAGGGATGAATAGGAGACTTGAAAATAACTTAGAATATTTGAAGAGTCTGATCCTACAATGAAGCCAGTTGTGGCACAGAGATAAGAACACTGAATTCATATACATACATACATATATATATGTATGTATGTATGTATGTATGTATGTATATATGTATATGTATGTCAAAGGGCGATGGCATATCTATCTATCTACCTACCTACCTATCTATCTATGTGCCAGTGCATAGATAGATAGATAGATAGATAGATAGATAGATATGCGCCACTGCATATATATATGATCTTCCATTTTTATTGCTTGTTAATAACCCAGGTTCAGATAGTTGGTTTATGTTTCCTTAATAGGAGCTAACGCTTAGCTGAGAGTATATAATCTTTCTGTATGTCTAAATAAGATAGCCATCAGAGCCTGGAGAAGATGTCCTCTCCCCAGCGGCTAAACCGGGGGACTGATGGAAGATGAACATGGGTGAAGAAACAGTAGTTTGAGCAGTACTAGACAGAGAGAGATGTTAAGTTAATTGAAGGCTAGGAGAACCTTGGAGTACAGACCTTCTTTCTAGAAATTTGATGTGGAGTAATGGATTCATTGTCTTGTAAGAGCACATGCTACTTGTCTACATTTAAGCTCAATTCAGCTTCACTAGCTTTGCAGAAGTATTCATCTCCTTTGACTTTTCTACATTTTGTTGTGCTCAACCTGGAACTAAAATGGATTTAATTGGCATTGTAACCATTTGATGTATGCAAGATAACCAACACTGAAGGCAGAGAATTTATTGGGACACAAAGGTTAAGTAAGCTGGACAAGCACTGAGTACCTTGTGTACCTCACAAATTAGTATCAATACCAATTGATACTAATTCAGGTTTGTTATCACAGCACAACGTGTAAAAGTCAAAGGGGGAAGTGATGAATACTTCTGAAAGACACTCTGTTTGTGATGAAGTGATTAACAAACAAAGCCAGAAGATATAGAATGAGAAAAATCTGTTGGCTTCTGCCTTCTTTAGTTGCTCAGGATGAAACTGAGCTGCATCAAAGACGGCAGTTTAAAACACTGTTTTCAATATTCTTCAGTGGATGGATCTCTGTCTTCTCTCTCTGTCAATCTCTTTCTGTGTGTGTATATGTGTGTGGGGGTCCCTCCTATGCTCTCACCTCTAAAGGAATCAGCCTTGGTCTGGAGCATATGAGTCACACAGTCCAGGTTGTTCTTAAGTGGAAAACATAAAACAACATACTTGAACCTTCTAGAACCTTCTTTAGTTGAAAAATTTTGACCACGGGGGGAGACATAATAGTGATCCAATGGTTAACCTGCCTTTTAGAATCAGAACAACATGGACGTTTTTGTTCAGGCACCTTATACATATATATAACATATACGCACACACACACACACACACACACTTATACATATACATACAGTACATTCAGGTTGCCTGGAGATATTGTTACAAAACAGAGAAGTGTATGGTTATCACATCACCCACAATGTGAGATAATAAAAGATTAGCATGCAGCAGGGGGGCCATCAAAGGAAGATAACTTTTCAGACAATCAGAGTGAGAAATTACAGTAAAAGTTTTCTGCTTGCTTTGTCACCTTCTTACCTCTAGCACCAGCGGTAAGGTCATTTCAAAATAGATCAGACACCAAGCACATGGAGGTTATAGCAGGCTCTTTCTGTGACACGCACGTTTGTTCCATTGGTTTCCATCCTGAACTGCATATAGTGAAAACAACACATTATTAAATGTAAGTTGTAAAATCACCATCACTGCTATGCATGTGGATATCGAAATGGTTGAACAGTCTTTTCATTATAGACAAGGTTGGAAGATTTAGATACCCGTTAGCTGGTTTTTAACTGTCTTCTGTTGTTCCAAAAATCACATTTTGTTGTTCTTTATAATCTCACAGGTAATGGGGAAAGTGTGTTCTAAATGAAAAGAAAAATCCAAGTGCTCATGAAATCAATGGCTAGATCAAAAGTATGGGCCCTGCTCTTGTGTATAATTGCAATAACTAGTCACCAAAGATACTGATTGTGATCCAGAGCTTGATTTAAAGTGCTTTGACTTCTATGTGGAAACTAAGGAAACGTAGCTATGTACTGCACTGAAACCTTATGCTACTGTCCAGCTAATGAAATACACTTAAGTCCCATACAAGCCATAGATATATTTTGAAATTACTTTCCTGCTGGAGCTGGTGGTGAGAAAGTGATTAATGATTCTAAGTAAACATGCATAGAAATAGGCTGCCCAGCTCATTCATTTTAATAGACTTTATGTTCAACAAGGTTACACCCAAGTAGATATGTAAATGATTATGCACCAGGGCTGCAGTCCTACAAATTCTTACCTGGGAACATAGAACTGGATAGGATTTAGGCCATTTCTGCACTAGACTGTTATAGCGCTATGATTCCACTTTCAACATCCTATGGAATCCTGGGGTTTGCAGTTTCGGGAGGGGCCAGACGGATGTTGAAAGTGGAATCATAGCGCTATAACAGTCTAGTGCAGAAATGGCCTCAGTTCTGAATAAACATGTATAAGACTTGGCAGTTAAATGAATAGATCTTTGAGGAATTTTAATCATAGTCTTCTCTCTTATACAGAGTAAAAACAATTCTGCAAATAAACTGATGTTGTATCCCTAAAACATGCTGGTGTAAGCTGTGATTGCTATGATTATGATATATTAAATCAGAGTTTTGAAAAGTTACCTTTGGGGAGTACAGCTCCTAGAACTCCCCAGTAGTATGGTTGTGGCCATTCTAGTGTGGTGTCATTGGAATTGTAATCCATAAATGTAACTTTTCAGAACTCTGACACATGCTGCCAAAATTATTCCATTACTGAAAAGCTTTAGGATTGTGATATTAGGCTTCCAACTATGCAATTACGATGAAAGTAATATGAAAGCCAAATTTTACCATGGACACAGTATAAAAGCTTGTAACTTAAGCTTATGACTGAAAAAGATGCCATTTCAACACACTATTAGGAGCACCAGAACAGCAATCCAAGGTAGGGCCGTGAGGTGGAAGAAGGCTTTTCCCTCTTCCTCTAACAATGACTCTGGAACAACCACAATTGATGCTTCCATGCCTCCATTCCTGCAATGCTGAGCAGGATCACAAGCTTTAATCCTGTCCCTTCCCCCCAGCAATCCTCCTTAAGTTTAGTAGGATGGAGATAAGAAGAAAGCTTTTCCTTCTTCCAAGTGGTCGTCATCAAGATCACTGTTTTGCTGCTGCTAATAGTACCAGGAAGGGAATGCAACAAGATTGCTAAACCTCCATGGCTTGGCAGTCCTACTGGGTTTATGGACATAGGGATGGGAATCGTATTGCTCGTGGGCTATGCATGCCCTACAAATGCCCTATGTAGTCTCCAGAGTTCTACACCACTGAAAAAGAAATGATCTAAATTAGACAATTGGATCCCCAGAAATATGCGCGACTCATGATCGTAGTAGTAGTGGGGTACCCTTGCCCAAAATTTTGCAGTAAGGTACTCCTGCTGTTCAGGCCACCAGCCTGGCAGACACTGCCAGGGACTGGGTTTGTTCATTTTAATACTATGTTGGAGTGTCTGCAGAGGAAGTAGTGGAAAATGAGGCAGGGATGATTCAAGGGATCCATTCACACTACACAGTTATAGCACTTTGATCTCTCTTTAACTGCCATGACAAGATGGAATTATGAGGTTTGTCATTTAGTGAGGCACTGTAGGGTTCTGTGGCTGAGAAATCTAAATAACCATTCCTAAACGGCAGATGGGAAGATGGAAACATAGCAGTTAATTTGGAATCATAGTGCTATGATTGTGTAGTGTGAAAAGGACCCTGGACGCACTGCAGTTACAAAGCCCTGATTTGTGTACATGGTTGTATGCCTCTAACTTGCCCCCAAGCACCACAAGCCCTTGGGATCGCCGGTTAAGATTATTGTTTGAACCCTGTCAGTACATGTATACAAGGTGTTTTGAACATTCAAAAGCGCTTTATAAATGTGTATGTGCCATTATTGAATTTCATTTCTGAGTACCAACAACTATTATTTCAAAAAGATCTCCACTACTAATAAAATAAACTGCACACGATCACTGTGGGTCCAAAGGCAGTCATATTACACTGCTCTGGAGTTGTTGCTGCTGTTGAAGGGTGGGTATATATTTTTAAAGTAAAATAAAATATTTGAGAGAGCAATACGAAGTCATCTTGCATAAGTACAGAGTGATAAAGCCAGCAGGTGTTTGCCATCTGGAGGTTTTGAAAAAAAAAAAGGTATGTGTTATGAAAGTATCCTCAGCAGATCTAAATGGTTTTGCTGAATGTGTTGCATTTGCATCTAATGAGCTGATTATGTAAATCACCATGTTTAAAATGTACATGTTTTTAATGAAATGGAGGTTGTTGATTCTTCTTTCAATGAATACAGAAATAATAAGGATGATCACAAAATAGTTGAAGTTACAATCCCATGTTTCTTGGGAGGGCATACTGGGGCCATACGTGAGATCAAATCTTTCCCTTTGAGGGCAGAGCTAATGAGGTACAATTTTTTAGGGAGCGATTTTAACTTCAATGTCCTGTCAAGGGTTGTGCTAGACAACAGGCTTAGTGTGTTTTTAGAAGAGGTGCTCCTTCATGTGGTGAAAGACATGTTTTTCATAGCAGATGATTTTCCTTAACTGTGCATTTCACATTTAGCATGCCTTGCTTTTGGGTTTAGTCTTTGAGTGGTAAACACAGGCATAATTTAGTGAAATGTATCTCTGAGGAAACTCTTATCATAACAGGGAAAGCATATTCATCGTATTTCCCCCTTTTGCCTCCACAGATGCCAAACTGTTCAGGCACTGGAGGGTAGGGGTCCAAGTATCTGTGGATGAGTGGGATTCCTCAAGAGTCATCAGAAACACCTCCTTGCCTGCTTCCAGCTCCTTGGCTTCAGGAGTGAATGACATACCCTGTAACATTTCACAGATGAAAACCAGGACACATGTGGCCAAGTAACATCAGAGTGTGGTCGAAAAGATAAAAGTTATTAAGAAGGGAAGAACATACAAGGTAGGATAAGCTGCAGTAGTTTGATTCTGCCTGAATCTACAGTGAAGGGTGAGATTTGCCTCCCCACCCCTTTTCCCCTTGTTGAGTTAATTAAGTACAAACTACTTTTGCACTTTGAACTCAGGCCATTTCCACACTACACTGTTATAGTGCTGTTATTCCATTTTCAACATCCTGTGGAATTCTGGGATTTGTCGTTTACTGAGGCCAAAGAGCTCTCTGGCTGAGAATTTTAAATGCCCATTCCTAAACCGCAAACCCCAAAATTCCACAGGATGTTGAAAGTGGAATAGCACTATAACAGTGCAGTGTGGAAATGGCCTCAGTTTGCAGCAACTGAAGTACGCTGAGGACAAAGGGAGAAAGTGGAAGGAGGAGAATGAAACTAGGACATTTTAAAAGCAACTTAAAAAGTGGGAGGACAGAGGATTAAACTGGGTCTGTTGCTGCCGAATTGGGACAGTTGTAATGATAGTCAATTAATGGCCTCAGTTAAAACAGGGGGGAGGAGCCAAAAGATCAATAAAAGACTGTTAGCGGTTTTTGAAGGGGAGGACCTGGAAGTCAGAAGTAACAAGATGGTAGAACGGCTACACAGGTTTGGGGTTTGAGTTGCAGAGGAATGAAAGGATGCCACCAAGGACTTATGTAGCAGCTTGTCTATGACTTGTTTTGTCTGCCAGAATTGGGAGAGTATATATAAGAACCGTGTAAGCAGAGAGAGGCTTAGAGGGAACCAGGAGATGAGCCCTTCTGCAAACAAGCAAAGCCTGGCAAGTTGGCAAGGTAAAGAGAGGCCTGAGGTGGCTGATGCAGAGCATTCTCTCCGATCTTCTCAGAAGCTCTTAATCTCCCAGGCTATTCCCTCCTGGGATCCTCCTCCTGCTACTACCTTCCAGGGTCCTACAAAGGTACTTATCCTGAGATGATTTACCTGTGTACCACCGAAGCTCATTCCGCAGCTACTTCCACCAGCGCATAGTCTAGTTGTCTGTCTGAGAATTCTTTAAATTTAAAAGAAGCATGAGTGACAATGGGCTTGACTGAAAGGGCATGCAAGCTGGAGGGGGAGGTTAGACATGCTGTTTCCCATGAAGGCTACAACCTCCACAATGGAGTCAAATGGGGCAGGCCAGGAGGTACCTTGGATCAGACGAATCAGAAGGTAATCCAAAGCCACTCCGTTCTTCAGACATGCCTCCAGCTTGGTGGTGGTGATGGCAGTGGTGGGAATATGTTCCAGCCTGAGACTTGCCATATATCATTCCCCTAGCACTGGATGAAATGGAAAGAGAATTATGAAAGCAGAAAACAAACAAACAAACACAAACAAACAAACAAACAAAACAGAGCAGGAACTAAAGGAGGAAAATGTTTCTTGTCACCCTTCTGGGCTGCTGGAAGAGGCCTAGCAGGGTTTTGCATGATGTGGATCATCCGCCTTCAGATCTCCGAAAGGAAGGATATATATAATACACATGCACAAATATAAATGTACAGTGGGCCCTCAGCATTCATTAAGCTTTGGTTCCAAATTTTGTGGAAGCTGAAGTCCCATTCTTTACAATGGTGTAGTAGAATAGTGTCTTTTATATAAAGTGGAAAAATCAAAGTTTGCTTTTTGGATTTTTTTTAAAAATATTTTCAAGCTGTGGTTTGTTGAATCTATAGATACAGAATCTGTGGATATGGAGGACCAACGGTATTTGCATCTTACAGACACTGACTGCACTGACTGACATAGTAGTCTGATATTTTCTTAAACAACTTTCAGTGTAGTCAGTTTTCCTTATCTGGCGTAGTGTGAACTTTTCTAGCCAGTACTTTTAAGCTCCCCATCCCCAGTTTCTTTGGAAAGAAAGAAAGAAATGCTTCAGTTTCTTCACAATCTAACCTTTCCTTCTGGTCATCAGTCCCCTGTTCCCATGACCTATTACCCTGTATTTCTTCCCCCTTGACAATTCGCTAATAGCCTCATTCTCCTCCCTTCTCATCGACTCATCTTTCTTCCTACGTGGAGGCATAAGTCAGCACCAGTGTGCATATCTTCCTTGTCTTCTTCCAGGATCTGACTTTTTTTTCCTTGCATCACCATTAACTTCCAGACATACCTAGGGAGAAAGGTAAATGATTGTTTAGTTGTCATTTGTTCTAGGTTTAGAGTCTAAATGGAAATCCGTTATGTCCCTGTATAGATTTTTATAGTTTGGTTTCATTTATGTTATAAATGAATGCCTAACTGTACTTGGCACTGCATATATTGGCCAGTGAATAGACTGTCTGCAATAAATGTGTGGATGCTGAACACCATAGCTACTGTGTTGGAATAAAGCTGAAATCCATCGTTTTTGTTTTTTGTTTTTTGGTCAACTATGGCTCCTTTTAAAATCTGACTAATCAAGTATCCAATGTCATGGCAGCACATCCTATGTGCTGTTGTTATCCCATATATAGGTCCTTTCATGTGTTGCAAGACTCTGGTCATTTCTTATTGAGTTTCATCATGCTTATGAAAAATAATATTCAGCTTAGTCCTGCTTACTTTAAACATGAAGAGGCCCTATTGGAGAAATAGCTCTTCCCCGCTTCAGAGCTACTGAATCTTGAAATCCTACTTTTGGGAGTTCTGCTGCCAGATTATAATCCTGGGTATGCATGAGAGAAGAGGGCTTAATCCAAGCCAGCTATTGCCCCTAATGCAAATCTCTCCTCTTATCCCTTTCTCTACCCTACATTGGCTTGCTTTCAGTTTGGGAGCCTGCTCAGTGAATATATATTAAAAATCCATCTGGAACAGGTATATGCAAAAGAAATTTTCCGGAGTGGCAAGGGGTCAAGCAACTACTTCCTGTTTCATGAAAGCAAGAGGAGCAGGTCTGTAGACTCCTTGCTGTTGCAATAAGGCAACAGTGAGACTGCATCAATTTCCTTGTAACCACTAATTATAAAGATGATGGTGGAGAAATGTGAATTACAAAGAATTCTAAGTACCAAAATCTGCATGACATATATGTGATCATATAAACACAGGTATTTCTAGCTGCCAATAATATTTATTCCAATAAATACAAAAACAATTCCAAATGCAGGATCACACAGGATAAAGTAAAACGAGAATTTTATTTTTCCATTTCACTGAACGTGTTTAAAATCTTTGCTTCCTCAGGCAATCATATTCTGATACTGTCTGAACCAGCATGACTAACGGCTAGTCAGCCAGAAAATGGATGCAGTTTCCTGTGTAGTGTAAGATGCATACATTCACATTAACTGAATGGATGAGGAAATTTTTGCTGTCTTCTAAATGTCTGGATGAGAAACACTATAGTGGGTTATGTACTAGATCTAGGAAACAGGCAGCAGGTTTTTAAACAACCAAGATTAAATGCGTAATCATGACCAGTTTACTCGAGTCTTTACTCCTGTGGGTAATTGGGTGTTTAGTAACAAAGGAAAGAGTATTTACAAGTGCTGGCTATAGAACCAGGCCTCGTGTATCAAGTAAATTACATCTGCTCAGTTACTGTTCCCAGTTATATTTTGTTAATGTCTCATCAAAACCAGTGGGACTTATATACAATCAAATAGGCACAGAGGCTGCAACTAGTGGGTTCAATGATGAAAACCAAGTTCTCTCAATTTAAGTTTAACTGATTCTGGGAAGGGATTGGTGTGCTTATTTTTCAACCTAATATCCCTAGTGTGTCAGCAAAGCCATTCTGTTGCTGGTGTATAACATTTACCTTTTTTGGAACAATACTTCTCAGTGGTAGAATTCAAAGATGTAGTTGCATTAGTCTGGATCAGTACACAAAGGGATGGTGTAGCACCTTTTGAGACTGGGAGAAAGGAGTTTGTAACATAAGCTTTTGTAGAATGAGTCTACAAATAGACAGACGTTTATACCCATGCCAGGTGTGTGTGTGAACAGTAACAGAAATGCAACATTTGTGAGTATGGTGATGAGGTGACAAGCTGGTTTTAGCAATGGTTGTTGCGGGACAATGTTGGGACGAAAGATATTGCCTAAAGCATATCTTGGCTTTAGGCAATATCTTTCCTGCCAACTTTGTTCCCCAACCATCGTTGAAATTAACTTGTCACCTCATCACCATACTCACAAATTTTGCATTTCTATTACTGTTCACACATACCCAGGCATGGATGTAAATGTCTGTCTGTAACCAAATCACTCCATGCGTCTGATGAAGCAGACTCTGTCTACAAAAGCAGACTCTGTCTACAAACTTCTTTCACTTAATTAATTTCAAAGATGCTACAACATCTCTTTACTTACTTCTCAGTGGTTAAACAAGAATAATATGTAAGAATAGTTAATGATTTTAAGAAAATTGTATCCATGTATCAAAAGCACCACTAGATAGCACAGGGTGCCATCCAGAAGTTATTGGACTGCAGGTCCCATATTCTTTCACAACTGGCTATCTTGGCAAGGGCTCATGGGAGCTGCAGTCCTGCAATGTCTGAGATTACAGTGAAGCAGCAGATCTTGAATGTTATGAAAAGGCAGCAAATCAATTACCATTCAATTTGTTACTGTACTTTTAATGCCAGGATGAATAGAGGTGTTTTGGGTATTTTCTGCTTTCTGGGCCAGTTACTATACACTAATTACTATGCACCTTGACTTGTGGATATGGGTGCTATCTGCTGTTTTGCCTGAAGCAGAGAAATGTTGGTAGCGCTCATATAGGTTTGATCTTGACGGCACCAACTGGTGCTGCCATGAATTCAAATGCTTTGATGGGAGCAGACTGAAAATGGATATACATGGCCTCTTTCACCTGTTTCTTTTTTGGCATGTTTGAACCTGGTACAAGAGTGCGGCTTAGTTATACCTCCATGTCTTGAAAGCCATGTTTACTTTCTCCAGCAACATTTCATATGACAGAGATTGTAGGAGGAATAGCAGACTTATTTATTTATTCATTTGATTTATATCTCACCTTTTGCCCAAAATAGGATTCAAAATGGCTTGGAATATAAGTTAAAACGAAATAGTTAAAACAACAGATGGTACAAAACTTTAAAAAGCAGATAATAAACCTTATTTGGGTTAGTTATGTTAGAGGTAACAATGCCTGTCCTCAGAAGTTGTTAGTTTGCATGTCCTGAGAGTTTAAGCATAGCATATATTATGTCACTTCTTGTTAGTGTTAGCCACACCCTTTCTCTTCCCGCATTAGTTAGTCTACAATCTCTCTGAGTCTCTTCAACTCTCATGTTGTGGTCTTCAGTTCTCTCTCTCTCATGTTTGAAGAGCCCACATTACAGAGCCTCTCACCATGACAGGTTACGAAACCATTGGTATTTGTAAGTAACCCTACTTCACTGTTTTTCACAGAGAAGACTAAGCCTGTTTTATTTCTCTGCTAGAGCCTGTGTGGTGGTGGTAGTGGTGGTCGTGCAGAGCTGGTTGTTGCTCACTTTCTGCCTTCCAATAGTAATTACTCTGCTTATGAGATATAAAACTGTCTCTCGATCCCACAACAGGCTAAGCTTTAATTACACTCACATGATTATGAACTCATACATTGTTTTTTGGCAATAACAGATGTCAACCAACCATTTGTCAACTACACAGGTAAACAGTGCAGACTTGACCTACAAGACCAGCCTCATCATTAGGCTGAATTAAGAAACCACCTCAGGTGGTAAATGCTGGGAAAGAAATACATGACAATTCTCCAGCTGCTCCTTCTGAACCTCCTGGCTTTTCCTCTCTCATATAACTTGTTTTCTACTCTCCTAATCATGAGTGGGCAACTTTTGGGAGTTAGGGGGCTGGATCCCCTCCAGGAGACATTAGAGGGCTGCACCTTCTACTGTTCTCCTTTTAGAAACTCTTTCTTAATGAATAAATATCCTAGATGTTACAGAAACAACCTTGGTCTCATGTAGACTGTGGGTTCCATTTTGCCCATTTATGCTCTACACTGACCTGCTACACTCAGATGAGGTAGAGGACCCAGACTCATTGACAGTACTGCAGTAATGTTCAAATATACATCTATTTCTGCTTAGAAGAATACCACCCAAAGCATGAATAAATGATTGGGAGTTGCACAGAAATCCCTGAGTTTTTTTTCCAGGAGGAAGAATATTGCAGAAATTATTTGTTTGCAGGAAGAATATTGGAGGAATATTGTAAAAAATTATTGCCTGCAAGGTGAAGACCATAAACATGTACATCTCTAGAGGCATCAGATTTAAATGGGAGTGAGGTTCCTATTCTGTGGGTTTGTTTTTTATGCACATTGGCTTCATATCTTAAGCCTGTCTCCAACAGATTCTAGAACTACAGATCTATGGCTGCAATACTATACTTGCTTATCTAAGTCCCATTAAATTAAGTGAGATTCTCTTTTGAGGAGGCATGTAGAGGATTGCCCTATAAAACAAAGCTGAGATTTTGTGAAATTATGCAGGACTGAAAGATTGACTCTGTACATGGCCAATTGGCAGGGCTGCCTTATCTATTAAGAACCTTAGGCAAAACGTCTAGGGCCTACGGAAACAAGATTTTAGGGCCTATGAAAACATCCCTAGTATGTTGAAACAAGGCGGGGAGTTGAATACAGGAGTGTCTAGGATCTATGAAAACTTTAATGTGCCCCTGCCTATTGGCCCATTCGCTGTGCTTACCAGTGTAGGCCCACTTGGTTCCAGACTGTCCTGTCCATTGATTAGCCAAAATGAAAAACAAATACCATACATACATGCACTTCCCTATTGTGCATTCACCATCTAATAGGCTGCAATCAAACAACTCATTCCCTTCAATAAGCTCCAGTACTTGCACCAAAACACCTGAGCCAGCAGCTTCTAAGAGGCATCTTGGTTTAATTGAAAGAAGCCTCACCTACTTTCTCAGGAAAAAAAAAATTATAATATACATCGAGTTTAAAATGTTCCTTGCTTGTTTGGTGGAGGTGGCTGTTAGAGAAGCTGAGAAGAACCTCCCATACCTCACATTCTCATTTAGTCTCCCCACTTCCGAACAATCTTAACACATGGATTCAAGATTTGTAGAACTGTAATCTCAGGGTAAATATGTGCAGAAGTACATTTTGATGCTATCATGGCATATAGTTTTAAAATCATTACAATCTCATTGGAGGAGCAACCCTCCCCACATACTTCTAGGCTGCAAATACTGAACACTAAATTAAGTACAGAAGGTAGTCATGTACCTTGCATTCTGGAAATATTGCTTTGTCAGCACACATCTGATGCCTAGGAAATTGTGTCTGTCCTGATCAGAAAGAAGAAGTTTCTCTCAGTGATTAATGGGAGATGTTGGTCATGACCCTTTACTATGTACTTTCTGTACATGAGTCTTCCTTTCAAAGATCATATGGTGGGATGCATTCTACGTTTGCATATGCTTTCCTTCAGAACAGGAGAGAAACAGGAGTTTCAAAAAAGGGAAGTTGAGTTCAGTCATGCTTGTTTTCATCAACTTTTAAACAAGCCACTTCCTTGTTAGTAAGAGGTGCAAAATGCACTCATCTCAGAAAAGTCCCTACTTGTGGTTTGGAAATTACCTTCATAGTTTTGAAGTGTGTAGCTGAGGCACTGACAGAACATATAGAAGAAGCTGGACACCGTCTGTGTGTGCGTGCATGTGTGTGTAGAGGGCTGTCTTGATTTTGGACTTTTGTCTTTGATTTTGTTACTAGCTCCCAATATCCCCCAGCCAGTAGAGCCAGTCAGTTGGAGATTTTGGCAGTTGTAGCCCTAAAAGTAACTTTTCCGAACTTTAGAGGAAAATACAGCTTATAGAGGGAGAAGCCAGTTTGTACGCTTTGAATGTATCCCTTAATTAATAGCCTACTCTACCAAATTGTCTCTGCCCCACAAATCTGCCAGTGGTAAAAGATTTTCTCAGGACAATAACCTACAGGTAGCTTCAAGCTTAGAGGTGCCAATATAGCAGAATGCAGGTGGAGTATTCCATCCTCTCTGGTATTGCAGAAAGGTCCTTTGTTACTCATGTTTAGATATTAAGGACACATTTTCTTGGGTTTACAAAATGCTCTCTTGCAAAAGGCAGGGTGGAAAAACACAGCTCCTCTACTGATAGTGCATTTTAGCTCAAAAAAAAAAAAAAAAAAAAAAAAGTTCTCCAGACTTAATTTATAGCTAGAAATGTCGAAGAGAACTCACTGTTACATCTTCCTAGCACAGCAAGCATATGTTGTCTAAGTTCCACATGCAACTTTTCTCTCTCTCTTGTGCATGCTGGGAACTGTGGCCCCCAAAATATCTTTTCTAGTAGGTATTTCAGAGGCCTGTGTTCTAGCTCAGTTAGGAATACTGCTCTTAATAGCAGTGTATGAAGTGAGAGTGGAAAAAAAGGGAAATGGAGTAGTTCTGACAGTCTACCTTAAAGGAAGTGGCAGATATGTTCCCCTAGAATACATTTATGCCTAGAGACAGCCACTGAAAGTTTATTATTTCATATTTGAAGTATTCCATCTAGTCCACATTGGCTGTTAGATTCTTCAGTAAGCACATAGGTTCAGTAAATAATTTACAACTTCCTTGTGGATGCAAAGAATGGCTCAAAAGGCAAGTGATTCTAGAAATCAAGGAACAGTAAATACCCTGTTCATGGATCATGAACTACTGGTGAAGTTATGAGGCTACTGGCATTATATTGTGACAAATTAAACACTGGTGGCAGATTATTTCTGTGCCATTGCAGATCTGCTTAATAAAATGTTTAGGAGCCACTGCATCAGTTGGGGGGAATTTTTTGGCATGCTTTACTAGAAAACACACACATGCCCTGCTGTTTATAGATTGTCATTATGTTTGCAATAAAAGCACAAGTGAGAGCAAGGCCTAATTCACACAGCACATGTTGGCTCCCTGCTTTTTGGATTGTTGTTTGTGCTAGAATGCAAAAACTCAATCCTGCAGCCAGCCATAGGCAAAGAAGCGATACACACAGCAGTTTTCAGCCATTATAAGAAGCCTCATGGTTGTGTGAATAGGTCCTGTCTACCAGACAAAGAGAAAGAAGCTGGTTTTTTGAGAGGAGAATGTACAAGAAACAAACTTTGAAGAAAATGCTTTTTGGACAAGAACTCCCAGAATCTTCCATCTAGGGGGCCATGGACTGCATTCCCTCCAAATTTTCACAGATTAAAAACTGGGACACATCTGGCCAAGCAACATCAGGTCAAGATAGCAAAAGTTATTAATGAGAAAGATCACACATGGTGGGAGAGGCTGCAGCAGCTTGTTTTTGCCTGAGTCTGCTGGGAAGGGCAAGATTCACGCTTTCCTCTCTTCTCGTCTCTGATGAGCTAACTGAATATAAATTACTTTTGTACTTTGAACTCAGTGTACAGCAGTTGAAATTATCTGGGACAAAGGAGGAAAGTGGAGAGAGGAAAGAAAAACTGGGATATTTTAAAAGCAGCTGAAAAAGTGGTATAATGGAGTATTAACTGGGACTGTCCTTGCCAAATCAGGACAGTTGGAAGATACAGGATCAAGACAGGCCATTGGTACATTTAGCTCTGCATTGTCTCTGCTGACTGTCAGAAACTCTTTGAGGCCGCAGACTGGAACCTTTCACAGCCTTATCTGGAGTTGCCAGGCCTTGAATATAAGATCTCCTGCATATAAAGTTTGTTTTTTCCCACTAAAACATGGCCCATTACCAAAACAAAATGATCTACTATATGACAATTAAGAGGGATGAAAAGGTCCTTTGCAACTGATAGAGGTCCAATAGCATCCTATCACAATTCACTCAGAATGCAGTTCATCTGCTTTCATAATATGTCTTTATCTACTTCAGTTCAGCTTCAGAGAACTGTGAAGACATACTTGGGAGAAGCTCTCTCTGCTTGCTTTCTGCAGAGTTTGGAAATGTTAGTTTTATTATGAACTACCATTTCCAGAATCTCTAGACAACATGAAAAGGGGTAACTGTTGTCCAAAAATTGTTGTCCAAAAATAATGTTGTCTCCCTTGTAGAATAGAATTTTCTTTGTTAAAACTTTCTG
The DNA here is from genome assembly GCA_030412105.1 of Cyclura pinguis. NCBI lineage: Eukaryota > Metazoa > Chordata > Lepidosauria > Squamata > Iguanidae > Cyclura > Cyclura pinguis. Next base: position 185,110,890 of record CM059602.1, read on the forward strand.
AAGATTGTAGCTCTGTGAGGCATGAAACATAGGGAAGCAGGTCATAAACCATTGGAGAAGCTCAAGAGCCCTTGCATTATCGTTAGTGATATGAATGAATTGTGCTTGAGAAAATTGTATGCTGTTGTTGTTTTGTTAACTGCCGTCAAGTGGGCTTTAACTTATGGGGACTCCCATGAACCTCTAAGTCACCCTGTTATCAACAGCCCTGCTCAGGTCTTGCAAATTCAAATGGTTTCTTCGATTGAGTCCATCTACTTGTATTATGGTCTTCCTCTTCTCCCGCTGCATTCTACTTTGCCAAGCATCATTATCTTTTCTAGTGACTCATGTCTTCTTATGATCTGTCCAAAGTATGACAGTTTCAGCTTAGTCATTTTGGTTTCCAGGGAGAATTCAGTCTTCATTTGCTCTACGACCCATTCATTCGTCTTTTTGACAGTCTATGTTAGCATGTAATTTCCCCACCACAGCACAACCTTTTCACGGTGGTGAGATTGAGTTCTGCTGTGGGGCAAGAGGCTATCCTGACAGCAGCAGTACCACTACTAGGATCTCCCATGTCAGACAGTCTTTTGCTGAGCAGCCAGACAAAATGTGACAAACAGCTATTGGGCAGCAGCTGTAGTAGGGGTTGACACAAGCAGAGGACCTCTCATAGACAACAATAATGACACCATAGCTAACACTTGTTAGTACTGTGCAGAAGAAGGAAATGGTAAGCCACTCCTGAAGCAGTTTCCTTGAGAACCCTATAGTGATAGTGAAATTGTATGCTACACAGTAATAAAAGACAATATTAAGGTGGTTTAATATTAATATAACATCAACAGTTGATGCACTTTCTGCCCACCTTTCATCACTTTTTTCCTCTTCTCTCTAAAAATCCAGAGCAGCCCATTTAAGTAACCCCGTTTATAATGCACTCCCAGAAAATGTGTACAACAGTCAGAGAGACTGCCATTAGTATGTAGCACAAGCTGTGCCATCAGAAAATTGCTTCTGTATTTCTTTTGTACTTTAGGTATTGATTGGATTAATATTTTCCACATTACATATAATCAGTCTTATAAGACTATCCAAGGAAGACACTTTATTCAGCATTCACAGTGTATCGAGCATCATCTTAAGAGAAAGATAATCATCCACAATACAAATCAATGTCTAGTGTATATGTCTGGGCAGAAGTGGGGGACGTTGTGTTTTTGCCCTCAATGATGATGTGGGACTAATTTTTAAAGGCCAGACTAAAGATTACCTGGGAGTCAAAAAAAGCCCCCTAGGATCTGTCCACGTAATTCTCTTCTCCAAAAACAATCTGTTTCTCCTCCACCCCATTTAGCTTGGACTGTTGAGCAGGGAAGATCTATATCACCTTCAACATTTCACAGATTAAAAACTGGGACACATGCAACCAAGCAACATTAGAGTGTGGTCAAGGTGGCAAAAGTTATTAAAGAGGAAAAACACACAAACTAGGAGAAATTGCAGCAGTTTTTGCCTGAACCTACTGGGAAGGGCAACATTCTTTCCTCCTCTGCTCTCTTCACTTTGGACTCAGTTTTCAGAAACTGAAGTGAGCTGAGGACCAAGATGAAAGTAGGAAGAGGAGAAAGAAATGGGATGGGATGCCAGAGGATTAATTGGGACTGTCCTTGCCAAATCAGCACAGTTGGAGGGTTTGGCTCTAAATTTTTCTTCCAAAACTACATTCCCAAACCAAATTGCTTGCACTCCTCCCCTCAACATTACTATTTGCTGCAGAGGGAAAACCACACGAGGTCCTAAATTTCGATTTCTCTCATTGCCCAGGAAAATATTATTTGCCTTTGAAGTCACAGAAAGGTTTGGGTTTTTTTTCCTTTTTGTACAAAGCAGACTTAGAGGTAAGGCCACAAAATATTTTGTTATATTATAAAACCACCAAAAATGATTTCTCATTATTTTGGCTGGCGGCAAGACGTTTTTTAACACAGTGGTACCACATCCTGATGTTCTCCTGGGCACGTATAGCAACATTAAGTCTGGCTAAGACTTTGAACTATTTTTAGAAGCTTCATATGCATCCAGGGGAAAGAACATTTCCCTTTTATTCATATAAACAGTAACTCTGTTTATGAAAAAGTGAAAAACGGCTTCTCTTTTTACATCAGATGGCTTTTACAATACAATTTTTACTTATAGAAAAGTCTATGGGGATACATGAAGCCTTCTGATAAATGAGGATTCATATGATGCTTTAGAGATTTCATAAGGGCTGTATTGCTAGAGTTTTACTCCCAAAACACAGTGAAATGAAAGATTTTTCAATATGAACCTGTGTTGTAGAACTTATACCTGCCAACATAAAAAACCCAGTGGGCACCCTGTTAAGCCAATGTTTTAGATTTCAGCTGGTCTTGTTCCACTGAGACATTGTTTGTATGCAGTATAAGTTTGCCAGAAGTTATCCTTGGGGCAGAAGCTGTGGATCAGGGTTGAGGAAAAAATGATCAATGGCCCACATTTGGGCTCCTGGGCTGTTTTATGGCCTCCTGTGCACCCCAAATTCTCCCCTGATTTTTCAGCTCATGCTTTTACCATATTTTAGACTTCTCCAGGCTGTTTTAGACCCAGGAGAGGTCTTAACCGTAAACTAGAAATTGAGTTCCAATTTACTTCCTTGTTAAATGAAAGTCTCTCTGAGGTCTAAAAATAGGCCAGGCTCCCTTCCAAAATGTAGCAGAATTGCCTGCTCCCCAGAGATATGGAATGTGTGATTTGAATTTAAAAAATGAGAAAAATTAAAAACCCAGTGGTGATGGGGATAGTGATGGCAGGTGTGGCCCTCGTGGGGACCAATGCATAAATCTAGTTCATTCAGTAGATCTGTTGTTGTTCTGACTAAGAATAGGATTTAGGCAACTAAGTTACTTTTAAATATTGTAACGAGAAACACTAAGGAAATAATCTTTAAGCATTTTAATTAACATCAAAAATGAATTATTTTTTTCAAAGCTTGTGTTTGTGTGGATGTTTTAATATGTGTAATAAATACATAGGTGACACAAATTACATCAGTTTCGTATAACAGTGTTCATCACATGGCTCTCAAGTTGACGGTTTCAGCTAGTTCATTTATAAAGTTTGTGTTCTATAGAGTAGTCTTTATGAGACTTATATTGAGCACGAGCTCATAATGAGTCCAAAGACCCTTTTATACTTCACAATTACACAGTGATGTATTTAAGTCTTTTACTCCAAGTCACAAGTCAAGTCTCAAGTCCCTACCTTCAAGTCCCAAGTTGAGTCTCAAGTCCTTGCAAGACACTCTCAAGTCAAGTCTCCAGTCTGGGAGCCAACTTTATACCCCAACCTCTATTCCAGAATTTCTGGACAGAGCAGAATGAAGTCAATTTTAACAATTTAGGTAGAGTCAGCCCTCTGCTTTTGTGATTTTGCCATCTGCAGCTTCGGAAGTAGGAAATAGGATCCTTCTTACTTCCCATTTGCAAAGATGAAGGCTTTTTCAGAAGTGGGGAATAGGGTCCTCCTTATTCCCCATTACTGAAGCTTCAAGAGCTTTAGAAGAAAGGATCTTTCCTCCTCAAGCCATTTGCCTAACACATTTTCTTTCCCCTCTGAGATATGCGCCTTGCACTCTGGGCACGGATCCTGCCTTCTGCTCTTCGGAAAAGTTTTAGAAAGCTCCTCCTATGTGTAGTGGGGACAGGCTGCTGAGCAGACCTCAACCCCACCTCAAGCCCATTGCCTAACCCATTTGCTGTTCCTTCTGAGAAAAGTGTCCACGCTTTGGGCTTGAGACAGATTATCATGTAACTTGTAAGTTGTAAAGTTTCTGGATGAATATGTTACGTTACTGAACCAAGGGCAGCAAGTCAGTCACTAAAAATATGCAAGTCTCAAGTCGAGTCAAGTCAGTGGGCAACTTTTGCCGAGTCAAGTCCGAGTCAAGTCACTGAAGTGACTTAAGTCTGACTTGAGTCCAAGTCAATCGACTCAAGTCTACATCACTGCAATTACAACACTGTGATTCCACTTTAACGTCCATGCCTGCAGCCTATGGAACCTGTGGCTTGTAGTTGAGTGGAGCATTGGACCTCTCTGGCTGAGAATTCTAAGTTGTCGTTAATTACTGCCAAATCAGTTTTGACTTGTGATGACCCCATGCACGAGAGACTTCCAAGTCATGCTGTCTCAGCTAGTTCATTTATAAAGTTTTATAAAAAAAGCCTTGCTCAAGTCTTGCCGATTCAGGGCTGTGACTCCCTAGATTGAGTCCAGCCACCTGTAATGCAATCTTTCTCTTTCCTTACTGCCTTCTACCTTACTAAACATTATTATGTTTTCTAGTGACTCATGTCTTCTCATGAAATGTTCAAAGTACAACAGTCTCAGTTTACTCATCTTGGCTTCTAGAGACAATGCAGGCTTGCTTTACTCTTGGAACCATTTATTTGTCTTTTTGACAGTCCATGATATCTGTAGAACTCTCTTCCAACACTGCATTTCATATGAATTCTAAATACCCCACCCTAAACTCCAAATCCCAGGATTCCATAGGAAGTTGATGTGGCAGCCAAAGTAGAATCATAGCGCTATAACTGTGCAGTGTGAAAGAGTCTCAGGTTATCCAGTTAATCTTTCCTTGGATGTAGGGGAGATTGTTGGAAAGAGAGAGAAAAAACATTACTAGTCAAATTAAGCCAGTCTTTATTGTATAACAGGTATACTGCCTTACACAAGTCACCAAACACCTTCTCCAAGATACTGTAACCCAGTGCTTCTCAAAGAGTTTGTTGTGCTGGACCGAAATTTTTTCCCCCAATATGGCACAGACTGGTAGGATATTTGTGTCATTGGCCACAACAGAGGTTTTCTTTCCTGTAACCTTTCTGTGAACTGGCAGCTCACAGACCAGCACAGGTTCATGGACTGCTTCATTGAGTGACACTGCTAAAATCACTATGCTATATAAATCCCTTGTAAAATCATTGTGTCTGTTGTGCTCACCACTTCTGTAGTCTTTCAACTCATTCCTTAGGATCTCTAAGCAGCACCAGTGAGCCAACATCATTGCCAACTGGCATTTCTGACCATATAGATGAAGTTAACATTGTGGACCAGCTGGACATTGTAAGCATAGGTGTGTTTTTTAAACACAGAAGTATGCCTTATGCTTACTTGTACTTATGCTTATATAACAAAAATCATACCGATTAGGGAGAAAAGTGAGAAAATATATGACAAAAAAATTTCAGCAGTTTCAGCCAGAAAAACTTGCGTATAATTACTGAAACATTTATTACATGGCCACTAGGGGACCTGCTAGTACTTTAGCATAGACTTTTGGAGGCAACAACACGTATTTGAAAGCAAAGTTATTTAACCTATTTCATACTTTTCCTGAGGTAGAGGTAAGCGTAATTCTTCCTCTAGCTTTCATGCTTCTCTTCACTATCTGACTTAGAATAAAAGAATATTATGCTGCAGCCTTTTTTTTTTGCTTTATTACAGAAACAATGATCCCCTGCAAAAGAGGACACGCCAAAATCCAAATTGTAACTCATTTTGCATTTGCTTTAGAGCACATGGAAAGAAAAGTTGAAATGTAACATAAGTATTCTTCCACTCCTTTTAAGGCATGTGACTATGTGTGCTCAGCAACACAAGTGATACCAGCAAGATTTTTGCCAAATTACTCCCACAGGAATATTGGGGGAGTTTGGAATAAACAGCAGGAAAAACAAACAGGGAAAAAAAAGATTGACCACTCTGTCTAGCACCATTCTTTGCTTATGTACTGTTAAATCAGTCCTCTATTGTATATGCAAGGTGAGGTGAAAAACAGGGAATTTTCAGGAAACATTGTATTAAATACAGAGGCAAAAGCTAGAGCTGGAATTAAGAAATCTCCCCTTTATGTTCCACTTACCACCTTATCACCTTGAAACCAAGTATTCTTCCCAGATTTCAGAAACTAAGCAGAATCAGACTTGGTTAGTATTTGAAGGTGAAACTGCCAGCAAATACCAGAAATCTGTATGTAGAGTGAGGAAAGATTTGTACATGCAGTCCTGAAGAGTTGTTGCTGCACCTAATGATATTGGCCTAAATGGACCTCTGGCCTGACTCTGTATCAGGCAGCTCACTAAGTGGCTTGTCAGGCTTGCTAGTAAGACCAGCATGCAAAGGATTAACCCAGCCTTATGAAACAGATAGCTAGATGACATGCAAGTTTAGCCTGTGATTAGGAGAGCAAGTCAGATCTGGAGTGTCATAAGGGGGCAGCAAATGGTTACTTACTTAGTTATGACTGAACTTTTAAGGCTTTTTCACACTACACAATTATAACATTACAGTTCCAATTCAAATGCCATTATTATAGTGCCTCATTAAACTTGAAATTCTGGGATTCCATAGGATGTTATCGTGGCATTCAATAACTTCATTAAATAACTGTCTAGTGTGAAAAGGCTCTTGGTGTCAACAATAGGAAGAAATGCTCATGAGGTTTTCTGTTTTATGTATAGCATTAACATGGCTGGCTATGCATACTATCATACCAAAACCTCCCACTGTCCTGATTAATCCTCCACCATTCCATTTTTTCAGTGGCTTTGGAAATGTCTCAGTTTCTCCCTCCTCCCCTCATGTTCTTCTTTTGTCTTCAGTTAACATCATTTGTTGCCAACTGAGTTAGCCTGTAAAAGTAGTTTGTGCTCAGCTACTCAGCATGGGGAGAGGAGAGGAGTAGGAAGAATCTTGATCTTCCCTGTGGACTCAGGCAAAAGCAAACTGCTGCAACCTATGCTAGCTTATCTGTTCTTCCTCAGTAATAACTTTTGCAGTCCTGACCACACTATGATGTTGCTTGGCATCATGTGTCCTGGTTTTCATCTGTAAAATATTGGAGGATATGTCACCTATACTGTGACTTGGGGGGTGTCTGTGTACCATTTGCTGCTCTGGCTCAGGCAGGAAAATATCCTAGCCAGTCCTGATCTTCCTAGCACAATTCCATGACCTGGTAGTTGGGATAACCCAGTGATTATTTCCTGCTCTATTCCCTACTGTGGAACAGATGTGGTTGTATTATCCAGCCTGTCAGAAAGTTGAGGGTACTGATGACTCTCTGTTCCAAAGAGAGCTTCACAGAAGAGGCAGAAGGGGAGGTGGGATCTTCTTCGTTTCTGTTGCTTCATTTGGTGCTGCTCCATCATTGGGCATCTGGCAGGGAAGGTGGTATTATAACAATAAGTGGGGAAAAGTAAACTCAGTAACGATGTGGTTACCTTGTATGACACCCAATTTGCTTCTTGAGACAGCTACCTCACAGCAGCTAATGGTCAGGCTGGGCCTGCCACTGGGCTGAGTTTGATGTGCCTTTCAGTTTACTACCCCGGACATGTGCCAGGCTAAACCAGCCCAGTTCCCATGGGCTTTATGACTCAGGAGAGGATGTGGAAAGTCTGGTATGAGAGATATAAAGCCTTTAAAAATTTTTAAAGAAATGACCAAGCAAAATCTACTCAGTCACTTTGTTTAATGTAAAGTAATCCTAACTGTCCACTGGAGTGTTCACAAAAGTTCTTCATCTCTGCAGAGGGAGCCAAATATCACCTCCTTTCCTGGGGAACAAATTAGTTCATTAAAGTGGGGAGTAAGTTCACAGCATGACTCATATGGTCCCATTCTTGTGACTACCCCACTTTTCCACACTGGGATTTTCTCCTCTCCATGTCTACATGCATGCACATAGACCCAAATGAGACTCTATGCTTGTCACTTGTTCTGCATGCTGTCATGTCCACTTTGTCTCTCTGCTGATGTAAAGACTGAGACCAGAGCTTGACAAAACTTGCTTTTTTGAAGTACAATTTGCCAAATTTTCTGCTGCCTCTAGCCATTCTGGCTAGGGGATTCTGGGAATTGTAGTCCAAACGTAATCTCTGTGGCCTCTCAATTAAGTGAACATAGCAACCAGATGGAACCAATTCATGCTGTAGCTACCTAAGTGCCACCTGGGAGAAGCAGGGTTGTGGCCTCAGATTCGGAGGGATGGACTTGGTTGGAGTTGGAAGCAGTTCTGGGTGGAGTTGGAGTTAGAGGCTGAGTCGGTAGAAATTCCAGCTTCAAAATAAAGAACTTATTCCTCTTCTTCCTATGTTATCTCTGCCTTTGGTACCAAATCTCTTTTTTAAAGAAGTAATGTCCAGGAACACACAGACTTTGTTAAGTGAGGTAAACCAAGTCTGTGTGTTCCTGAGGTAACTGAGGTACCTTAAGCAATTTTTTTTTCTGTGCCATATATTAACAGAAAAAGAAAAATAATACTGTTTTAAGCATATGGTATCCATTCTGACTTGTTGATAAGGGAAGGTAGGCTGATTTTACCAGCTGCATGACACAAAGTTCTCTATACAGCAATAAAATGTTTTATTAATTTTCAAGAGGCAGAATGGGTACTCTCCACCAGAATTGATGTGGGAATTGCAAGAGCTCAGTACTGCCGACTACATTTCTCTCAGTCTCTTCCGTTCCAGTTTAGCATTAAGTTTTGAGAAGCAAGTCTGACTGCTGACAAGAATAAAGCAACAACAACTGTAAGGTCTGTCATGAGGCAAACCACAGGTAAAGAAATGGAAAGTAATTGCCTCTGAAGGTTATGGCCTTTTGTGCCCTGAAATTAATTTTCCATTTCTGGTACAATGAAGATTTGATTTTTCCTTCTACCTATGCTGAAGCAAATGAGAAAACCCCCTGACTATTTAATGTAGCCTCATTCACTTCCTGAAGGCCAACTTCAAACTATTTCTCAAATTAATAATTAATTATCTAGCATCTTTTCATCACTTGCTCTTGTGATGTTGTTATTTTAAAATGAGGGAAGAGTGGAGCGGAAAGGACACCAGAAAACCTAAGATGCAAAGTGTACAATCACTTAGCATATTTCCTGTGGAAGGCCTGCTGAATTAAGCAGAGGTTCAGCAAAAGTGTGCCTGCCTCCCCAGGAGGAACAGTGTTTTGCAATATCTCCTTCTTATCCCTTTGCAGCTTATTTACTTACTTAACTTAAGCTTACCATATTCTGAAAAGCAAAAAAGCAAACCTATCTGCCAGCTGACTACAGTTGGCTCTCCACTAGAGTTAGGGGCTCAGGACCCCAAGTGGAAAAACCTCAAATATCAAAATGTGTGTATGTGTGTGTGTGCGTGCGTGTGTGTCTGTCTGTCTGTCTGTGAGAAGGAGGCAAGTTAGGATGGGAGAGGGGGCACCCAGGGTCCAAACCAAGTCAGGGAAAGGAGGGGGAAAAGGGGTGGATTGGCATGGTGGCCCTATACTTCCTCTCTCTCAGCCATCTCCTTCCTTGGGTGTGTGAGAAACATAAGGGAGGGTTTGTGGTGCTGAGAAATCAGGGTGCGAGCTATCCTCAGCTAGCCAGGCAGCAGTAGCTGGTGGTGAAGGAGGACAGCTGCACGGCCTGATCAGTGCCACTGAGAGGGAAGATTCCTCTGGAAAAGAGGCTGTTGAGGTGGGGAGAGGAGTGCAGGGGTTGAAGAAACTCATAAATAATCAAATCCGTGAATGTGAAACCTGCAACTGTGGTTCATTTCATACTACCGATTGCTATGACAACTCTCACTTTAAATACCCCTAACATATAAGTTGTAATAATTGCTACTAGAAATACCCCTAACCCTAATTATATTTAAAAGACAACAATTTTGTCTTTTCTTTTACCCTTGTCTGCCTCTTCTAACAGCCACCACACCTGCTCCACCAAGCCAACGTGTTTCATTTCTACCACATGTCTGGTAACTTCCTCAACCACCTCGCCCAACTAGCTCACTTTCACCCTCTGAGTATATCCTCCTTCCTTCTCCTCCCCTTTTAAGTTGCACTCTCTCTCTCTCTGGGCTCTGCTTTCTGCTAAGCCAGCCTCCATCCCTTCTCCTAGTGGAGCTCACAATGGAGACTGCAATACAGGGATGAGGAATTGGTTGTGAGCAATTCTGCAATTGTCCATTAAGTTATTTTCAGTTCTTTTAATTGTACATTAGATGAAATTTTCTATGTATTTGAATCCATCTCAGTTTATAACTTATCTCTTTTTTTATGGATGACTATTTGGTTTGTGGACTATAATGAACTTGACTTTACTTGTTTATCTGTGTTTCTTTCAATTGTAGAACCATTTGGCTTCCTTGCTCAGCACAATCATCTCTCAAGAAAAGTAAAACTTTCCTTCCCCCTGGTAATAGGTGTGTGTAGGCTGGCAGGATGGGTAATGTTTGTTTGTGGATTGTGAAATATTTTTGGACAGCTAATAAGCATTTCCCAAATGTTACTCTGCAAAAGTGAAAGTGTTGAAATTATCTCTGGAGTATTTCATAAAAACAAAACTTTGGAAAGAATAGGTTAGATCCAGAGAACTGTCAGCAGTGTTCTGCTTGCAGAACAGGACTTTCTTGTTTGCCCTACAGATAGTTGTACCTCCAGAAATTGTCTTTTTTGGTGGGAAATGTGGGAAAAACACTAGATCTCTTAAGCAGAGTAATATAATTGGTAGGAAGAAGCTGAACAACAACCAGTTCCATGCTCACTTATACACATTAATCTAGCAGAGAAAAGAAATATTCTCCACTCTTGTCCCTCCTTGCATGGTTGATGTTACACAGTGAACCATAAAATTTAGAAGTTGAACAGATGCCTGTAACTAAGATTATTCAGTACAGAACAGCAGCACAAGAAGAAACTGATGAATTGCATAAAACTGAACACAGACACTTATGGAAGTCACACCAAGAAAGAAGCCCATAGGATGCAGAGGGATGCTTAAAGCAAAATAGGACATGTATGGACTAGTAGAGTGGTAGAGTGCTACAAGGCAAACCTCGTTACTCAGAGTGTCTCATAGAAATTTAGAATAGATTCTGATGAAACATTTGCACCAGATGTCAAACACAACACTATAAGACTGCTCCTTGACATGGTGGCCTGCAAACAAATGGATATTAAAACACCTTGATGTGAAAACTGTATTTTTGTGTGGAGGGGTAACAGAAGAGCTATATATGCAGCATACTCTAGGTTTTATAGCCCAAAGACAATCACATCTTGTTCACAAACTTAAAGAGGGAATTTGCAGATTTAGACTGCTGAGGTTAGGAACAAGAAACGAAACATAATGCTGAAGCTATGAGGCTTTAAGGAAGGTGAATTAGATCATTCCTTTTACTGCTGAAACAAAGATGGTCATTTAACTTTTATATTGACTTATGTTGATGATTATGATTATAGCCATGCAGAAAGACAAGACTACACAGAAATTGTACATCACCTGAGTAAGGAAGCTTAATTGAAAGAATTAGGTTGGAAGAGAAGGTGACACTTCCTTTCTCCCAAGTGAAAAGCAAAAGATTGAAGTCTTAAAACTTCTAGGATTTCAAGATGCCTACTCGTTAGTAATGTGCATAGTAAAAGATTTTTGCAAAAATAATTGAAACTCTATATTAAATAACAGTTTCACAGAACAAGATGGAAAGGAGTAAGAAGGGGGGGTAGATACTTAAAAGGGACTATGGACTTTAAACTGAAACTACTAGCAAGCAGTAACCCCAAACTTGTATGTTAAATTGAAGCTGATTGGTCAGGAGATGATGCAGATTTCTGAACTGTTGGTGAAAATGAACCTATTTCCTGGACCATGCTTATCTTCCACAGAGTCAGAGCACATAGTAATAGGAGAAGCATTGATGGCTTGATTAACTATTGATTGACGTTTGAATAAGGCCATTTCCGCACTGGGTAAGTAAAACAGTGCAGTGCGTCCTCCACGGAGGACGTCTGCACCTTGGAGCGGACTGCGTCCGGACTACTTACCGTAGATCTGCACCTCAGTCTGCTCCGGAACGACCCCAAGTGGTCCTGCAGCGTGTTTTTGAAAGACCTGATTTTTCTGGTCTTTCAAAATGCCAGCGCGCGCCATTGCGTGCCTGCTCTCCAATGCAGATTCGCAGGCTTGCACCAATGCGAGCCTGCGATCTGCAGAGGGCAGGCTTTAGGCTGGCGAGCTTCAGCGGTTGGTCGAGATCCACGACCAACCGGAAGCCGCCATTTTGGACGCTGGAGCAGTGCACATCTACGACTACGCACTGCTCCGCCTCACCTCGGACCGGACCGGACCCACAGAAGATCCGGTGAGTAGTGGCAGGGAGCGATTCCCTCGCTGCGTGCGGAAATGGCCTAAGTGAACAGAAACCAATTTAAGTTGCAGAAGACAGCCAGAGTTGTATTAGGCTATCTCAAACAGAGAAGATGAGGCTATGCAGTGAGCACATTGGAGCAAGCTACAACAAGGTGTGTGAGCTCACTGAGAAAGGAGTAATCAAGATGAGCTATTGCTGAACTATTTAAATGACAGCTGACAGCTTGACCAGCTCTGAACCAATAGATTGCTTTCAGAATTTGTGAGTCAAGCTGGGATTTCAGGGGAGCATGCACAGTTGAGAAGAGATGTTAGAGTTTGCACCTTTGCATGGCTATAATCATGAATTGCTAGTTAGCATGCTACTTTACAGGAGTTTAGGCACAGTACATATATAGAGTCAGTGTGGTATAGTGGTCTGAGTGTTGGACTATGACCCTTCAGATCGTGGAGACCAGGGTTTGATTCCCTGTTCAGCCATGGAAACCCAATGGCTGACTATGGGTGCATCACACATTCTCAGCCCCAGAAAACACTGTGATGGGGTCATCTTAGGGTGTCCTAAGTTGGAAACGACTTAAAGGCACACAACAACATGCGTGTGATGACTTTCTGTTTATTTGTTTTACCACAATCTGTCTTTTCTTGCATAACTCTAGCAGAGAAAAGGAATAAGCTTTGTCTTCTTTATAAAGCATACAGAAGAAGATTTACTTACCATACTTTTGTATAATCAATTACATGGTTCGATAGAGAGGAGAGAGAGAGAGAGAGAGAATGAAGAGGAAAAAAATAGCACCAAGTTAGCATTATGTGGGGAAGAAAAAGGGTGTGACCAACCAACCAAACAAACAAGAAGTCACTGTAAATATATATGTGACCTAAACTTCTATAAAGTAATGTGCAAACTAGTAATTAGTGAGTATAAGCATGCCAGAAGTGCTATCTCTAACATCTCTGTTGACATAAAACATAATAGTGCATATGTGACCCAGAGCATGGAAAAATTAAGCATGAGCTTGGAAGTGGCCACCTGTTGTCTTGGCTGAAAATTGTGGTATTCTTGCCCTCAGAATTTTTGCAGGCTCCTGAGGGACCCACCAGAACCATGCCATATATTCAACTTTCACAATTTTAGTGATGGGCAGTATAGCAAAAGATGAGATCCTACCTGTCCCCACAGCCCAATAATTAATCACATTATAGATCTGTTTGGGCATTTACTTCACCATATGGTTAGAATTGCAGAGTGGGAGTGGGACTGTACTTGTTGGTCCCGTCCTGCTCGATCACATTCCTGTTGCTTGTCTCCATCATCATTAAAGGACGTGTTACTATGTATCTGCTATGGTCATTTAGGTTCTTTGGATGATTTGAAATCCTCTGCAACCAGTGTTCTAAGTCTGAGCCAACAAAGAAGAGGAGTTACCCATCACAGACATTATTCTTCCAAGGTAGGGAGAATGAGAGAACTGAGTGATTGTCAGGTTGACTTTGCTTTCCCTGCTGTGCAATATGATGTCATGTAATGTCATGCCATGTAGTACCATGTACTACCTTGAGGTCTCGAAAAGGTTGGAAGGGGTTGAGTTGGAAGAGATCACAGGGGCCATCCAGTCCAACCCAATGCTATGCAGAAACACATATCAAAGCACTCCCAACAGATGGCCATCCAGCCTCTGTTTAAAAACCTCCAAAGAAGGAGACTCCACCACCCTCTGAGGCAGCATATTCCACTGTTGGACAACTCTGACCATCAGGAAGTTCTTCCTGAGATTCAGGTTGAATTCCTCTTCCTGTAGTTTGAATCCATTGCTCTTTGTCCTAGTCTCTGGAGCAGTGGAAAACAAGTCTGTTCCCTCATCAGTATGACACCCTGTCACATATTTAAACATGGCTATCATGTCTCCTCTTAACCTTCTTTTCTGCAGACTAAACATACCCATAAGACACTTCTCACAGGGCATGGCTTCCAGGCCCTTCACCATTTTGATTGCCTTCCTCTGGACATGTTCCAGCTTGTCAATATCTTTCTTGAAATGAGGTGCCCAGAACTGGACACACTATTCCAGATGAGGTCTGATCAAAGCAGAATAGAGTGGTACCATTACTTTCCTCGATCTAGACACCATACTCGTATTGATGCAACCAAGAATCACATTGGCTTTCTTGGCTGCTGCATCACACTGCTGCCGCATGTTCAGCTTGTGGTCTACTAAGATTCCTAGATCTGGATGATGGAATTGATGTGGAATTGAGTGAGAAACTGTGTTTGAGGAGTGAGGGAATGTTGTTGTAATAAACTTTGATAGGAAGGAATAGATGCAGCTGCGAGGTCATGAAGTTGGCAAGTGGGATGAGAGTCTGGGAAAAGAGTTGTTTTAATTAGCTGTCAAATAGTATGCTTGCATATGCAAGCTTTTATTGTTACAGCTTATAATGTACTGCAAATCCAATTGTTCTTTAGATTTGGCAATTCCCAGAATGTACTGCTGTTACTCCACTGTCCCTGAATAAAGCTTTTGAAGTCCTCTAAGCCTAATTACTGGAACTAGGAGTTAACCAGCACATGACAGTGATCAAGGTGGGTCCAAAAATTGTGACCCTGCTTTTCCTCTACAACTGTTCTAATTGACTAGAATTGTGGACACCAGTGGCCCCTTGACGCTACACAATTATCATGTTATGATTTCACTTTTATTGGTGTGGTTCCAACCAATGGAATTGTGGGATTAGCAGTTTGGGGAGGGGTATTTAGAATTCTTAGCCAAAGAGCTCTAGTGCCTCACCGGACTACAGATCCCAGAATTCCGCAGGATGTTGCCATGACAGTAGAATATAGGACTATAATTGTGTAGTGAATTGTCTCCTGGACAGGATTTATTTTTCTTCTGTCCTTATGACTGAGATAATCTGGCTGGAGACAACAGGAGGGACATTGTATTTCCCACCCACAGTGGGGTTTTAGGGAAGGAGAGTAGTACTTGTTCTTGTCCTAGAATCCATTAGTTGTCAACACCCAGAACAATGGATAGCCAGTTTTATCCATTCGTATTGTTGGAAGGAACTCAGTGTTCTCCTCAGCTCTCAAATTGTCTTTCCTTTCTTGATTGCTATATCATCTTCTGGACTATTATGCTGATGAGCAATGAGCTTCATGACTGTGTTGGAAAAACATTCAGCTCTGCTCATGCTTGGCTGCAAAGGCCTATTCTATGAATATAAACTATCAGATCCTCAATATACAAGACAGTGTTTATTTTCAATAAAGGGCTACAGAATTAGGACATACCCCTCTTGCTTCATTCACTTTGCACTTAGACATGACCGAGTTCTTTGCAAATAGCTGCTGAGATACATAATTTCATCACATTTTCGTTACTTCCACAAGGGAGAAAGCTCTCCAGCTTTGTCATGACTTGTAAAAGTTCTTTGTAAAACAAATGGAAGCTGTAAGAAATATATGTACTTTCTTTTCGGTAGGCTTGGTTGTGGTAGTGTGCCTTCAAGTAGACTTTGATCATGATTACTCTCTCATAACATTTTCTTGGCGAGATTTATTCAAAGGAAGTTTGTCCGTGCTTTCCTCTTAGGCTGAGAGAGTGTAACTTGTCCAGGGTTACCCAGTGGATTTTCATGGCTGAGGGGGTTTCCCAGAGTCCTACTCAAACACTCTTACCGCTATTCATGCTGGCTCAGTCAGTGGGAGTTGAAAGATTTCGTAATGTTTTGAGCTGTGATACGCAATCACTAAATAATATAAAAACAAAAGACATTTTTTAATTCATAAAAGATACTGCCATTCTAAATACATGGTTTCTAATGAGAGACGTGGCAAATGTCTCTGTTAGTGCCTGGAGCTTTGTAGGTGGTCTTTTCTACTGATACAAATCGTTTTGCCAAGACCTGCTATTAATTGTGGCATTTCCCCCCATTTACCATTGTTTGTTCCTTCAGCTATTTGGGTCCGTTCTTGCTTCCATAGGACTATGGTTCTTTAAAGCCTTTGCTCAGACATCATGCAAGCCAGGTCTTTTTTCTTAATTTATATTTTGAAATGGCTTTTTCTATTTATTTCTGTGGTATTTACACTCCTATATTTCATTTTTTCCCCCCTGCAAAGTATGAGCTAGTTAACCACCTTTTCTCACTATATCATATGGAATCGTGGGCCATGTTCCCAACCTCAAAAATGTGTAATCACATGAGTATGTTCTACCTATATCCCTCTGCACATTTTATAAAAAGGGTCAATATAACTCCCATTAAAGTCAGTCTAAAAATTATTAATGGGGGCTGGTTCAAGTCCAGGCAGCCTAGTATTAATTCAGGCTTTAAATCTGTTTCTACAGAATAGCACTAGGAAAATTTTGAATATTTAAAAGAGCCCTAGTTCCCGCTCCAATTTTTGCTGCTCTTCAATGTCATGGTTCTGATAGCCAGCAAACTGAAATCAAGGTAATTTAATACAAACACAAATTTTAAAATAATGGTTGCAACAGGGTTTTTTTTAGTTTCAAAATTGTCTAGAAGGACTTTAAAAAAGAGTTTGATTTGCCTTCAGGAGACTAAAAGGGTAACACTGCTAAGATACAGGGTACAGTGGCCCCTCTCTTACTGTGATCTCCACACACATGAATGCGAGGTTGTACAAAACATTGCATCCTATTATAGTTAATGGATATAGCATTGTTTGCTCACTGCAGGTGCCCGCACGTCACATCCATTGATTATAATGGGACACGACACTCATATTTTTTGTTTTACAGAAGGCTTCTGGAACTGAACCTCCGCATAAACAGAAGGCATATTATATGGTGGTCCAAGGAATAAAAATTAAATTTAGGTGGCAATGAAAGCCAGCAAGAGTATGCAGGGGTTATTTTGAGAGGAAACTCCATACAATAGGGACAGTTGCTAATAAGGTCCTTTCAGACAGACATTATTTGCTGTCTATTTGCTTAGGGAGGGGCAGGTAGTGACTCACTGTAGGACCTTTCCGGAAGATAATGATCATTTATGCTGTGAGACACTTTCTCTATCCATGAATGCAGATTTAATGCATATAGTGCAGGTGGTAGATATGGTCTTTTCTTTGTCACCCTTATAGAGGACATAATTGACAAAGGTAACCCATGCATGAGAGCCAACGTGGTATGGGGGTTTGAGCATTGGACTACAGCCCTAGAGACCAAGGTTTGATTCCCCATGTAGCTGCGTAAATCCACTGGGTGACCTTGGGCGCATTACACACACTCAGCCCCAGGGTTCACCATAAGTCAGAAACAACATGAACGCACACAAAAACAACAACAACCCATGCACAGAATCCTATTTCCAGATGTGGAAGTCCTTTGCTTTATCAGAACAATATTCCATATTTGCACAAAAAAGCATTTTTAACTTATAAATGTCTATTAATTGATTTAGTATATTATATTATATTATATTTTTGTTTAACCTATTGCATTGAATTAATTTAGAATTATTTAATTTAATTCTATGTAATTTATTCTTTTTAAGTCCATAATAACTCCTTCAGCATCCTGACATCTGTTGTGACATAAGCTCAGTTCACTCTACACAGTATGAAGTAACATTAATGGAACTTGCTTTGCCTTATGTGCTTTTGATCATGGAGCCAATGTGCTTTGAGAATCCAGGCCCTGTGGTAAAAAAAGTCCATGCATACAACTATTTTAACACTCATTGACTTCAGAATGGGCTTACAACAAACTGTTGAACTTTGTATAACCAACATATGTCATGAATGTGATACGATGTTCTGAAAGACTTGGGAATACATAAGGGTTGGGTGGAGATGTTGTCATACCATTCCAATAGCACCCAATAATATCCTGTAGGACCATCCAATAGGACTGCTAAGGTACTTTATTTGAAACCAGTTAATATGGACAGGACTATCTTACTTTTGTCGTCTCCTCATAGGCACTATATTAAACTTATCACCTTCCTCACAAGAACCTAGCTCCAGCTGCAATTGAGTCCAGGGATGATAGATACTGGTTCAGAGACATTGTGTAGTGTCTGTCTGGTGAATTTATTATGTAGACTAAATTGCCAGTTATACTTAAAGAAGCAGGTGATTGTAAAACTCAGTAAGGTGGTGAAGGGGTCACAGGGAGGGCAGCTGGTAACACTAAGGTTACTTGGAGAGTTTATCTGACCCACCTTACTATTCCACTTCACACTCAACTATTTATGGTGGGTGACATTATTTATCCTCATGAGCAAGGAGAGATTGTAATACATTTTTCAGAACAAGTAAGACAGTCTTGAAAACCAGCATTTGATTTCAAACCAAGGACGATTCCTCTTAAGAACAACATCTTGTAATAGTGCTTGGAAAAGTTACTTTTCGCAAATTCTCACAGCCAGCATAATTACTGGCAGCATGTAGAGAAGAATTTTAGGGAACTGCCTGCTAGACAAGTTCAGATGTCATTGGACAGCAAGTCTTACCATCCCTTATCACTGAGTACATTAGCTGTGTATTATGAGAGTTGCAGTCTTATAACATCTGTAGGGTTACAGGCTGCCCATCCATATAACAGGTTATCCAGGCCTAGTAAGTCCTTGACTCATTCTAAACTTAAAAAAAAAAATCTTTAGGGACCAATTGGAAGTTAAAAGGTACTGGGTACACTTAGGTAAATTAAGAACTTGTGTGTCCGTTTGATTGCAATCATGTATAAACAGGGCAGTTGCTTTTCATGTGTGAAAGAATGACTTGTAGAACGATTTTTGTGCTGTGAATGAGTCAAGATAGGGTAAGAGTTGCAATACTGTGGAATTCTTTGTCTATGTTCTGTCTCCTTCCATGTTTGTAATCATGTGGAACAGTGTTTGTAATTACAATTGTTACCATATGAACTAAACTGAGTATATCACACTTTGGACACATCATGAGAAGATGTGACTTACTGCAAAATATGATAATGCTGGGGGAAGTGGAAGGCAGTAGAAAAAGAGGAAGACCGCCTTATAGATAGATTGATTCAATCAAGGAAGCCACAAACCTGGTTTTGCAAGACCTGAGCAAGACTCTCAATAACAGGGTCACTTAGGGGTTTCTCATTCATACAGTCACCATAAATTGATGCTGACTTGGTGGTAAATAGCAATAAAATCATGACAAAAAAGAGCAAGCTCCACCCACTGATTAAGGTGTCCATTTCTTCTGTTTTGGAGAGGATTGTTCTCTGTTTGATTGAAGCCATTCTTTGGAGAGTGCTCCAGTCCAAGTCAAGTTTAGAGTAAAAGAGTTATAAGAAGCTGGGAAAACAGGTGAAAATCTTGTGGCTGTCCCTTGACAATTAGTGCCCAGAGAGCAGATTGAGCAGAGATAACCTGGGCACAGCCTTCCTGGATATGGTTGGATGCATTGTCTCTTTATTTAAATTACTAGCATATATACCTGACGTTGCCCGGGATTTTATTTTCTCATAGGTAATACTTGTTAGAAATGTCTTAGGAATTACCTTACCTTACCTTAGGAATTAGATGTGGTTGAAATACACATATCTGAGATCCTGTGTCTCTAATTTCCCAAACTGTTTTGTCCAGTATCTGTAACTTTTCTGCATATTCCCCAATCCAATCTGTATTCAGAGTTCTTAACATACAGAAGTTGGGTCCCTGAGGGAATACACTGGCCTTCTCCTAGCTCCTAGGCCTTATCTGCATAGCAACCGGCCAGGCCCAAGAGCTCTCTGGCTGAGAATTTGCAAGGCCCTTCCCTAAACTGCCAACCCCAGGATTCCATAGAATCTTCTCAGGCAGCCAGTCGTGTGAGGTCTTCTCTGCCTGACATGGACAAACAGGCAACCTTTGGTACAAATTTGGTACAAATACACATTTTGTGCAAGTTTTGTGTACTCTTTTGCTTTCTTTTTTGACAATGCAATTCCTTTGAGGAGGGGGTGATGCCTAAGCAAATATCCTTCTACTGTTCTTGCTTCTACAGAAGTGTCACTACCAGATGATCCTCATTGCCACCCGTGCATGCAAAGTAAATGTCTTTAAAGGGGAACCTCTTGTTCAGAGTACGGAAAACTTGTAGACTACAATCCTCAAAATCCTTCACCTGGGAATTCTGGGAGTTGTAGTTCAAACAAGCTGAGATCTATGTGTATATGTTCTACTTGTGAGGTATAGGCTATTTCCGCATGAGACTGTTATAGTGCTCTTATTCCACTTTCAACCTGCAATGGAATCCTGGGGTTTGCAGTTTAAGGAGGGGCCTTCAAGATTCTCAGCCAGAGAGCTCTTTGGTTTCAGGAAACTACAAATCCCAGAATTCCACAGGAGGTTGAAAGTGGAATAATAGCACTACAATAGTACAGTGCGGAAATGACCATAGTCCTGATCCCACAGGATTATAATAGTGTAGCTCAGCTTTCCTAACCAGGCTTCTTCCAGATACATCATGCTATAACTCGTGTAGCTCATAGTCAACACTGGCTGCCATGGCTGTGGATGACGAAATTTATAATCCTTAGGGCCACTGGGTTCAGGAAGCGCCATTGTCAAGAATTAGGGCCCCTCTCCCACTCAGTGCTGACTTCTGCCCTTGAATAAGAGATAGGAATTCCTCAGATTCCATTAATTAAACACTGCCACCACCGACTAAATTAAATCCCTATCCCAGCTGCACAGTGGGATGCTGCAGGAGAGCCAACTCTCTCTAAGCTTAGAGATCGCCCCCCCCCCTACTCTGGGAGAGAGAAATCCTATCTATGCATAAATAGGATTTCTCTCCAAGAAACACGTGGAAATAGAGAGAAAGTAGGGAGTTCTTTACAGAAACACATGGGAATGGAGAGAAAGCAGAGAGTTCTTTAGAGGACAGCATTTATTCTAGAAACAGGCAACACAGATAATAGAGATATAACCATACATGGGAGGCTCCCCCCTCCCGAGTTCGCTTGGTAGTTACAAATATAGTTAGTTCCATCAGATCAGCCAAAGCTTTCAAAAGAACATAAATCCTAACGTGACTGACTAAGTAACATTCTAAGCTACTCACATCATTTGTCTGAGTTTCTGAGATGGTGTGCCGAGGCAGAACCAGGAGGCGAGGCGTAGCTTGGCCTACCTGCAACCGACATTACAGCCCCTCTGGTTGATGTCTTCTTTGTTCTCTCTTTGTTCTTGGTCTCTTGAGGGATTAACTTATTAACTTATATTAACTTATTCACTGAAGCCTCTTGAAGATTTTCACCTTTCTCCCCCTGATTGGGCAACTCTCTCTCATGACCTGTGATGCTGACCTCCAATAAAACGTAACCTAACCCTAGCAGTTCATTAACCTTTTCTATGCCTAGAAGAAGAATTATCTCCTTTCAGCTCTGTTACCTGGGTAATGGGAACTCCCATTATCACAGCCATATGGAAAATAAGATCAGAAAGGGACTATAGACAATGGGGGTAGTTTCTAGATGATAGTCTCTAAACAGGTTCTTCTGAGATACCAATCGAATTCCTTACGACCTAAAAATAAATTGCATTTTTTTTAAAAAAAGGTTGTGCTTAAAGTTGCTCTTAGCAACTCGGGCTCCAAAACCCTGACCCGACCCAGTTCCAGAATCAACCACCCTATATTGACTATACCAAAAGGTGCTAACAGTAAATAAAGCTTCATAAAATTGTTTTTAATTTACAAGCATATAGATGAGATGCCAGTAACATTCTGTTGATAAAGTGATTGCCCCAAATAGCTTCCGTTCTGTTTCCAGCAAATCTCAGTTTCTTGTAATTTATTTAACATGGATCCTTACATCTGTCCATTGAAGGGGATCTCCCCACAGCATGGGACTTTCCTGCCCACTTCATTTGTTTTGATAAAGAAACGAATGAGTCCCATTCATTTCATTCATTTTTATAATTAAAACAAATGGAGAAAATTATGGGCTGCAATCTCATTAGTTCCCTGTGCCACTTGTTTATATTCGTTTTCAACTGTTTTGCATTAGAGACATAGCCTTGCATTGGATATAGTATCTAGAATCCTGTGTTGAGCTTACTTCATGTGCTATGGAATGAACAGCATGCAGGCTCATTGAGGAGATGATGGCTGACTGAATAGGTGTGCCATATACTACAACATACCACCACATTACCTAGAACATAGTAGGAATGTAACAAAGTTACTTATCAAAGGAAGTAGTGAACAAATTTAGCAATTTTTCTTCCTGTTCCAAGAAATTCTCTGAAAACTGAGCAGTTTTCAAAGTCTGTTTGCAATTCAAGACTTACTCTGTGTAAAATTCACATGTTGTTTGGACAGGAAGCAGTATTTTCTGCACAGGAAGTAATAGTTTTGCATAGAAAATGCTGTTTCCTGCATGGAAAATATTTTCTGCATGAAACAACCACATACAAATTTTGCACAGAATAAGTCCCTAACTTCCAAGATTCTTGCCAGCCCAGAGTTCTTCCCATTAGGGTTTCTTGATGCTTGAAAAATATGTTTTTTAACAATTTTTGGAATATTTTTGAATATTCTTTCCATCCCTAGAACAGAACTGATTTCATCTGATTTTGAAAACTAAGCAAGATCCGGTCTGGTTAATATTGGAATAGAGATCATCAGGAAACGTTAGGGAACTCCAGGAAGGACAAGGGGAAAAAATCCTATCTGAAACCCTGGAGAACCATTCCTACCAATCAGGGCTGGTAATACTTGAGTAGATGGTCCAATGGTCTGACTAAGTGTAAGACAGCTTCCTGTGTTTCCAAACTTTTTGTTGCAGATCCCACTTCCTTTGATATAGTCATTCTCTCCCTTTTCTGTTTTGCTGAGTTCTGTGCATGAGAAATAATGATAACTCTATTTGCCTGGTCTTCTTTTGAAGCCTTCGTTTCTTGTGTTTATTATCCTGCAGTTTAATAGCTATTAGATAGAGACAAACATCCAAGCAATCAAGAAGAAAAACTGTACACCACCCACACAGATTTCTCACAGTTGGCTCTGGATATGACTCATTAGATATGTATTAAATGCAGTGGGTGGGTACTGTTTTCTATATTCCTATTGTTGAAATGTGTTTTTATGAGTACTAACTAATGCTGATTTTTGGCCACAAAATTAAGAGCATCTACTGTAAAGTAAGCCAATCTTGATTCACATCTGAATGTGTGCTCTGAAGACTGCACCCATATTTTGGTAAACTCTTAAATAAATACAGGGCCACTAACATGAAGTACAGCTGTACTACCTCACCTGATGAACTTGGAAGAGAGGCCATATTCACTGGGGAGACGATTTCTTATTTGTTAAGCAAAGCAGGAAAAATAAGTAAATGACTATCCAGCTTCCTCACACAACCATTATAGAAATGAATTTGTATCAGTGTTTTTGCTACCCCTCTGTGTATAAAGATTTAGGTGTCAATATATAGGATTTTTAAAATGCAAATAAAATTGATTAGCACCATGTGCACATAAAACATTTGAATTTTATGATTAGTGTTTCACTTCCTTTCTGTCTGTGGGTGGCAAATTGATGTGGGTCAGTTATTTAAAACTGAGTCCAACCAAAATGTGTGGATGGGCAGGTCTTGTTACATAAGGGAGACATTATTAGTGGAAGGGCTATTAGTTAACAGCTATTTAATTGTTTGATGCTGATTAGGGGACTTGTGGAGCTGTAATCCAAAAATGTAAAATTTCCAATTCAGGCAAGGCTGGGAAAGACTTCTGTCTGAGACCCTGGAAAGCTGTTGCCAATTCATGTGGATAATATAGCAAAAACAAGACTTGTCTACGTGGATCAGTTGTCTGACAAAGCATATTGGTGAATCTTCCTCCTCCTTCCCCTCTTGTCCCTCCCTCCCTTCCTTCTTTCCCCCTTTTTTTTTTGGCATTTTCGCAGCTGTGCAGCCTCTAGTGATCCTGAAGCTGGAATGCTGACCAAGGTTGCCCACCCCTTGCCTTAGTTCTTGTTTCATTTGGTTCACAATCTCAGTTTCTGATTCTTAGAGTTTTCTGTGGCATTTCTGGGCCTTCTCTGCCAAGCTTGTGCTTTCATATCCCTTTCTCTTTCTCTTTCTCTCTCTCTTCTTTTTTTCTTTTTGACCCAACATATTATTTCAGTTCTAAGTTTTTGGAAATGATCACTCTCTCCTCCTCTTCCTCCTCCTCCTTCTTTTATCTCTTTCCCCAGAGCTGATTTTTTTGATGTGCTTTTTCATTTTAAAAAAGTTTCATTGTGGGATAGAGCACAGAATTCATCCGCCATGTCTTGCCGGTGATGTCATCACTCTAATTTTTATACCCTTGAGAAGAAGTTTGCAATGGATTGACCATCATCAGCAGGGGAGATGTCTTGTGGTCATACCTTCAACTTGCTAAATGCCAATAAACTTTAAGGTTAAGAAATGCATTATTAGATCATCCATTATTAAGAAAAAAGAGAGTGCATTGATGGAGAGCTGATGGCCTCTTTACTATGAAGACAATCAAATCTGTACCTACTGTGATGCTGTAGAATGCACTGTTAACATTTCTGATTGATATAGAGAGTCTGACATGTCAGTCCTTCACAAAAATCTTTCGTCTTAAAAGCTCTAACAAGGAAGGCTTACACGTAGTTCATAAAGCACTTTGATAACCACTGTGGTTGTGGCATTCTAACTTTTATCAGAAGTGGTAGGGCCAGCAAATCTCAATTTCATCTTGTGGAATTGCATTATTAATCTTCAGAATACTCATGTTCCAGTTCATAATTTAGCAATTTACTTCTAAAAAGTAATTACTTACAGTTATGTTTCCCCAATGTGGTTAAGCTATCGTGATAGTTATAGGTTGTTGTTTTTTAAAGCCTCTTCCTTCCTTCTTTCCTTCTTCCTCTTCCCTCTTTCCCTCCTTTCCTTCTCTCTGTACAAGTTACTGGCCTTTAGTACATGACAGTTAAGTACTGAGATCACATATTTGCTGCAACTATAAAAGTGCAAAGAGTTGTATTTACACTATACAGTCATCCTTCATTCTGTTAGAGCTGTAAGAACTTAGCTATGAATTAGTTGTTGTGAAAAGGAATTAAATGGAAGTAGCTTATCATTTGCAGCAGGTTTCTCTTTATCTCTGGAGAGGTAGATGTTCCATTCTGCAAGTGCTGTTTCTCTCCACCACTGAAGCAGTATGTTTGCTCCATCCAAAAGACCTTCATCTGTCATTCACCCACGTCAGGGTCAGCGAACCTGCTCTGGCAGCTAAATCTGGTGCTAAATCTATGCGGAGGAGGGGGGGGATAGGGTTCAGCTTATGGGATGGCTTCTTTCAGTTCAGACTAAAACCTGGACTGGATTCACAGTCCCACTAACATGGAGGCCACCAGCTGCCACCATTCAGAATTGCTCTTCAAAACACCAGGTGATGACTTGCATGCATGAAGGTCACTCAGGCTTGCAAATTATTTCACATTTTTTTAACGAAAGGAGTTTCTTCTTCTTCTTCTTCTTTTTAACAGCAACAACAATATTTATTTTTTACCCACTTCTTCCTATGGATTGAGGTAGGGAACAACAACAGATTAAAATACAGCAGATTGGACACTCGGCACCAGTTAAGAAAGACATAACGTCAGTAAAGGGCATATAAAACCAATACATATTAAAAACAATCAAGTCATAGTTTAAAGCCCATGGTTAAAAAAATTGCATAAATAGTAGTATCTCTCCTTGATAAACATTTTCAAGGTTGCTTACAAAATATAGTTTTTAAAAAATCAAAATAAAACAGAATAATTCTAAAAATAACCGTATCAACATCAGCATTAAAACAGGTGTTGGGAAACTCCATGTTCTAGATGTTGAACTTCCACTGCCAAACCAGCATGACTCAAGTATTGGGTGATGGGAGATGAAATCCAGGCACATCTTGGCCAGGCTCCTACATCGTGGAAATGTAGTTTAACTTTACATTGGCAGAATTATGCCTTGGTTGGGCATATACCTTGTTATAAA
Source organism: Cyclura pinguis (assembly GCA_030412105.1). NCBI lineage: Eukaryota > Metazoa > Chordata > Lepidosauria > Squamata > Iguanidae > Cyclura > Cyclura pinguis. Next base: position 185,137,089 of record CM059602.1, read on the forward strand.
CTGTGTATAATTATCCAGGTAGGCATGCAATACACAGCCATGAGCAGCCATGCAATCTATGCCCAATCTGGAACAATATGCAAATGTCAATGCATAAAAATGCACAGTGGCATTGAATATGTAACTCAACTTTTGTACCCTTCCACTGAAGATGGCCATAATGCATCAGCCAAAACTGGCCACATATTTTATTAAAGGAATTTACACATGTGTAAGATACCAACAGAATGTCAGGGCTTGTGCACCAAAGGCTGCCATCTGTCTACTAATGTATAATAATCAATTAAGGCCATTTCTGCACTAGACTGTTGTTACCGCCGTTTCTAGCCCGAGCTTGTCGGATATTAGATATCATTTGATATCAGTAATTTGGCCTTCTTTACCCACTCATCTCCATGTGCTTGTGAGGCCCCTGGACAAGCACGCACACAGGCACGGCTGAAAATAGCCGAACCATTCAAATCCCAATCCAGGCAGGCCAGTCATTGCCGAATGCAGCTTCAGGAGACCTCAAGGCAAGTACCACATTATGTATGCACGCTACTTACAAAAGATCCCCTGCCCCGAGCAGGCAGCTTGATGAGCGGACTATACAACTCTCAAGCACTCCGTGTTTGCATACTGGCCACTCTATTGACAACTCTGTCATAATTCAATAATCTAAAGTACTGACCTTTCGGAGGCTTTGTCTCGAGCCCAAAACTCATTGTTATCCCCAAGAACGGACTAGCCTGCGGTCACATTTTCCCCTATAAGAACCCCTAACTTTGAGCGCTTCCTCGGATCGCTCGTGACTTGCCTCCCGACTTGCTGCCGCTCCGTTGGATGAGCCTCCCCTCAGCCTCCACGTGCTGAGAACCCACGATCCCCAGCTTCTTTACTATTACCGGGCTTCAGGACAGGTGTAGTATTTCCCATACCAAACCTCCTCTCAAAATCCCTCTATCCAACTCCTACCTTTTATTTCTATAGTTCTTCGTGTGAGTGTGTTGCATACACATGTTTGACTGTATCTCAATAAAACAATTATTATTATTAACTTCTGCTTGATTATTGACTCGGCCTGACCCCGTAGACATAGGGTTCAAGACCTCACTACGTTGCCCTGCCTCTCGCATTGCTAACTAGTGCTCTTTGCTAATTCCCTCCCCATTGTTTGAGCACATTAAAGTGTCCCTCCCGGGACCCCCAGAAATCAGGGTAACACTGTTCTAGTGCTGTTATTCCACTTTCAACATCCTATGGAATCCTGGGGTTTGCAGTTTGGGGAGGGGCCCTAATCCCAGGATTCCATAGGATGTTGAAAGTGGAATAATAGCACTAGAACAGTCTAGTATGGAAATGGCCTAAAACTGGAATAGAAAAAGATCTCACCCTGATATTTAAAATTAACAGACAAGATACAACAAGGTGAGAAGTTTTGAGGATAGCATTTCAGAATTTTTTTTAATGCTGAGATAACTTTTCCTTCTTATCATGCATTTGATTATAATAAAGACTGTTTATCTTACTATCACTTTAATTTTGATTGTTATACTAATTTCTATCTGCATTTTAGTAAAAAAATTTAAAGAATATTTTAATAGTTGATGTCATTATTATAAATATAAATTGCAGTGAATTTTAACTAATGGGAATATTTTAATAGTTGATACGATTATTATAAATATAAATTGCAGTGGATTTTAACTAATGGAAGTTGCTTCAAAGCTTAAAAAAAGAAAAAAATATGCACAAGGGGAGAGAGAAAGAGAAAAAAATCAATTTAAATAAAGAAACGTTTTAAATAAAGAAAAAAGAAAAATAAGCATAAATGTAAGCAATAGAAAGCTGTAGAAAGAAAACATAAACATACTGCTGTTTTAATTGAACCATTAAGCTATATAAGTAAACTGTATCTGTAACCTTTTCATTCCAGTAATTTAAAAAGAATATCCATTGCTTTACAAATCTTTTCTACTGCAATTACTGTTTTCATCTCCTGTATGTTAATTTAATCCAGTCAACCATACGCCATACTTTCTTCAACCAGTCTTTGAATAACGGTACTTCATTCCTTTTCCATAATTTACAACATACAATGGTCACATCCAGTTGATGTGGCAGAAATAGAGTTCTGCATATGGTACAATTGCACATGCAGATGGGCATCAAAGTTCACTGAACAGTGTGTGAATGCTCATTGCCCATTGCTCTTCAGTACAGCAGTAGTGCAGTGGAAGTGTTAAATAACTCTACTGGTAGATATTTATGCTATGATGAAGCAATGTAGGATCTACAGCCTTTTAACCTTCAGGAACCTCTAGGGTAGAGGTGGGCAAAAGATGTCCTTATGGTTCATGTGGCCCCAAAAGATATTTTTTTGTGGCCATCTATCCCTCCAATATCTACAGACCTTTTTCTGGCCCCAAAGAGGGCAAGGTGCTGTTCTTGGAAGCTTCCAGGTAGAAACATTTAAAAAAAAAATCCCATTTTCTTTTCTTGTTAAAATTGATAGTCTGTGAGGTCCCTGGAAGGGCTGGGAGCATAAAAGTGGTCCCTGCAGTTGCCGCAATTGCTCTAGGGGCACACTGGGAGGGCACATGGACTATGGAAACTAGCTAACGTACATACAAGGTGGCCAGAAGTTCATTTCTGTTTTTTTCTTAAGGGTTTTTTTTTTTTGCCAAATTCTGTAGGGGTTTCTTACAACCCATTTAAAAGGGGGAAATGCCATTCTTGAAGGCTTCTAAGAGAGGCAGTTCTTTTTTTTGGCCATGGAAATGGCAGTCTGTGAGCTGCGGGGGGTGGTGGTAGCAAGGGCTTTATAAATAGGTTTGGGGTTGCATGTGTGACACCGGGGCTTTACTTTGCCCACCTATGCATTACACCAATAAAGTAACTTTGTTCCAAACATTAGATTGGTTTTGAAATGTAGCTCCAAAATGCTCTTGCCTTTCCCCACTATACCAATTGTTACATCATACCTTCCAGATGTCCTGATTTGGCAGAGATAATCCCAATTAATCCTCTGTCATCCCACTTTTTCAGCTGCTTTTAAAATGTTTTGTTTTCTCTCTTCTCCTCCCACTTTTCCCTTTGTTAAACTGAGTTCAAAGTGGAATAAGCAAGAGGAAGAGGAGAGCAGGGAATCTTGTCCTTCCCTGTGAGCTCAGGTAAAAGCAAACTGCTGCTGCCTCTCCCTGCTTGTGTGTTCTTCCTTATTAATAATTTTTGCCATCTTTACCACACTTTTATGTTGCTTGGCCACATGTGTCCCAGTTTTTGTCTGTGAAATGTTGGAAAGTTACAGTTGCCTATGTTAAGTTGTTAATTCTGAGCTCACATATCCACAAACTTTCCCTTAGGCAGACCTCCATACTAATATGACGACAGAGACCCAGAATATGTAGCCGGTGCAGTTGAGGCACTGGATGGGGGCCAGCAATGCTGTTCCATTGCCCCACATTTTTCAATGTGTAGATTTTGGGCACAGAGAATGTCTGAATAGGGAATGAGTTAACATGAACTTTCCAAGCCTAAGAAAGGCATAGCCCCTGCCATGCTGTTGTTATATGCCTTCAAGTAATTTCTGACTTATGGTAACCCTGAGGCAAACGTATCACGGGATTTTCTTGGCATGAGAGGGTTTGCCATTGCATTCCTCTTTGACTGAGAGAGTGTGATTTGCCCAAGGTCACCCACTGGGTTTCCATTACCAGGCAGGAATTCGAACTCCGATCTCCCAGATCCCTGGTCTAACACTCAGACTGTACATATGGCTAGAGTTGGCATGAAGTATTCCCATGGAGTGGAGCTACACAGCCCCAAACTGCAGAATTATGAGTGATATGGTTTCTGAATGATAAATTTTCTGTATATTCAAGATTCTGGTGTTTTTGTCCTCTTTTATGACCTGTGTTATTCAAGTCAGTTTTAATTATAATGTTATAAGCTACTACTTGTGGGATATTTTACTGATACAGTTATTTTAAAAAATTAGCCCAAATCCCATGGGTGGTGCTTCCTCAAAAGGCCGGCATTCTTGCTGGTTCTGTGCTTCAAAGGTAAGACACAAAATGATAAAATATTGAATGGAAAAGGAGTGTGGGATGTACGGACGGTCCTTCCAATGCAGTGCACAAAGAAATGGATTTGTTGACAAAAGAGGCTGAACTGACTCAGTGTCAGAAGTGATGAGCAACTCTAAACCTCACAGAAAAGTTACCACTGTGCTTCACTTGTTTACTGCAGGAAGTTTTGGCTTCAGTCCTTGAAGTCATGAAGAAGACACCAAGAAAGACTTCTATCGTAAACTTTGTCTAGGGTTACCATGTTTTGAAACTATAACTACTTCAAACAGCCAATCATTAATATGACTCTCACTTTAAATATCCCTAGTATATGGAAGGAGACTCAGTGAGGTGTAGTGATTTGAGCGTTGGACTACAATCCTGGAGACCAGAGTTCAATTCCCCACTTGACCATGGAAACCCACTCGGTGACCATGGGTGCATCAGATGTTCTCAGCCCCATAAAACCCTGTGATAGGTTCACCTTAGAGTCAGCGGAAGTCAGAATCAACTTGAAGGCACACAATAGAAGCAGCAGCAGCATTAGCAACAACAACTCAATACAAGAAGGGAAAAGAAGGAGGATGTATCTTGCCAAGCTTTGTCTGAATAAATAAAAGTAACATTGAACATGACACTATAAGTTACTAGTTCAAATTTTGCCTCAGCTATAAATTCTCTAGATAGGTTAGCTTCAGTTACCACCTTATGTTACACGTCCAGATGTGTTGACTTTCAGCTGCCCTCAACCTAGGCTACCTAGCTGAGATAGCCAATGGTGATGGATTATGAGAACTGTAGTCCAAAGCGTGAGGAAAATCTAAGATTAACCATCCCACTTTTGAAAATTGTTATAAAGGATGACCAAAGCAATGCTTTCAATATTCCTAAGTATTAGATGCACACTAAGCCTTGTTGTTACTTTGTAAGAAGAAATTTTAAATGCTTGATATTTGGTGCTTATCAGTGTGTATGGAACAGCCCTCAACTTGGTGTCCCGAGATGTGTTCGACTACTACTCTGATCATCCCCACCTTGGCTGGGGAAGGCTGTTGAAGTGTATCAACAGAGTGCATGTATGTATGACAAAGATGCTCCCATTTACCTATAATAAAGTACAAAGTGCTTTACAGTTCTTTATTTCAGTTCCTAAGAGCATAAAAGGGATCAAACACAGCTGCTTTGCTGTAGGAGAAAAGGAGAGGTAAAATCTGGAAAAAACTACCAATCAGGAAAGTCACTCCACATGGTGACATATTGTTATTGAATTTTAATTATGTCTGTGATCACTCAAGAGAGTCTAATTCAGAGTATAAATCATATCCTCATGTACAATTCTTGCATTTTATTTTGTTTATTTGAAATAATTTCATGCGAGTGGCTTTGAGGTGGGGATTTTTAGAAGACTCAGTTCCTATTGACCATGTAGAGAAAGATTAATAGATCATTTGCTACAGTTTTAATGAAGCTGTATTGCAGATTTATCCACAAACTCCACCCTGTTTAATCCTTTGCTGCTAATTGCTTTGGCATACCAGTTTTTGGACTGAATTTATGTTTCTAGACATATAATTAGTTTTTCACATTTTAAAATAAATGATTACATATCCATTTGCAAAATGCAGCTGAAAGTATCAGCAGAAGCCCATGAGTATAATTTAAGCAGAAAGACATATTGAGTTTTCAGAACCTGTTTGTGTATAGGATTGCAGTGTACATTTTTAGACCTAATTAGTTTTTGACATTTGCAATATTATCTGTTTCATTCTTTGTCAGTCCCTCTTATTTCATCTATTCAATTCCAATGCTAAACTGTTCTCACTTGGAATTTATTGTTATAGGAGTCCTTAGTGACACTGTCACTTTTGCACACAAATCTTTCCTCTCCCAGTGTTTTTTGTGTCTGTGCTTTGTCTGGGAAACCACAACAAAATACACAAAAATCAAAGAGATGATAAGGGACCATATTTCAGATTTCACTGGGGTGGAGCACTGAACTTTCTGTTGTGGGGGAAGACAAATTTCTTGTCAAGTCACAATTGGTGGCTTGTGGATATTTTAGTTTGCTTTAAAAAGCACCCAAGGAACTACCTTTTTCTTTAAGAGCATATTTTGTGATAAAATTGCTTTATATCCCAAAATAATTATACCACAATTCCCCACACAATCCTTTCAAATTACAGGCCTCTACCAGGATGGCGATCTGTCCTGCTTTACAGAGAAGAGTTCTCTGTCATAAAAGATGTCAGTGGATAATCCTCTGAAGACATCCTCTAATTGCAGTGTGTTGCAGTCCAAGTTTAGTTTAAAGATAAACTCCATCTCTCAGTATGCCTGTTGGCTGTTAAGGTACGTTTGGGTAGACAGATTAAGAGACAATAATGCATCTGTAACTACATCCATGATATAGGTTCTTGGCCAATGAACTCTTAAGAAGAAAGAACAGGAACAACATAACTGCCCATCAACAACACTGAGGACCAGAACAGCAACCTGAGGGCTCTTTCATACTATGTAATTATAGCATTGCGATTTCACTTTAACTGCCATGGTTGGATGCTATGCTGTTCTGGGGTTTGTAGCTAGATGAAGCTCAAGAACTCTTTGGCTGAGAATTCTAAACACCCCACCCTAAACTGCACATTCCAGGATTGCATGGGATGCAGCCATGGCAATTATAGTGGAATCATGACACTGCAATTGTCTAGTGTGTAAGACCCCCTGAGCACAGCGGTCTAAATCTTATTTTTATTACCATCTGGAGTAGACCCACTGAATCAATGGTAGCTGGGTAAGTCAACACTCATGTAAGTTCTATTGATTCTGTGAATCTACTCCAGTTGGAATTTACAAGAGGATTCAGGCAAGTCTTTCTCATTATGAGAAGATATATCATATTTCTATTTAAATGAATGATGACTGGTAGTTTCCACATTGGTAGGGCAGTGATCTTGTTCTGTGATTTAATCTGGCCTTTAAAAGAAGCTGTTCAAAACACTGATCCTGCTCTTCAAAGGTGGTTCAGTCCTTTGGACAACTTTTTAAAATCTTGGATTAAAACCAAGAGCAGATTAGCTGCCTTACTGACATGAGCATCAATGATTTAAAGTACAATAAGAGAGAAAGAGGTTCATGCTGGTACACATAGATTAGCATGTGCAATTTTTATTCATACCTATATCATATGTTGTTCCCTCTTTGGTGATCAATTTCCTCCTTTATGGCAATGTGTAAGTAAATTTGCAAACCTAGACTATGCCTGTGAAATCCATATATCAATTAGTAGTTGCACAAACTATTTGTTGGATTACAACTCTTAAAATCTCCCAGTGCTCTACCTTAGAAAAGTTGTTGCTGTGGGGGAGGGGGAATACAATTCCCAGAGTCATGCTTAGTCCCATTGCCTAAGAGATTCTGAGAACTGTAGCCAAAAAAGCAACTTCTCCAAGCTAGTGCATAAACCTATTTACTTGTTTATTTCTGTCTAAAAAGAAAAAATAAGTCAGGAGACTATGGCTACCCCCTTTCATTCTGCAAAAATGAGGTCAGCAATCCAGATTTGGGGTTGAAATGCCATTGTAACACCGTTTCCAATATTGGGATGTACAGACTCGTATGCAATTTACATGGGACTACCACCAAAATATACTTCATAGTTGCTGCCTGCAAGAAGTCCTTTCCCAGGTGAAAAGTGATAAAAAGCTGTGTGCAAATGAGTTATATATCCACATCTTGTGCTTTGGCATGATGTAAGAAGAGGAAACCTGTGCATTTCTCCAGTGGCAAGGTCCCTGAATTCTACATGTATTGGTTTGTGTGTTCTAAGGCTGAGTGCCACAATAAAAGCATGCTACGAGCTGAGCCCTCGGGCAATAAGAGATTTCAAGCAGTGTACAAGTGGATGAAACAAACTGAACAAGAGGAAACCCTCCTAAAATGTCTCTTTTCATCTTAAGGATAAAGAATCAATTATATAAACAAGAGAGTTGTAAAGTCATGCATTTTTTGTAGACTAATAAACTGCCTTGTGCATCAAGTGCAGAATATTAGCTAGTTGAGCACATCCTCTGCCATCCATTAGTGATTCCAAATAGTCAGGGTACATCTAGAAAGCTGCCAACAACAACATCAGGACATTATTAAATATTATTCATTACCTTCCATGGAAAAAAAAAAGGGAGAGCCCTTAATCCTTCATCTGCAGTCCAAGAAACCACTGTAGTGTCCTCAGAGGTTTTTTGTTCTCTACTTTAGAAGCCTTAGATTTTGGCTCACAGTTACATTCATGGATAGAATGAGTTGTTGGATTTCTTTTTTTAAAAAAGTATTTTCCAACAAGGTAATGGTTTGAATCAACTTAAAATCCCCTTACTTTTCTGATTGTGGAAAGGAGATGCTCATCTTATTCCTGAGGCACCAGTTGTTAGGTTAGAGACAGTTGAAGATCTTTAATGCTGAGTGCATTAAACAATAGAAAATCTAAGCATCGTAGAAATGTAGTTGCAGCAAAAAACTCAATTCAGTTATAATTACAGAGATAAAGTGACTGCTTTTCATGAATTTGTAAAAAGTTGCAGCACAGTTAGAATTTTTGTTGCACTCAATGGCTTAAATTGGGGTGGGAATCCAGATTTTGCTGCCCTGCATCTGTCAGCAGATTATCCAGAACAGGCAAGGGAAAGGAATGCTGGGAGTTGCAGGCCAACATCTGGAGAGCTGCAGAATTCTCATGGGTGTCCTCTATCCAGTTGCTAGCCCCAAGCAGAGTAGACCCATTGATTCAGTTGCTGAATGGTAAGTCAACACTTCTATAAATCCAACTGGTTAAATGAGTCTACACATAAGGACTTGTGACAGGATTTAGGCCAATACAATAGATAGGTTTTTCAATGTCCTCTTAATCATGAAATATCACTAAGAGTCGTCAGAATTAATGAGTTATTCATGAATGAAGCTGATTTAAGTGTACACCCTGCTCTTTTAGGACTGCGGAGGTACACAGCCTGGCTTACACATCATCATAACCAACACTGGATCCTAAGCAAAATGAGACAAATACAGTTTGTTCTGTTTTGCATTGCTTGCAACTCTACTGGCATAGTTGAGAAGTAACATGGTTCAGTGGCTTGGCAGATAGCGGCTTTTATGGCAGTGTGCTAGAGCATATGTTCTGGGTTTTAGTCTGAACTTTAAGGGAGCTAGCCAAGTGGCTGAACCTATTTGGAGGATAGGGTTCAGCACCTTGAATAGCTCCTTTAAAGTCTGCACTAAAACTTGGAACAGAGTCACCACCTGGTGGCATGGAAGACATCAGCCACTACCACTCATTGGCAAAAGATACATGGCAGCTATTAGGTTCAGTTATTGTATGGCCATTTCTGCACTGGACTGTCGGCCCCTTCCGAAACTGCAAACCCGAGCATTCCATAGGATGTTGCAAGTGGAATCATCGCGCTATAACAGTCCAGCGCGGAAATGGCTTATATTTCCAGGTAAGGAGGGTCAGATGACCATCAGTATGGTATAGTGGTTTAAGCATTAGATTAGGACTCTAGATATTCAAATCCTTGCTTGGCCATGGACACTCTCTGGGTGACCTTGGGTGAGTCATACTATCTCAGCCTCAGAGGAAGACAAAGGCAAACCCTCACGAAGAAAACCCTGTGATAGGTTCTCCTTAGGGTCATCATAAACCAGAAATAACTTGAAGGCACACAACAACAATAAGGATCAGATACGATAGCAGATGCTGAAGGAAATCCTTGCTTGCTACTAGTCACAGTGAAGAATGTAGACCAGTCAATTTGGTTTGGTGTGAGGCTGCTTTGTGTGTTAAGACTACAAAGTTATGCTATCAGTGTAGTTGCATGAGAGAGCCAGCATGGTTGTGGTGGTTTGAATGTTGGACTATGACTCTGGAGACCAGGGTTCAAATTCCTGCTCAGCCATGGAAACCCACTGCGTGACCTTGGGCAAGTCACATTCTCTCAGCCTCAGAGGACGGCAAAGGCAAACGCCCTTTGAATAAACTTTGCCAAGAAAACCCCATGATAGCATTACCTTCGGGTTGATGTAAGTCAGAAACAACTTGAAGGCACAGAACAATGACTGTTGGGCCCGAGGCCCTCTGGGTAGGCCCTGTGTTACACACTCACACATTTTAGTTCAGCTTGCCTTCGCACGGTTGTGTTGCTAGGTCAGGCTGCTCTGCACGTTCCAGATCTGTGAGAATCGTCAAGAAATGTTAATGAAGTGTACTACACTCCCTGTGCCGTCCAGTACAAGGAGGGGAGAGTGAAGCCTGTCGGGACCGTCCGCTGCCGTCTTGGGCAGATACTGTAATTGGCAGACAAGGGGGGGATAGCCTTCCCCACCTGCCTCGGCACAGCAGGTTGATGGATGGGCAGCCTGTTTTGCTACTTGCCTATGAAAAGCCTATATAATCTGTTGAAACAAAGAGAATGCCTGCTTTGCCTTTCCGACGGAGTCAGAGTATATGTATGCTTGCGTGCCTTTTGTTTTTCTTTTTGCTTCTTTGCCTAATAAACTGCATCCTCAAAGACCAGAACTGGCTTGGTTTTTGCCTCCCAGCATCTCATACTTCAGGGAGGGTCGCATGTGCTACAACAGCAACAGCAATAGTGGCATGATGACCAGAAAGCCTTTCAGATGGTGCTGATGATGTTGGGTAATCACCCACCCCTTCACTCGTTTCTGATCAGGACAGATGGTGGTAATTTCTAGCATGCTAGAATCCACTGTGGTGATGTTGCATCAGCACAGTAAATGGGTCAGCTTGTAAGACAATCACACAGCACGCGATGAATTGTGATATTATGTGTCAGTGCCACACCCTGCTCTCAACCCTCTGCATGTTAGCTGAGGAAGCAGCACAGAGCTGGCCTGCTCATCGTGCAAAGGTTCTAGATCCTTATTCTTCAGTCCCTGTCAAGTTTTATTTTAGCAATGCCACCAGCAGAGCAGAAGAAGGGAACCTGATAGTGCTTCAGAGTTTTTACCCGTGTGTTTATGAATATTATGAGAAAATAAAAGAAAGAGTGAAAGGAGGAGAGGAAAAGGGATCAGTAAATTTACGAAGTGATATGGTACCATTGCAGACTCACTTATTTGGCTCTTAGTCATACCATGTGGAACTAATGAATGTATAGCTTATGTAATGTTAGAGCAATATTTATGGTTTATTCTCTGAATGCTTCTGAATACTTCATGTCATCCTCAATCAATATTTTTTTCTTTTTAGAATTCCAGCCTCATTGTTCATTCTTTGACTCCAGTCCAGAGAAAGCTACTTGTATCCTGTTGAAATCAATGGGACACAGCAGGCACACCTGCAATCTGTGCCATTGATTTTAAAAAGAATGAAACATGACTTATTTTTTTCTGGATTGGGGCCCTATTGCCAGGCAGAAACCATAATGTTGCTTCAAATATATTGCTACATCATGTTACAAGAGACAAGCTAAGTGAGAGCCACCATTCCAACAGACTTTCTTGGGCTTGCTTAAACCAGGGGTAGACAACACAGAGCGCATAGACTGATGTACCCCTGACCATTTTTGGCTCCTGGTTCCCCTGCTTTCCTGTTCCCACTGATAAAAGCCTGGTTGTTAAATTTGGTCCTAAAAGGAAAGGATTTTTGACTTTTCTACCTTTCCAGAAGCGAAGAAGATGCTTTGCCCTGCTTATCAACAAGGCTCTGTGGTATGAGAGGGTACTCTGGCATTCTCCTGAACCACAGAGCGCATCTGCAGTGGCTGCTTATTGTGGTGGCAACTGCAGCTATGGGAATCTTGGTAGTGTCAAACAGTGGTCACAGAAGCAGTGGTATAGCCACTAATGGGTTGGAAGAGTGAACTCTTGACACAGGGGATTGGGCATTCCATGGCTTAATTTTTAGCAGGCCACAGTTTACTGGTGCAACCAATGTACACTAGCTAGCTGAGGTGTGTGATGGAGCCCTTTAATGCAGGAACAGCAGACCTGGGCAATAGATATATGGGTATCCAGACAAAACCAGGGTCTCTGCCTCCTTGTCACAGCAATTTCTATTTGCCAAAAGGAAAGGGAAGCAAATAATCATTTTTTAAAAATACAAAAGGATTGTATTAGCTTAATCATGTAGAAAGATCAACATGAATTTGGAGGCCTGCTTCAAATTGGCTCCTTGACTCCAGGAAATAGGTTTTCACAGGGCTTTGTCTTCTCGCAGAAAGCATTGCCAGCTGACAACTCAGAGGTACTACAAATCCTGAGGAGAAAGCAGGTAGTGATGCAGCTACAGAAATTCCTCTGTGTCCTGTTGTCTATTCTTTGGCCCTATCAGCTGCAAGCCAAGAAGAGACTTATACTTGCTGCAGATTTGGCTGCAGTAGAGGGGAAACAGAATGGCAGTTATGGGGTGAAAGGACTATTCAGTGCATGATCTCCTACTTCCTTAGCACTTCACTCATTGTCGTTGTGTGTAGAACAGCAAAGGAGACTGCACTGAAGTTGAAGAGGGATAGTTCAGCCATTACTTTGTGACTCCACTGTGAGGGTTACTTATTTCACAAATATTGCCAATTTGACAGGTTTGGAAAATTGTGTTTTGGAGTATAACTCCCATAATGCCCCAGCTAACATGACCAGAGGCTATGTTGACTGGGAGATTCTGGAAGTTGTACCCCAATGAGTAACATTTCCAAGCTTTGTTCAGTTCTCTGAACTAGCCCACTTATAGTGTCTTACAGAAGTATTCACACGTGAACACAAACACACAGAGACACCCCTTTATTTTTCCACATTTTATTGTGTAATGACCTGGAACTGAAATGGATTTGATTTGCATTGCTACCACAAGACACTCAACACTGTGAAGAAACAAATTTTTTTTATTGTGGCACAAAGGATCCTGCAGTTTTTGCCTGTTCTTGGCAAAATTGTTCCTGCTCTGTCAAATTGGGTGGGGACCATCGGTGAACAGTCACTTTTATTTCCTGCCTCAGATTCTCAATCGTGTTGAGGCCTGCATATTGACTGGGCCATTCTAAGACTTTCATGTTCTTGTTTCTAAACCACACCAATCTTACTTTGCCTGTGCATTTAGGGTCATTGTCCAGCTGGAAAGTGAATGTCCACGCCTGTCCCAAGTCCTTTGTGGTCCAAAACAGGCTTTCCTCTAGAATTTGCCCTTTATTGTTTCTCTATACATCTTTCCCTCAACCCTGACCAGTGCTCAGGAAAACCATCCCCACAGCATCACCACCACGCAAATCACTGTAGCATTTTTCATCGAGGCCAAAAAAATTCACTTTTGTTCTCATCAGGCCAAAGAACGTGTCCCCATGAGTTTGTTGTGCTTTCGACATGCCTTTTTGCAAAATCGAAATGGGATTTGATATGAACCTGTTTCAAGAATTGCATTCTTCTCACAGCTGTTCCATAAAGCCAAGCTTTGTGAATCATCCAGGCGAAAGTTGCCCCATGGACTTTCCTCACATCTCAGCAGTAGATCTCCCCTTCAGAGTTACCTTTAGCCCCTTGGTTGCTTCTCTGAATAATGCCCTCTGTACCTGGTCACTGAGTTGTGATAGATGGCCTTCTCAAGGCAGAGCTATGATTGAACCGTATTCTTTCCATATTGTAACAATGGACTTAACGGTGCTCTTGGGGGGATCTTCCTAGTTTTGGAATTTTTTTAAAAATAACACACCATAACTGATGATTCGACATGACTTTATTCCAGATTTGTCTTAACTCTTTGGTCCTCATGATGTTTGGTTAGCTATGATGTCCAAGAAGATAGGGAGAGATGGCTTTCAGAAACAGGTGCATTTAATTTGAGGTCATGTGTCACTGAATTGCACAAATGCAAATTCTATTCAACTACTTACATGACTTTTGGAGACATTGGGTTGGACTAATCTGGATGTCAGTGCCACAGTAGTGAATACTTATGCAACCAACATGTGCAAGTTTGTTTTTGCTTACTTAACTTTTGTGCCACAATAAAATTATTTTGCACCTTCACAATATTGAGGATTTAATTGGTAACAATGCCAATTAAATCCATTCTAATTTCAGACTGCAACGCAACAAAATATGGAAAAGTCAAAGGAAGATGGCTATTTCTCCAAGGCGCTCTACCTGCTATTTCAGGAAATTTTCGGTGTGTGGGATACCGTGTTATTGGAGTCTAGAAAATCTTGGAAATATACCACCTGGGGGAAAGCGGGTATAATATAGTTGCTAGGAAATGCCAGGGGTGTTCTATAGGGCTGGCTCCATGGAGTTTGCCGCTCAAGATGAGTCAAATTTCAGTTGGCACTTTTTACCTTTTATTATATTTTTGCGATGTACCAGTATGTTGAGTGAGCAATAGCAGATTCTTCGCTATCACCATAGTTTTATTGAATTTTTCAAGAAATGTGTATGCTTTGGAAAGTTCTTGTTAAAGGACTTGAACCAAATGAAATTTTCATCTATTCCTATTGCCAAGTTTTTACATATTTGAACCAACCCCTCCCCGCTTCCCCTGGAGTTAGAGCCTGGCTCTCTCCACTCTTTGCTCTGCATCTTAAGAGAAAATATGGCCAGGGTGTTTTAGACGTGAGCTAAATCAACAACAGCATAATGTCATTTATTGGAAAGTTACTTTTAAAACTTAATTTGCTGTGTGAATTGTCAAAATCCAACAAAGGTCATTTGATACTGTTGATGATTAATATTTTTAAGGTAACTCATGTCCTTTGCTATGTTGTATGTGTATAGGTGCCTTCAAGTCACCTGTTGACTTATGGCAACCCCATGAATTTCATATGGTTTTCTTAGAGAAGGCGTACTCAGGGGAAATTTGGCCAGCTCCTTCCTCTGAAATATGTCACTTTCTACTTTTCTGATACTTTCTTTGAAAACAACCTTTGGATTGATGAGAAAAATGACATAAATTTGAAAAATTGTACACAAAATGCCATTCAAATGTCTTAAAATGCCTATAATTAAAAGTACAGTCTTCCCTCCAGATTTCTGGGGTTGAGCTTCACAAATTTGATTATTTGTGAGGTGTGAGCGTGCCTCCCCCCCCCCATTCTCCTCTTCCCATTCCCTTGCATTTTGCTGGGCACAGAGAAGGCAGGCAAGCATACCCAGGCAAAAAGCAAAGAAATGGGGGGAATGCACACGCACACCTTCCTTCTCCCCTCTGGAGCTCCCCCTCCCATCCCCTTACCTCTGGCTCCGGTGCCGAGAACTCATGCTGAGGCGAAAGGCAAGGGAATGGGGGAGGAGGCACATGCACACTTTCCTTCTCCCCTCCAGAGCTCCCCCCGTCCATTCCCTCACCTTTGGCCCCAGCACAGAGAAGGGAAGCTTGGACACCAGGGCAAAAAGCAATGGAATGGGAGCAGGGGGATTTGGAAGGGAATGGGATAGGGAAAGTGGGGAGAGTTATTTGCAGTTTTTCCACTTTTTTGAGGGTTCTTCTGTTGCAAAAACAGCAACAACAAACTGACTAGAAAATATGACTTGCTGCCCCAAATACCCAAATGCGGCTTTACTTTTGAAAAGTAATTTTGTTGTGTTTATTTGTAAAAAGTATCAAGTTATCATTAAGCAAGTTACTTGTAACTTGTTACATCATATCTATGTGTCATACTGCATGTGCTATTGATCGTATGGTGTTCTATGCAGCTATTTCAATAGAGACCAAGCTGTCTGACTGATCCAAACTTGGAAAATATTTTGCTTTGGATAGTTTCTTTTTGTAAATGTATGTTTTACTTACATAAAGCGAGGGATTTTTTGAAGGAAAGTTTTGAAATTTAATCCTTTTGGTGCTTAATTTTTACCCTTTTCAGCCAATGAACCTGCCTACCAGATTACATGGAAAATGAATAAACAACACTTGGAAAGATCTTGGGACTTGCCTTTAATTAGGAAGCAGAAACAAGCTCCAGGTTCCCCATGAAAGAAATACATTTATTCATATTTTTGGCTTGATTTTCAAAGGTGTTGAGCACTTAACTCTCACTGTTGTCCATGTAAATTATGGATGGTCAAAACCTTTGAAAATCAGGCCAAAATTGCCTTTAGATGTTAAGCTCTTGAGGGCAGGATCTTGATGCTTATTTGATAAACTGTATTTTGTAGCACTGTCTCCCCAGACAGCAATATATGAGTAATAATAGTAATAGCTAGCAGATTTGGGCTGAGAGTTACAGACATTTGATGTGGTTCTACAAGGGCTTTCATGGTGCATTTTATTCTTCTCAACAAAAATAATGCTCTTGTTTTACAGGCAATATACTAGCTGAGCACAATAGAAGCGACATGCCTGAAAACAATTTGGAAACAGGAAGGTGTTTGCCTGCTCATGTGCAGCTTGGATACTTTTCCATAATTTCTGATTTCATTTTCTTGAAATAACTTGAATCAAAAGCTGCCAACTGGCAGCCTCAGCAAACTAAGAAAGGGCTTGTTTGCTTGCAATTACTTCTGCGTTGCAATGCCAAATGACCAGCGTATTTGAGCTAAGTATCTCCATATGTGAGTGCATATGTACCCCTCCACCATCTAGAACACACCTCTTTCTTCTTTACATTTTGTCTCTTTCATGACGTTGTCAAGCAAGTGGCTCAAGCATACTGGCAGGCACTCACAAAACTGGGGTGGATCCTGCAAACTAATCAAGAGACAACCCAAGGATGACCAGATAGAGCTTACACTGAACAGTCTTTGGTTTGAATGGCTGTCCCGTCCAAATCCAGATAAAAGGTGAAGAAGTAAAGGAAGAGAGAGCAGGAGCCTTGAAGTTACACATCAGAAGTGAGCACATAGGCCATTTCTGCAGCTCACCTCATCACTGTGATGATCTGTGGACATTTCGGCATTGCCAGTCCCAGGACAAGAGAGGTTTTCCACCACTCTCTTCCGCACTCGTCCCTCAGCAGTGGAGGAGTAGTGGCATTAACACTATCGCTCCTTCAGTATTATGGTGTCCATAGCAATGCCTTCTCTCTGCCCTTTGCCTGCCCTGTGGCACCTGATTGGTCACCTTTTAGGGGGGCCTTTTTCCCTATTGGGCTGTGTCAGATGCATCTGTGGATCCATGCATCAAGGCTCCTGGATTGACAACAGGAGTTGGTGTGATTGAGGAACTGCACACCACCAGGTAACAGGATGGTCTCACAAATGGGGGTCAATAATGGACTTTTTCTGTTATTGACATAGGTTGCAATACAGGGGGGCTGGGGCAGTTGGAGGCAGGATAGCAATGGGTTGCCACAGCATTGTGCAAAAGCACGGCTCCTGGAACTGCGATCACCCCTCGCTGTGGCAGGTTGACATGGCTGTGCAGAAATGGCCTTAGACAGCAGACAGAGCCAGCATACAGATCACTTGGTCTCCATCTCCCAAAGCATAGAGAAGTTGTTTTTTAAAATGTTTGTTTCTTTCCTTGCTTGTTTATCAGTTATCTCGCATTTCTCCTGACATGAGATCCAAGGGCCTTACAACAAGGCTGAAACAAGATATAGCTGAAAATATGATGATAAAAAAGTTAAAACACAATTAAACATCCGATCATGCCATTAACCTTAAAAAATCTAAAAGCATTCAAAACCATAACAATAAAGATAATAATTCAGCACACTCCCAGTTTCTGTGAGTTGTAATCCAAAAAGAAATTTCCAAGCTCTCTGTCTTCCCATATTGCAAGGTATACAACATACAACATTGCTGTTTAAATTATGGGACACTATCTGTCATAAATTATGGCACAAATTGCTATAGATTATAGTAACTCTTTCCCTGTGTGCATCTGCAGTATAGACTCTGTACTTATAAATTAGTTTATGCAAAGCATATGAAAAACCATGGCCTTTTTTGGTCGCCTTTTTTGGTTATGGATTTCCTCTCTGGACAGTGTGTAAAAGGCTGCTAGATGTGAAAAGAGAGTGAAGGGTGGGGGAGCAACAGTCTTGGTGCAAAGCAAAGTTTCTACTGTGTGTATATGTTCCCTATATTGGTTTATGTCTGGCTCAGTGGCTGCAGAGTGTGTGGGGTTTTTGCTCTTGCCATGCATGCCCATATTCACATTGTTTTCCATTGGTCTGACTACCTACCTGCACTCCCATTGCACTGGGTGCATGCCTGTGTGGTTACCTTGGCTCCCACATATGTTGCTTCCTCTAATTTGCTGCCTCATTGTTTAAATTTAATTCTTAGGAAAATGTAGGATTGATAGCATATGGTGCCAACTTATACAGGTGTACTCAGGCATAAGTCCCACTCAATTGAATAGTACTTATTCCCAGGAAAGTGTTTTGTCGTGTTTGCCTCATGAGAGCCCCTCCCCATCACCATACTGAAAAGGACGTATAAAGGCAAGCTACTCAAAGATCAAAGATTCAAAACTTCATATATGTCTAGAATGCAAAGGAAAAACAAAAGAAAAAAAATATAGGGCTGTCCCTTCCCTCCCTTTGTCGGCAAGCAAGACCCCAGGCAACACTTCTTCAGTGACTCCATCTCACCCACCCACCAGATTTCATCTGTTGAATTTCTGTCAAAGCTGAAGTCATTGGAAACACTTAGGTTTTGAGGGTTGTCTCAAATTAGAAAAATAGGGAATCACTTGCTGTCTAATTATAATTTAAACTAGCAATAACTTAACAGTTTTTGGTCTGATCTCTGTTGGAAGTCTCAGCTACAGGAGACTGACAATCAAGTGTTGAATGCTGAGTCGACATTTTAAAGAAATCGCATTGATTCATTGGCCTTCTCTAGTTGGAATTATCCATAAGATTCAGGTTTGTTTTATCTATCTATCTATCTATCTATCTATCTATCTATCTATCTATCTGATACAGTCTTCTTTTATTTTTCTTTCAGTGAGCTCAGGGTAGCATACATGGCTCTTCTGCTCCTCACTATCAGTCACGTAGGGACGGGGGGGGGGTGAGGGAGGCAGTTTGCCCTGGGCTGCAATGTTTTTGGGGCATCCTGGCCCATAGCCACACCCCTGTGTGCCCTGGCCATGCCCCACATGCCCTGGCCATGCCCCCATGCACCGCAGCCACGCTCCCACACACAGTGGCCATGCCTCTCATGCCATAGCCCTGCCCCCTCCAACACCCTTGCCCACACGCCAAGCTCCACCACTGCCCACTATCCTCTCAAAAATTCTGCCAAGTTGATTAGGCTGAGAAAGTGCTGACCAATGCTTCACCATCGTCCTGGAGAGAACTGAGTGTGGCAGAATTCTCTCCTAGGTCTGGTGTCATTCAACATTTTTATAAATGATTTGGATGAAGGTATAAAAGAGATGCTCATCAGATTGGCAGCTCATACCAAAATGAGAGGGGCATTTACTGTTTTAGAAGATAGAGTCAGGGCTAAAAATTACTGTAACAGATTGGAAAACTAGTGCAAAACTGACAAAATGAATTTCAATAGGGATAAATATAATGTGCTACACTTGTGTGTGTATGTCAGTTCAAGTCACCTGGTGATTTATGGTGACCCAATGAATTTCATAGGGTTTTCTTAGGCAAGGAATACTCAGAGGTGGTTTTGCTAGTTCCTTCTTCTGTAATAGTCTATAGCCCCTGGTAGTCATTGGTGGCCTCCCATCCAAGTATTAACCAGGGCTGAGCCTGTTTAACTTCCAAGATCAGATGGGATCTTGTGCCTTTTAGGTGGGAAAAAAAATAAATGCACAAATACAGTAACACTTAGCTTGACAGCTGTATGTGTAAAAATGATCTAAGACTCTTAGTAGACCACAAGCTAAATGTGAGCCAGTAGTGTGATGTAGTGGCCAGCAAAGTCAATACATTTCTATGCTAGCACATCAGACATTTAATGTCAAGATTGACAGACATAATAGCACCATTCTATTCTGCTTTGGTCAGATGTTACCAGGAATGCAGTGTCTACTTCTAGTCTAAGCTGGAACATGTGCCAAGAGTGTCCAAGATGATAAAGAATCTGAAAATGATGTCATATGAGGAATAATTGAAGGAGCTAGATACATTCAGCCCAGAGAAGAGAAGACTGGAAGATAATCTGATACTTATCTTTAAATGTCTGAAAGTTGTTGCGTAAAAGAGCAAGGTTATTTTCTGCTCCTTCACAGAGTACGACCTGAAGCAGTGTATTCAAATTATATGAAAGGAGGTTACAACTAACTGTTAGGGAGAACTATTTAACAGTGGAACAAACTAACTTGGAAAGCAGTGGACTGTTCTTCATCAGAAATTTTAAAGTGAAGGTGGATGTCCCTCAATTGTGGATGCTCTGCATTCCCATAGGTTGGAACAGGAAGCTGCTGCTGAGCTCCCTTCCAATTCTACACTTTGATAGTTCTAGAGAGTGAACAGCCGAAGGTCACACAATGAGTTTCGTGTCCCTTTGGAGACTTGAACCCCACCCCCCAAGTCCCACTGTAGTGGCTGAACCATTGCACCACACTGGATGTGAGTGAAAAATTAACTATCACATGATGTTGATGATGGAGGATACTGAAGATGCTCTGCTATTGAAATTCCCATAGCAATATAGCACTGTTCATAGGCAAAAATGAAAAAGCCTCTGCTTCTTAGGGGTACTGAAACAGACAGTAGGGGAGGATGGGGGAAGGAGGGGAAGGGAGCGCCTGTTAACGGCATAAAAGACAAAAGAAGCTTCAGGTACTTGGTACTTTTTAAAAAATCTTTCTAATTTTCCCCATCTGTTACTCATCTATAAAATGAGATAATGTGACCCAGTTTTGCAAAGTACCGTTTGAGCTCTGTGATGAAGAGTGTCATTATATTATATTATTCTAGAACGGATTATGTTCAGATGAGGCATCACCATATGACCGCAGGTGGCTGCCGTCAACAGATGGCAATGTGGAATCCTTTGGGCTTGATTATTTACTTATTCAGAAGATTTACAATTATGAATAACGCTGAGAAAAATACATCCCAGGTCTTTCCTATTTTATACTAAAGCTCGTTTCCTAGGTACCATATGACAGGCATCATGATATAATAACATAGGCTTGAGTCTTTAACCCAGCATAGCTGAAAGGTCTGTCTAGAGTGTTTATTTTTCATTAACTTTTACTCAAGTGGACAATGTAAATCTGATGTTGGTTTTGAGAAGAAAGCTTTTGTTTCTGTCTCATTCTGTCTCATGTAAATGGGCACATGTGTGTGATTCAACTTGGAAAACTTCAGCCATCCTAATTAATGTCAGCAAAACTCTTGGAGTTTGCGTATAATCCCCCCCCCCCCCAAGTTTAATGTAAAAAGTGAAGGAAAGCATGGAGCTTTGAAATTTGGAAACATTCCCATTTTTCACTTGCGAAAGGGAGCTGGAGGGAAAGGAGCAACAACAACTATAAGAAAAATGTCATGGAAGTTAAAAATCAGTCTGTTCATTTGTCTTGGCAGGTTGTTTTTCCTTCTTCACTGTAATATTTTGTTTTCTAGATTTGTTGTTTTTCCCGTTGTCCTTCCTACCTGTGTTAAAAAAAAAAGCTTCTCATATGAAATGTTAACAAAGTTGCTACTTGTTAAACTTAGGGTTAGGTCCCCGTCTCCTCCTATTATAAATTGCACCAATTTCAATTTGCTATTTACAATTTGAAAACCTGGTGGCATGCTTGTTTGTTTTTATCTCTCCCTTCTGGAAAGGTCACTGTCCTGTCTGTGCAAGCTGTGAGCAGCAGAAGAGTAAATTAACTGAATCTAGTGGCCAAGAGAAACCATACAGCTCCTACTGCTTGGCTATTTTTTTCGTTGCTGAACTTTCCACAGTATCCTCCAAGTCAGAAAGGCTTCCCTGAGGGAATCACCTCACCTTCCATTACTGAACTGCCAAAAAACCTGGAGCAGAGTGAGAGCATGACTGTGAGTTACATTCCCTTCTGGAGCTGCTTGCTAGTGGCAAGCCAAGCAGAGTAAATAAAAGAACCTAATTTCCTTTTGTGGTGGGAGGGGGGCAATCCAGTGTAGCTTATTACTGAAAATATACACACCTATGCATAATCTTTTAAAAATATTACTGAAATACAAGTGTTTTGCAGGGGTTGCCACAGAAACACGTAGCCCCATGTAGTATCCAAAATAGGATGTCTAGACAAACTCCTACTGTCTGACCTTTTATGTATTTCCTAATCCAACCAATCTTGCCAACCAAATTGGTGACTAAGCAGCAATTCACTTTATACACTGTCATAAAGGCCTGACAGGGCCCAGGTCACCGTTATAAATTTCAGTCTGGCTACTTCAGCAACTCTCAGCTTCCTTTACCAACACAACTCCCGTGTGGTTTCTGGGCTATGATGTGTGCACTGGATCATCATGAAGTAATTTTGGGGAGGGGGGAGCTGTAAAATCCAAAAGCCACAAACTGGGCTGCGAAACAGAGAGCACTTTCATCCAGCAGGACCCCAGAGTTTACATAAAACCGTAAAAGGAAGACTGGAGAAAGTCTCTGGTGAAAGCAAAATAAAGAAGGCAGTGACGTTAAGGTCTAAAGCAACCATCTCTTTGGGGAGGGCAGGGAGGAGATCAGAGTTTGCACCTCTGTAATATTAAACATTTAAAAAAATGAACTTCACTGAAGTGAATAACTATATCACATGTGAATTGCATTCCCTCCTCTTCTCTCCTCTGCTGAGAAGTCAATTTGTTTATTCATTTCCCCTACTCCCTCAGCTGCTTCCTGAAGCCGCCTATGTATAAAAGCAAAGCAGGACTAGTTAAAAGACACTTCATAAAAATAAGAGGGAGGGGAAGTAAGATAAATCTCCTGCTTCAAAGAGAGTCCCTCCATGATATCGACAGCCTCAAATCTGTCCAGCTTCAGAAATCTTACAGGATGTTTGTAGGTTGCAAGATCCAGGGAGGGGGATCCTGTAAGTTCATTCATTTGATGGCTAAGCAACAATTCACTCTACAAACAAAAATGTATATGGAATGGCTATACCTGACTGAGAGACAATATACAGCTACTTGCAAAGTTCAAGGAAGTCAGCTGATCTGGGTCAGCACTTCTGCACCACCAGTCTACTTACCTCCAACATAGAGAAAACTAGTTCTATCATTATCTCAATCAGATGAAAAGAACTTTTTTTAAAGAATCTGGGATTTGATAAAAAAGGGAAATGTTACCCCAAAACGTGGGTGACTCAGTGGTCCACCTGTGATGCCAGTACCTCCATGTGACAGTGGGGGATTAATTAGCTAAAATTAGGAGGCCTGCAAGAGGGGGGTAACCTAATGAGATCTTCCACCAACATTCATGGGCTTCTTAGAGGAAAGAACCAGCCAAAGATCCCAAAGTAAGCTAAAATGGGTTTTATTGAAGAATTCAATCATGCATACAAAAGATCCAAGCACTCACACACTTGCACAAGAGCTAACCGAAGGATAAAGAGAGGAAATTGTTGGCAGCGGAATTTTTAGGGAATGAGTGATAATTACTGGTCCAGAAAGCAGTGAAGAAAGCAGTGATATGGCTTAGACTTACGCCTAAGGACAGTACTCATTCAGGAATCAGAATAGCAGCATGGCTACCAGCATTGAACTGCTCAAAATAGGGTGTTTTTATATCCAAAATCTGCCTGGAGGGCATGGGTGTGAATGGCTCTCTGGCTGTGCAAACAATGAAGATTACCACATGGACAATAAGGTCCAGACGGAGTTAATGGTCTTAGTATTAGGTGACAAAGAGGTAATGGCTGTTATAATAGCTCTGTAATGATGGATGGGTAAAGGAACAATGCAGTGAAATGTCCAGTGTTAGGAAGAAGGGCTGAGACAATCAGTATTTTGATGGAAACTTCCTGTTGCTATTGTGTGGTATCAGAGACATTACAGCTTATTTTAAGCCTATTATCTCTGGAGTTACCTGGTGATTAGCCTGAAAATGACTCTGGCTACACCTAGAGGGGATCTTCTGACCTAGGCCATTTCCATACCGGGCTTCTGAAATGGTGCAGAGCAACCTCTCACGGAGGTCTTCTACACCATAGAGTGGACTGGCGTGGACTACTTTTTGTAGTTCCACACCAGAATCCACTGAGGAGCAGCCGGAACTAGCCGCGCTGCGTGTTTTTTAAAAACCTCGTTTTCGAGCTTTTTAAAAAGCACAGAGCGTGCAGCCCCGCGCCACTCCGTCGCCCGGCTCCGAAGTGGATTTGCAGGCACGCGCAAGTGCGTACCTGCAGATCTGCTGGGGGCGGGCTTCCAGCTGGCGAGCTTCTCCGGTTGGTGGAGAGCCTCCACCAACCGGAAGCCGCCATTTGGGACACTGGAGGACTGTGGAGCAGCGAGCTCGCGCTGCTCCACATGGCGACAGACTTACTCAGCTTCAGGTAAGCTCTGTTTTTGGGCGTTTTCGCCCGTTCCCCCCCCCACATGTGGAAAGGGCCCTACTTTGCAGCACATGTGTTCAGTCAGTAATTTCCCTCTGCCCAGCTTGACTTTACAGTCATTTCAAGGTCCATTTATATCAAAGCCAATTAATGTACTTTACCAATTAAATCACATTTTGCCAATTAAACCATATCAAATCAGGGGGTGAATAGACTGGTAATAGAAAGCCTCTTCTTGTTGACTGCTATCAAGTTGACTTCAACTTATGGCAACCCTGTGAATGAGGAACTTCCACATCACGCTATCATCAACAGCCCTGCTTGGGTCTTTCAGACTCAAGGCTTTGGATTCCATGACTGAGTCTATCCATCTATATGGAAAATCTATTACAATGTCTTCATCATCTACTTTAGAGTTAGGTAAATCATCTGTGATCAAATTTTTGTTTTCTTAATGTTCAACTGTAAACCTGCCTTTGCACTTTCATCCTTGACTGTCTTCAGTAATTTTTTCCATCTCTGTGCTGTTTTTTGCTAGCATTATTTGCGTATATTTAACTGTTGATATTCCTTCCTCCAATTTTCATGGTTCCTTCCTCTGAGTCTAATCCTGCCATATGTATGATAGGTTCAGTTTACAGGTTGAACAGATAGGGTGACGAAATGTGGCCTTGCCTGCTTCCCTTGCAAACTGGAAACCATTCCATTTCTCCTTTTTCTGTCCTGATGGTAGCTCATTTCCTGAGTACAGGTTACACATCAGGACAATTAAACGTAGTGGCACACTCATTTCTTTAAGAGTACTTTGTACATTCTTCTTTGATTTTCCTATGTAATCATTCCAAATCTTTACTATTTTCTGCTAGTAGTAATTTAAAAAGAAAGAAAAAACCCAGGGTTATCACGAAAGGACAACAAACTTATTCTGATTTGGCAGGGAGAATTGTGATTAATCCTCTTTCATCTCAACTTTGTCTCAGGCAAAAGCAAATGGCTGCGGCCTTACCTGTGTCCCAGTTTTCATCTGTGAAATGATGGAACTTATAAGCAAATTCTTAATATGATGATTATATCTTTCTTGACAGGAATAGGAGGAGTCAACATGGATGGGTAACACTAAAAGTCAACATGGATTTCTCAGAAATAAGTAATGCCAGACTAATCTTATCTCTTTTTATGATAGAGTTACAAGCTTGATAGATGAAGGGAATGCTACAGGTGTAGCATCTCTTGATTTCAGTAAGGCCTTTGACAAAGTTCCTCATACATTCTTGCAAAGAAGCTTATAAAATGTGGGCTGGGCAGGACTACTGTTAGGTGGATTTGTAATTGGTTGACTGACTGAACCCAAAGGGTGCTCACCAATGGCTGTTTGTCATCCTGGAGAGAAGTGACTAGTGGGGTGCCACAGGGTTCTGTCCTGGGCCCAGTGCTATTCAACATCTTCATCAATGACTTGGATGATGGAATAGAGGACATGCTGATCAAATTTGCAGATGACACCAAATTGGGAGGGGTTGCTAATATGCCAGAGGACAGGATCAAAATTCAAAATGACCTTGACAGATTGGGGAGCTGGGCCAAAGCTAACAAAATGAATTTCAACAGAGAGAAATGTAAATCCTGCACTTAAATGGAATGCACAAATATAGGATGGGGGATTAGTGGCTGGATAGCAGTATGTGTGAAAGGGATCTAGGAGTCTTGGTAGATCACAAGCTGAACATTAGTCAGCAGTGTGATATGGCAGCCAAGAAAGCCAATGCAATTCTTGGTTGCATCAATAGGAGTATGGTGTCTAGATCAAGGGAGGTAATGGTACCACTCTATTCTGCATTGGTTAGACCTCATTTGGAATACTGTGTCCAGTTCTGGGCACCTCAATTTAAGAAGGATATCGACAAGCTGGAACATGTCTAGAGGAGGGTGACCAAAATGGTGAAGGGACTGGAAGCCATGCCATATGAGGAACGGCTTAGGGAGCTGGGTATGTTTAGTCTGCAGAAGAGAAGGTTAAGAGGGGACATGATAGCCATGTTTAAATATTTGAAAGGATGTCATGTTGAGGAGGGGGCAGGCTTGTTTTCTGCAGCTCCAGAGACTAGAACAGGGAGCAATGGATTCAAGCTGCAGGAAGAGAGATTCCACCTGAACCTCAGCAAGAACTTCCTGACGGTCAGAGCTGTTCAACAGTAGAATATGCTGCCTTGGAGTGTGGTAGAGTCTCTTTCCTTGGAGGTTTTTAAGCAGAGGCTGGATGGCCATCTGTCAGGAGTGCTTTGATGTGTGTTCCTGCATAGCAGGGGGTTGGAATGGATGGCCCCTGTGGTCTCTATGATTCTATGAGGAGCTCATAGGATTTTCTGCCTCATATTCCAAATCAATTTGCTGCAGGGCTTTTTCTGACACATGGAAAGGCCCATCGCAGAATGCTTATTTGAGCCCCCCCTCTCTGAGGTGAGTGAGGCATGGTGGTTAGACTGAGACTCAGGAAATCGAAGTCTAAGGCCCTTTTCCCATGTGGGGCGGGGGAAACGGGCGAAAATGCCCAAAAACGGAGCTTACCTGAAACCAGGTAAGTCCATTGCCACGTGGAGCAGCGCGAGATCGCTGCTCCGCAGTCCTCTGGCGTCCCAAATGGCGGCTTCTGGTTGGTGGAGGCTCTCCACCAACCGGAGAAGCTCGCCAGCTGGAGTTGGAGCTGCGCGCGCCTGCAAATCCACTTCGGAGCCGGACGACAGAGTGGCGCGGGGCTGCACGCTCTGTGCTTTTTAAAAACCTCGAAAAAGATGTTTTTAAAAAACACGCAGCGCGGCTAGTTCCGGCCGCTCCTGAGTGGATTCTGGTGTGGAACTACAAAAAGTAGTCCACGCCAGTCCACTCTATGGTGTAGAAGACCTCCGTGAGAGGTCGCTCTGCACCATTTCAGAAGGCCGTTATGGAAATGGCCTATGTTGCCATTCAGCTGAAAATCTTATTACATGCCTTTCTGGGCTAGTGACTACTCTCAGCCTAACTTTTCTGGTAAAGACAAAAGTGAGAGGAGAAAGAGTATTGTGTAACCTGCCTGGAATTCTTTGGAAGAAAAAGGGAAGGATGTGACAACAACAACAAGAAAAACAACAAGAACAGTGTCAGCAGCACATATGGTTGGGCTGGGTTGCTACAAGTAGCACTGCCTGTGGCTATATTTATCTTGCTAATGCTAACGAGGAAAAAGGGCACTGCCGCCAATAGAATATGCTTAATGATGCCCCCTTCACTAGGTTTGTGGAGCTCAAGTTAGTGGGGTTCTGAAAGCAGTGACTTGGCAACAATGCAGCAGTGCCAGTGTTGATGCTGTGTTACCCTGTGTACTGGGGGTCCTGGGAGGGACACCAAAATGTGCTCAACTAAAGGTGGGGAAAATTAGCTCAGAGCACTGCTTAGCATTACGAGAGACAGGGTAACGTAGCAAGATCTTGAACCCTATGTCTACGGTGTCGGGTCAAGTCAAGGAGCACACAAAAGTTGAAACAATAAATGATGTTTTATTGACCGCAAGCAAAACAGTGTATGCGACACATTCACATAAGGTAACTAAAGAAAATAAAGGTTGGAGTGGTTTAGAGGGATTTTTAGAGGGATTGCTGGTTTGGGTGATACTTCATCTGTTCTGAAGCCCGGAAAAATAGAGAACGAGGCTGGGGTGCGATGTAACTCAGCACGTGGAGCTGAGGGGAGGCTCGCCAAGCAAAGCGGCAGCAAGGCGGGATGAAACTCGGGAGCGATCCAAGGAAGGTCTCGGAATCAAGGGTTTTTATAAGAAAAATGTGACTGCAGGCTATGCCGTACTTGGAGGAAAACAATAGATTTGGAGTTGGAGACAAAGCCTCCGAAAGGTCAGAATCTGAATGAGTGAGTTATCGCAGAGGTTCTCAACAGAGTAGCCAGTATGCAAATGCAGAGTACTTGGGTATTGCATAGTTAACCCATCAAACTGCCAGTGGGGGGCAGAGGTTCTTTTGTAGGTTGCGTGCATACCTAAATTAGAGTACTTGCCTGGAGGTCTCCTAAAGCAGCGAGTCAGCTATTTTCTGGCCTGCCTGTATTGTTCAGGAATATTACGGCGATTAACGGCCGAGCCTGTATGCGTGCTTGTCCGGTGGCCTCGCAAGCACGTGGAGGGGAATAGAGAAGTGAAGCCGAATTGTGATATCAAAAGGATATCTTTTAATATCCCCAAAGCTCAGACTAGCCAGGGCAGTAACAGACGGCATTGCTTCCCCAATACAAATTCACCCCGCTCCATAAAATTTTACCTTCTGCCTCCAAATTTCTACTACTGTAGTCACTTGAACCATCAACTGAGCATTTGGAAGGAAAATTTAGGCACCCAAAGAAAGGGGTAGACAAAATTACCAAGGCAATAAAAGCACAGCAAATAAAAGTGTTCTAGATGTGAATAATTTTCACTGTCTCTGGAATGCTAGAAATTTGGAGGCTGAAGCAAAATATCACTGGGAGGCAGAATTCCTCGGGGGGGGGCAATGTGCTTATTTTGCCCCCATAGCTGTAACCCTGTCTTTTCCATTTGAGATAAGACACACCCACCCACTGCCAAATGGGATGAACAGGCAATTGCACCTGTGCCCTACTTAAAAAGCCTGCTTTACTGGCTTTGGGTGCCATGAATCCTGACTTGAGTGGATTATTGTTGTTGTGTATCTTCAAGTCATTTCTGACTTACAGCCACCCTAAGGTGATCCTATCATGGGGTTTCCTGTGGTTGAGAGTGTGTGGTGTGCCCAAGGTCACCCAGTGAGTTTCCATGGCCAAGCAAGGAATCGAACCCTGGTGTCCAAGGCTGTAGTCCAACACTCAAACCACTATAGCTCTCTGGTTCTCAGGGGATTTTGGAAGGTTCTATTTGCTGCTCTGCCTCAGGCAGCAAAATGTCTCAGGCTGGTTCTGAACATGCAGCAGAAACTGAAAATGACCTCAATGGGAAGAAACTTTCCTAAACTTCCCCAGCAACTTGAAATGCTGTTCATGGGGTAACGAGTGGAATTCCCAGATTTCAGGTGTGGACCCTCTTTTTCTGGTCCTCAGGATGAAGGGAAGGAATCTCAAGGCTTTGAAAAGCGTGGGTGCTTATTCTTTTTTCCACCTGCTTTGTTAGACTTGGTTTTTTTTATCTCAGTGGCATACTCTGTGCTACTGTGGCTGACGTTTAATGTATCATGATTGTTGACATCACAAGAGCTGCTCTTGTAACTTCACCCTTCCTCACATGACATCATCCAGGATCATCTCTGAGCCCATTTCCACCCTACACTGCTATAGTGCTATTATTCCACTTGCAACATCCTATGGAATCCAGTTGAGGGAGGGGCATTTAGAATTCTCAGCCAGAGAGCTATTTGGCCTCAGTAAACTACAAACCCCAGAATTCCACAGGATGTTGAAAGTGGAATAATAGCACTAGAACAGTATAGGGCGGAAATGGCCTAGGTCTCAGGATTTGGTGCTGAAATCTACAGGTATTGCTGATCAACCCATAATTCTGTTATGTTTTGTGGTAGGCTTCCATTTCCAGCTTCTGTGTAAACAAAAATCCAAAGGGTCCCATGTTGGAGATTTAAATGTGCAGGGGTAAAATGTTGTGGGGAGTTCCACTCTAGTCTTTTCCTCACAGTGCATGGAACACTTAGTAAAACCATTTAGTTGGAGTGTTGTTCATATAACATTCAGTCCATATGGAGATGTGTGCTATTCAGTTAGAAGTCCTCTGAGCTCAGTTAGATTTTATATATTAAAATTGTTTGAAGATTTGAAAGAGTAAAAGGAATGATGGTCAAGTTCACCCAACAGGTATAGCTCCAACTTGACCCTGACTAAATTTTAAAGATACATTGCATATTGAAAAGAAGGGGTACTAAATTCAACATATCTGGCACAGAAAATCATGGAATCATTTTTGCTGTGAAGTATTTTTCTATATATTGCACATGACAATCCACTGCAGTTGAAAAAGATAATCACTCTTAGAGGTCTCAGAGGTACAGTAAATTTATTTGTGTGTGAGAGGGTGTTTGGGGACGGGTTTTTTTTTTTTTTTTGGTATGAAGAAACAAGAAAGTTACTGTTCCCACTCTCCATCTGTCCCAAAGGTCCACCTCCAAACACTTGGACATCTGCAGTGTTTCAAAGAGAAACCCTTTCCAACAAATACACTGCTTCCAAAATGGAGCAAAAATGCCTCACCTTGTAAAATAATTTTATTAGGTAGGTAATTTTTCTAAGGAAATTTTTACATTTTTTTCTGTCTCCCCATAACTTACATCTTGTGGCATTGCTTCTGTTTCATGTGTTTTAAGTGTTTAATTATCATCACATTTACATAAACCCTTGGAGTTTCTGTATATTCC
Organism: Cyclura pinguis; assembly: GCA_030412105.1. Taxonomy (NCBI): domain Eukaryota; kingdom Metazoa; phylum Chordata; class Lepidosauria; order Squamata; family Iguanidae; genus Cyclura; species Cyclura pinguis. Next base: position 185,167,919 of record CM059602.1, read on the forward strand.
CACAACACAGCCTCATGTAGCCTTCAAAGGAAAACTAAAACTTACCAAAGGTAAATCACATGCATGTATAGCAACAAGTTTTCATAAAACTAGGGGATTTGTTTTGTGGTTTATGTTTCACAACCATCTACCTAGACTAAAACAATCATCCCACACCTGTAATGTAACCTTAATCATGTCTCTTCAGAAGTAAGATCCAATGAGTTCTTTTGGGACTGATATCTAAGAACATGCATATTGGATTGCAGTGTACCGTTACATGCACAAAAGTGTTTATCCATCATGACTACCCCAGAAGGAGATGCGGATATTGAAAAAATTTAATGGAGTGAAGAAGGATAATTTACACACTTTTTCATGGCATTTTTAATTGGCATTTCTGAAGATATTTTTTTTTAAAGTAATATTAGAAGGGCATTTAAAACCACGGTGTAGTCATTTCACATGGATGTATCCTAAACCAATGGTTTAAAAGTGGTCTTAGGTTCTAGCCATAGATGGCACACGCATGGTGGTCATACCAGTAATCTCAGTGCAAGCAAATGTCATACAAACCTCCTAAATTGTGACATGAATCACAATGAGTTTTGACTGGAAGTTGGAAACATTAAGCTTTTAAAAAAGAATTCATTCACGTTACTTAATAAACAGCTTGAAAAGTAATTTAACAGTGTTTACCAGAACATGGGGTACATCTTTTGCTACTTTTTTGTCACATGGTTTCAGGGGAATTCAGGTTGATAAGAGAATAGCGCAAAACTTGAAATTTTTTTGCCAAAATACCTCTGAAAACGCTCTTTAAAAGTAACTTTGAAAAGGAGCCATAAAACTGTACCTTGTTCCCACTTAGTGGCCAAGATTTTACATTGAGCAGGTATAGGAAAAAGCTGCAGCCCTGCAGTTCCATGTCCTTCCCTCCCCAAAGCAAGATGCTCCTGCTGCTATTGCTTATTGGTGGGGAGAGAAAGACGGGGACAGACAGTTCAGACAATAAAGAAGCTGCTGATCCCACTTTGGGGTGGGAGGAACACACACAGATGTGCTCACAGTGGGAATATACCCTTCTTTCCCCTTCCTATGATGCCCAGAGCAACCCGATTTCATAATTGCCTTTCCTTCTGTACTAGTAAACAACAAGCAGATACCTCTCCTGGGTACTAACAGCTGCAGGGGGTGGGTGGGAGGACTTGAATGGAGTGCAAAGGGCTAGAGAATAACTCTCTGCATCATCTCATCCCAAAAAAGAGGTGAAGCCACTAACCAGATGCCATTCATTGGGTTACTTTTGACATATGACTTCATTGTGTCTTTGTTATCGCAAAAAGAGTAACTCTGTAGGTATCTACATTGCTTGGAGCACATTACTTCCAAGCCCTGGTTTTGACATAATGTTTAAGTTTTTTCTTTTCTTTTTTTTCTTCTCTCGCTTTCTTTGCAATGATTACATGGTAAGACTCACAGAGAAATGCATTAGGTAAAGTGATGTGGAATGCCACCAACTCTGCAACTACTGCATTTATTCCAAGCCTGAGTCTGATCAAGAAAGCTCACATATAATAGAAAACAAAAAAGAAAATGAAAGGTGTCACCAACTCTAAACTAAATGGAGGAGAAGAGGAAAAGGAGGAACCACAATCATCACCACTTCCTGAAACCCTCCATTTGTACATGATCTCTTAGGCCATTTCTGCACTATATTCTTATAGCGCGATTATTCCACTTTCAACATCCTATGGAATCCTGGGGTTTGCAGTTTTGGGAGGGGCTGACTGGGATCCCCAGGATTCCATAGGATGTTGAAAGTGGAATAATCGCGCTATAAGAGTGTAGTGCGGAAATGGCCTTAGTGAAGTCAAATTGCAACCTGGGTGATGTTTATTTTTAAACCATTTGTTACCTTTGTCCTTGATATGCATATAACATTGCCTTTTAAGTGGTGACCCCAGAGCTGTTCCAAGCCATTCTGCTGCCTGGGGTGAAGGACAAGATGGTGCCTCCATGACACCAATTACACATACGGAAACTGACCAGACTGGCAGTTGATTTCTTCTTCAGCTCTGATGATAGGACATCTCCCTGGACGTATAAGGGCAGCAGGTTCCAGAGCAGGAACCCTGGTGTATAGAGCTCTGTATCATTGAGGAGTGCTGCTACCAAGGCTTCCTGCACACCATCCAGCATACACCATGCTAAGCAACTACCTCAACCTGTCAAATGGTAGGGTCAAGCCATACATGGGTGACCGTTGATACGTTATTGCAGTCTGCCCCAGCTTGATAACCTTCAAATGAAAAGAACTTCCAAAATTCCCCAACCAATTCAGTATTTGGAATTTTTTACCTATAAATATTTTTATATCTTAATGCATTAATCTGCTTGCTTTTACATTTTATAGCCACAATTTTTTAATACATTGTTGTATGTATTTGTAAAGTGTCTGTGTAATTTTTTACTTTATTCTTTTGGCATTATATGTCCTAATGTGATTTTTATTCTTTGGAATAGCTCATAAAGGCTCATTGTGGTTGGAAAGAAAAAAAAAATCCATGCAGGGAAGTGATCTTCTGAATCCCATCTTATGAAGGCTCAGTATTGTCACCTACATGAAGAATCAATTCTGTTTTATCTCTCATGCAAACCAGACTTGGTCTGCCCAGCCTGTCACAGGATATTGGACAGCTATTCTCAAACTGACTGGGTCACTGTAAGGCTATTTGTTCCATTAAGATTTGAGACATATTGGTGTGCTAAATACGTAAATTCGGTCATGAGTGGGAATGCCAAAATCTGGGATTGTGACAACAGAAATACTCGGTGGACTTGGTTTTTCCTCTCATTATAGTGAGCTGTGAATTGATTAAATGTCTCTTTAAAGGCTGTGTATTTCATGTGATAGACACATGCCTGAAATTTCCTTTCAGTGTGGCTTGTTTCTGTTTAAATAGTTCTGTTCAAAGAGTGAAATGTGTACGAGAAAGGAGAGAGGAAGACGATGCAATAAGATGGTGTAGATTAGAATTCCCTACCAGTTGCCAAATCAATCTGGAAAAGTTGTTAAACTGCTCAAGAAAAAATGGACCTAGCCAGTGGAGTGACTCAACTGGCCAGAGGGAGCCAGCTCATGGATTCTGTTTTAGCTGAGCAGCTGTGGTTTGTTTTCCCACTCCTTTTGGTTCAGTCTGGAAGTGCATGTGCTCTTGCAGTAAGTTCTTGGATCTGCTTCAACAGACACTTCTGCAGCCTGGATGAGGGAAGGCACTTGGGAGGGGAACAGGAGGAAAACTCCTGGCACGCAGGAGAGGAAACTCCTTTGCCGAATGGTTTCTCCATATTCAGAGTGGGAAGAGCAGGAAAAGCTTGAAACTCCTGGCTCCCTGGGATGACTCATCCTGGAGGGTTCTTGGGGCACTGAGGTATTTGGACAACATATGTCTTTGAAGAAACATTTGCGTGCTATGTGGGTGTGATAAGTATGTATGTATGTATGTATCCTTCCTTCCCTCCCTCTCTCTCACAGTGTGAAAGTATTCTTTTTAATTGCTATATTTTTAACTGGTTTTAATTTTATTGATACTTTATTAACATTTTAAGCTTTAATATTGGGTAAATTTTAGTTATGTTTGTTTTAACTATCATATGCCACCTTGAATACTAGACGACGAAGGGTGGAATAGTATAATAATAATAATAATAATAATAATAATAATAATAATAATAATAGCAGCAGCAGCAGCAGCAGCAGCAGTAGTATCAGGGAGCAACAAGTTGTGCTGATAAGTGGGGCAACTAGATCAACTAGAAAAGACTTAACTGTGTTTGTGTTTGTGTGTGTGTGTGTGTGTGTATGGATATATGTGCATGAGGATGGAACACTGTTGTATGACTGAGGAACTGCTCCTTATGGGGAATACTCTAATCCTAATGTGAAGTTTTCTTTTCTAGGAGTTGCTTCAAAAATCTGCAAACTCTATTTGACCAGAAGAGATACTGGAACAAACAAAATGCGTGCATAAACCTCATGGAAATATGCCAGCTTCAGCAATCTTAGGCCATTTCCGCACCAGAGTGGAGGAGCGTTTCACCACGTGTTGTGAGCGGTGTTTTTTAACCCGATTTACTCCGATTTTACCAGATTGTAATCTGCACACCCTCCGGCTTCTGTTGAATTAATGCAGTGAAAATCATTTGCTGCTTCTGCTCCCTCAATGCTTGTGAAACTCCCATCCTCCTCCCACTCCCTCCCTTGCTCCACACCGCCGCCTCTGATTGGTCAATTTTTTTTTAAAAAAAACCCTGTTGCTACATATCAGCACAGGTAATTTAATTCAATTAAAAAAAAAAAACACCATTGCTACGTATCAGCGGAGGTACTTTAGTTCGTTCTTACAGAAGACAAACCCCCACCTCTGGTTTGCTAGTAAAATTGCTAGTAAAATTACTGTGTCACGAAATGATGCATGTCTAAAAAGTGTGTGACCAGCATGAAAAGTTTGGAAAGCTCTGGACTAGATAGCCAGAAATTGAAAAGCAACCATTCTGAGGATCCCAAAGTATTTCCTTGTATTCTAGCGCCCACCCTGTGTTTGAGGGGCAGAGACAGGAGCGCACAGAAATGATGCCAGGGAAAGGTGGGAACGCCCACAGAGAACCACCTCTGTGTGTACACCTTCTGCATATTGTCAGAAACGCAGCCAAACCGATTTTTGTGCTTTACATCGGAGTTTTTCCAGTTTTACAATACATCGGTTTTACGTCGATAGTAATTGCATTAAGAACTCAAGCTGTGCGAATCTGCAGAGGAAACATCGATACTAACCGGTTTAATGTGCAGATGTAATAGCAAGAATACGATGCCAGTGCAATGTATTGCTGTTGTGCGGAAAAGGCCTTAAATACTACTCTTCAGTCTGAGATTTTTTTTTTCTTTGTTGATCCCACAGTCTGCTCTGGGTGACCTTGGGCAAGTCACAGGCTCAGAGGAAGGCACTGGCAAACTCCCTCTGAACAAATCTTGCCAAGAAAACACTGTGATAGGTTTGCTGTAGGGCAACCATAAGTTGGATACGATTTGAAGACACACACCACCACTGCCACCACTAACAATGCACCTGAATGAGGGACAGTTCAGAATTATTTTTATTTCCCTGTATTAGGCATGCCAACCTGAATCACATTCTCCAAGTTGCTGGCAAGATTGACCTTGCTGTTAGACAGAGCAAAGCAGAATATTAAATTCTGGGTGCCACAAAATGGGAGCAAATAAATAAATATTATGCATTTACTACTGGAGATCAGGGGACATGCTTGTAAGATTTTTTCCCCCTATCTCACATCCCAGAAGTATTTTCCTGGATTTGGGTACTAAGTATCTTGACTTGACTGAACTGGGGGAAAGGGCAGCATCTGAATTTCAACAGAGATAAATATAAGATCTTAGGCAGAAAAAAAATTGAAATGCATAAATATAGGATGGGAGACACTTGGCTGGACACCAGTACATGTGAGAGGTATCTAGGAATCTTAGTAGACCACAAGCCGAACATGAGTCAGCAGTGTGATGCAGCAACCAAGAAAGCCAACACGATTCTTGGTTGCATCAATAGGAGTATGGTGTCTAGATCAAGAAAATTAATAGTACCACTCTATTCTGCTTTGGTCAGACTTCATCTGGAATACTGTGTCCAGTTCTGGGCACCTCACTTCAAGAAGGATATTGACAAGCTAGAGTGTGTCCAGAAGATGGTGACCAAAATGGTGAAAGGTCTGGAAGCTATGCTCTATGAGGAGCAGCTTAGGGAGCTGGATATATTTAGTCTGCAGAAGTGAAGGTTAAGAGAGGACATGATAGCCATATTTAAATATCATGGGAACAGAGTTGTTTTCCACTGCTCCAGAGACCAGGACAATGACCAACAGATTCAAACTAAGGGAAACGAGATTCCACCTGAACCTCAGGAAGAACTTCCTGACAATCAGAGCTGTTCAGCAGTGCAATATGCTGCCTTGGAGTGTGATGGAGTCTCCTTCTTTGGAGGTTTTTAAACAGAGGTTGGATGGCCATCTGTTGGGAATGCTTTGATGTTTGTTCCTGCATGGCAGGGGGTTGGACTAGATGGCCCCTGTGGTCTCTTCCAACTCTATGATTCTATGGTCTGCAGTTTCACCTTGGTGTTGGTTTCATGTAGCAAACTGTTGCTTGTCCTGGCTGCTGGTCACACGTCTACATGTCTGGTCTCTCCTCCATTGTACCTCATCTATAATTCCCACTCCCCTTTTTGATGGGTTGCATTATCATTGCACAGTTGTAGTTCATCTGAATAAAGAACCGTATATCTTTTGTGAGACATAACATAACATAATTTTATTTATGATTATTTATCCCCTCACTGTTGAAAGAAAAGAAACTGATCCAGAAAAGTGACTGACAATTTTATCTGCAAGAAAGCCCAGTTAATACATTATAATGAGAAGCTTCCATGTAATAGAAAAAAGAAAAATGGCAGCATTCTTAGTCATACCTATAGTTAGAATACTAAGAGTAGCCCCGCTGAAATCAGTAAGACTTAAGTTAATCGTGACTAACTTAAATCTATAGACACGGGAGAATTTAACGTTTTGAGACTGCTGTTCCAACTAACACAAGAAGAACATTTAACAGTAGCAACATGACTAACTTAACATTTCTCTTACATGGCTAACCCAAAGTGAACTGGAACAATAAATAACCTCTTTCCAAAGGCTACAATCTTGTGTGTACTTACCTGGGAGTAAATCTCATTGAATGCAATCACATTTACTTTGGCATCAACACACATGTGATAATGCCATAAGTGTACTCGAGTGGAAGCTTCAGTGAAACCAATAGGAACTACTCTATTGTGCTGAAGTATAAATGTGAAAATACGAGCCAAACCTTGCTATCTCATTCTGAAATCCAGTTTTCCTTCACTATCTTTTAGCTATGTCTCCACATCTGTAAAATGAAAACATTGAAATTTCTGTGAGTATTATTATGACAGCAGTGAAGATAAAGAAGATATGGAGATTCACATGCATACAGAAATAATAACAAAACATAAATTCACTTCCATTTTTGACCATATTCTAGTTTTAATGTCTTCACTCCCATTTTTTCTTCTTCTATCACTTAAAGCACCACAACTACTCACTTTAACTGAAGGCACAATGGGAATGCATCCCATTTTGGAGAGTCTTATGACACAAGAGGATTTCAGTTTTTTTTAGACTGCTGTTCCAGCTAACACAAGATTGATATTTAACAAGAACAATGGTTACTTGTAGTTTCTAGTGTTAATGTTTTGGGTGTAATCAAGGTAAGATTGCCAGGTTTCAGGTTCAATGTAAATTTCAGTGTTTTAGTGTTTTTAGAGAAAGGGGCTAAATCTTAGGGTTAAATTTCAGAGCCAAAAGCCTGGTGGCAAGCTATTTCTCACAGGGCAAGTTTTTCGCTTTGTCCTCCATTATAACATTTGCACCACTTTCTTCTCTGCATGTTCATCTCTGTGAGAAAATGAAAGAGAGGCAGAACCAATAACAATAGTATATATTTGAACGCTATATAAACACATGGGCGAGGGTGTACACTGGAGAATAAAATACAAGAAGTTGCCTCATGCTGAGTCAGACCGTTGGTCCATAGCCCTTTCTTGGATCTCAAGAGCCTCATGCCAAAGGTCTTCCCCAGACCTATTGGTTGCGATTCTTAAGAACTGGAGGCCTTCTGAATTCAGAGCATAAACCACGGTGAGCTGTGACTTCTAATCTACTACGATACTGACACTTCTTTCCTTTCTCTCTCATATCACCAAAGACCACTTGATTCTTCCATACCCTGCTCTGACAAATCCCACCTTTCAGCATCGAGCCCCTTAGGAGACCAAAAATAAGTCTCACAAGGAGTTAGCTTTGTTGCTATGTGCTGTACCTAGAAAACTGTCTCACACTGATTCTGTGAGAAGGGATTAGACTGGGAATCTGTGTGGCCTAGGTCATACAATGAATCTTAGAGCCTGAACAGGCACTTAACCTAGGTGGTCTTGCTGTTGTCATCTTTATGTGAGAGGGAAGTTGGATCTGGTAGGCCCAAATCTGACCCTATCTCACATTGTGATGGCAGCTTGGGTGAAGGGCTGTTGAGTGGGAAGAGCAGTTGCCATCCCTATGGAGGGAGGAAAACCATCCAGAACTGTTGGCTTGGCAAAAACCTTGTTGGTCTAATTCAATGGGCATATAGAGTTGCTGAGCACAATGGCAAAGTGGGGTAGGTGCAGATTACTTGGGTAATCATTCTATTGTGGCTGTGAGTGAAAGGCAGGAATGGGTTATAAATGTTGCCACGCTGCCTGTCTTTTAGACTGAGAGCTCGTTGGGCTTGTGGATGCCTTTTTGGAGGGGCAGCTTTAGGTGCTTTGTTGTTTTTGGAATCATAGTCTGTTTGAGCCAAGTGTCCACTGTTCTCTCTCTTTTGTCACAAATTGGCAGAAAGATTGTATAAAAGGAATTTATTATCTCAGATGAGATGGGAGGAGGAGCATGAGAGAACATCCACAAGGCTAGAACAGCTTTTGGAGAGAGGCAGTTGCCTAGATTTTCAAGGTAAGTCACAATAGCAAAGCTATCACACAGCTAAAATCATAGAATCATAGTGTAGGAAGAGGTCCTAGGGCCTCAGGCGCAATCCTTTGACCAGTGCAAGATCTTCTGCTAGAACATCCTCAATAGGTAGCTGTTCAGCCTCTTTTTGAAGGCATCCAGAGGAGACTCTACCACCTCTCTAAGCAAATGTTTCCAATGCCGAACCAGTCTCACTGTCAAGAAGTTCCTTCTAATGTTCAATCAAAATCTACCCACCTGTAACTTAAAACCATTGGACCTTGTTCTAGCTTCTGAAAAAAAAAAACTGAAGTAAAATAGATTTTGAGCAGTTCTGCCTTTTCATTGTGTTCTGTTAACATTTTACCAATCTTGATGAGCTGAGGTCCCACCATTTCCTTTGTCACTCTCTTGCTTTGAACATATTTGAAAGAGCCCTTTTTGTTGCTCCTTGCTTTTCTAGCCAGTCTCAGCTCATTTGAGCTTTAACTTTCCTTACACTATTCCAGCAAAGTTGGGCTACACATCTGTATTCCTCTTTGGTGATTCATCCTTCCTTCCATTCTTTATACATGTACTTTTCCCTTTCCACTTCCTCCTCAAGTTTACTGTGGAGCCACATTGGCTTTTTCAGATGTTTTTCATTTTTCTTCTTCCATGGAATTGTTTGTGTTTGTGCTTTTAGCAGTTCCTTTTTCAAGAATCACACCCATGCTGGGTGTCTTTTTCCTTTAGCATCTCAAGCCATGGGATTCTGCCCAGTATATTCCTGAGTTTGCTAGAATCAGCTTTCCTGAAAGACAAGGTTTGTGTTTGACTATACTCTTCTTTGGCCTCTCCCACAATCATGAATTCTGGCATTACATGGTCACTTTCCGCTGAAGCACCAACTGCTCTGATTCCAGTGAACAACTCCTCCCTATTGGTTAGGATCAGGTCCAGGACTGCTGATCCCCTTCCTCCTTCCACCTTTTGAAAGAGGAAATTATCTGCAAGACACATCAAGAATAGGTCAGAGAGCCTATGTTTAGCAGAGCTGGTCTCCCAACAGATAACAGGATAATTGAAGTCCTCCCTAATGACCAGTTCTTGCTTCTTGGAGATTTCTGAGATCTGTTTCAGAAAAGCATCATCCACCACCTTGTTTTGGTTTGGTGGATTACTAAACTCTTACCACAGTACTGTTTTTATTTCTTTCTCCATTGAGGTTTATCCAAATGGTCTCCACTGGTCCAGCTTGATCAGCTGTGTGGCTTTCTGTAGAAGTAAATTTTTCTTTGATGTATAATGCTACTCCCCCTCCTTTTCTTCTACATTAATTCTTTTTGAACACCTGGGCTATCCCTCAATTGTTATATTCCAATCATGGCAGTCATCCCATCAAGTCTCTGTTATACCTGTAAAGTTATACCTATGAAGTCAAAGGACTTCAAGTTCATCATGTTTGTTTCCGAACTCTGTGCATTGATCTATAGACATCTAAAGCATTGCTTGTTGTCATTTTTTGTTCTGCTGTGAGTTTTACTGTGGCTCTCATTCTCTCCCTCAGCTTCTCTTCTAGAATTTACATCTTTTTGCTTACAGCTTGCTTTCAGACAGATATTTAAATATAATCTCCAACCCTGCAAGGATTTAACTTAAAGCCTTCTTGTTCAGATTTGTCATGCTTTGGCCAAAGACATTCTTCCTGGTCTTCATGAGGTTTATCCAATCTGTAGCCAGTAGTTCGTCATCTAGGAAATGAAGATGATGGTCTCAGAAGCCAAACATCTCCTGTCCACAACATCGGTGTAGCCAGTCATTCACATGCAGTATCTTCATGTCCGTGTGTGGTCCTCTGTGTTTCAATTGGGAAGAATAGCACCTGTGCCTCTAAACTCTTCACTTTCCTGCCCAAGACTTCATAGTGCAAGGTGGTCTGCTCAAAAGTGTTTGTTTTTTTTGCAGTGTTATTGGTGGCCACACGAATCAGAAGAAAGGGGTACTGCTCTGTGTTCTTGATAAGTTCAGCAACTTTTTAGTGACATCCTGGATATGCATAGCAGGAAGACAACACACTTCCCAATTTAATCTTGTTTGGCTGACGGACAGCTCCCTCTATACCCCAGAACAACGAATCCCCTAGTGCTAGCATCTTTATTTTCTTTTTGCTGCAGTTGTCGGTTAGGTTGGTATGCTGCTGGTCTCTTGTTGCTGGTCTCCTGCTTATGCCTTTTCAACACTGTTATCCTCAGAAAGATACTGGAAGTGACTGCTTAATTGGGGAGGTTCTGAATCCCTTGAGCATGGTCTTCTCCTGCCAGTGACTGATCTCCAGGTTGCTCCCTCAGTGCTACAGCCCTCTTTGTTTCCATTGGCAGTTTCTCCCTGTTAGTTCTGTAGGATCAGTTCTCCCTCTGTTCTCTCCCAGAAATCCTCACATTCTCTGAAGTGTTGAAGAGTCTCAACATATAACTGCAGGGTTTTGGCCTTCTCTTCCAAGAGAGCCACCAGTTTGCACTTGCTGGAAGTGTAGTCAGTGAGGTTTTCTGACAAGAAGACATACATTGCTAGCACATTGCAGCACAGAATGACACGTCCTTCTTCCTCCATCCTGGTAGTAATTTTTTTTTACCCTTTTCAGACTGTAAGAATTCTTACTGATTTGACTGTATGCACAAACGACCCCCCCAACAAGTCTTACAAACAAACAAACAAACAAACACACACCCCAGCCAAGAGTCAAGAACAACTCCCAAAATACCACTTACTTCTGCTGTCTCTTCTCAGAGACTGAGCTCCAAAGACCGAGGGAGCAGTTATATAAGAGCTAGTGGCTGCTAGCTCTGCCCCCAAGCAAGTCAGTGACTCATTAGAAGCCCTGATCCCTTAGAGCATGTGCTTAGGGAGAGTACACAGTCAAAAACAAGCAAAAGCCCTTCCACAAGGATTAAAACAAAACCCACCGAGTCCCCAAAACATATCTCACTTGCATTCTCCTCAGAGACCTGAGATCCCTGTTCACATGTTCCTCCTTTTTGCAAATGGAATGAGTTACCACTCATCAGATATAATTCAGACCAACCTTAGTGGTGCAAGCTATCCATGCCAACTTCACTAAATATTTCCTAGGGAAGGGATTAGAACTCCCCCTTGGTCTTAGCTTGATGCATTATGCATCCTTCGTCAATGAAATTATGGCCCGTTTAATCCTGTTTATGGGTGTTTCTTCCTCCCACAGCAGTACAAACATAATATAAAGTGTAGCTGGTTAATCCTTCATGATGAAGCCCTTGAGTGAGAGAGCACAAGGACAGAAGGAGACATTTAGCTATGTAATTCAATTACAGGCTATGTTAGAGAAAAAGGGAGAAGTAGAAAAGATTGGGGAAAACATTACTGAAAAGCGTGGGTAAATACTTTCTGTGGGTAGTGGTTTTTTTTTTAAAGTAGCTCTCTAAAATACAGAAAAGGAAACAAAGATGAAGTAAAGGAAAAAGTGAAATGTGAAACTGGTGCAGATGCAAATGAGATGTAATAAATATATGCTCAGACATAGCAGTGGGTACAGTGTATGTTCCCTTTATCCTACTTAACAGGACCCCCAAAACTGCAGCAGTCAACTTTTTCATGGCCAAATCCATCTAAATTACAACATGGGACTATTAAAAAAAAACCTTGCAAATTGGGTCTTTGGTCATAGCACACATGTCTGAAGTACAGATCAGATCTCTCACAGATCAAACTACTCTCCAGAATGACTAATTGTGGGATGACTAATCTTGCTTTCCCCTCCAAAACTCTGTTTCATAGTGGCCCAGAAGAGCTAATTGGCAAGACGCTGTTATCTCCCCACTGGTCCTGCAGTGAAACCCCAACTTTCCTTTATAAATGATCTAACAGATTTGTTTATGTACTTTTCCTGTTATTATGCATTTATTTTAATAAAAGAGCAGATTGAAGCTGGCACAGTGTGAAAACAGGAAAATGATGACAATATCTTTCTTCAGAGGGCACACAGTTTAGAACAGATTACTTCAACAGAGACAGGGTGGATGAAGACTATTATTTTCATTTAATGTGCTGTACATCATGGGTGACAATCATTCGGCCATCCAGGATATCAGCCCTGTTGTTAGAATAGATCCATCTATGGGATTTAGCTACGAGTCACCATTCAACCATTGGCTCAATGAGTCTACATTAGTTGGGACAAATCAATAGGATTCTAGCCCAGGTAGTTTGGACTATAATTCCGATAATGCTTTACAATTTTCTTGATTTTGGAGTTTGGGGGAGTTCACCTGGATAGCTAAATTTCCCCCCACTTCAGTTATATTACAGTTGTGATAGAAGACCAGGCTGGCTGTGAATCCAGAAGGAGGTGAGGCAGCTGGACCAGAACTACTTCAGATCTCAGCATCTCACCTTGCTAGCCATGCACAGTGGTTGTGACTTCTGAGAAACTCAAAGCTGGTGCCACCATGGGGAGGGGAGGGAGGGGAGGAGGGAGAGAGCAAAATAAAGCCTACTAGTGCCGCCCTTCTCTCTAGAAACTATACTGACCTAGGCCCAGCCTGGCTTAGGAGCTCTCCCATGAACTGTGGTTCATAATTCTTCTCCATTACAGCTAAGTTAAAAGTACAACCACCACAATGTAATCTGTTGGTTCTCAAGTATAGTCTCAAATGTCATTCATACTCTGTGGTAGCTATGAAATGAAGAATTTGATACCTGATTAACTTGCTTTACAGGAGGCTCCTCTACTTGCCATGATATCTGATTTGCTACAGCCAGTTCTGAAAACTGGTTTATAATGTTTCGTGTATGTGCCTTCAAGTTGCCTATTGACTTATGGTGACCCCATCAATTTCATAGGGTTTCTTGGGCAAGGAATACTCAGAGATAGTTCTTCCAGTTCCTTCCCCTGAAATATAGCCTGCAGCAGCTGGTATTCATTGGTGGTCTCCCATCCAAGTACTAACCAGGGATGACCCTGTTTAGCTTCCAAGAATACGGTCAGGATATGGTGCCTTTAGGGTACTTAGGCCCTCTTCTGATGTTATCATAGGTATATATTTCATCAACATGATATGAACAATTCTGAACTTCACAAAGTTGTGGCAATGCTAAGTTTCCTGCCTGTTGCAACTTCTATAAACACACTTTGGGCAGAGATGGATTATTCAGATTGACAGCAAATGAAAATCTACTATACTCTTGGTTTCATTAGTCTTCATTATGTGACCACGACAGCTTTAATTGCTGCCCTGCATACATAAGTAATAAAAATGTAAAACGTTTAAATGAACTGTGCCTCCCAGAAGTCATTATAAAAGATTAATGACAAGCACTCTTTGCTAATTTAAACGTATTTAAGAACCACATCCGAGTAGCCCTTGTGGTTATGATGATAGCAGAACGATATTTGCTAGACCTCTTGTCTTGAACCATTATGTGCTGAGCTTTGATGACTTTGATTATTCCGTCCTTAGCAAGTCTGACTTCAATACATATTTGACTCCCCTTTACTCAGGCCTGACAACGTCTCTCACTCCTCCTGCAATCCAAACTGGCTTCAGATATTGGCAACAGTCTGTTTTTGAAGAACTGCTGATGCGGCTCGGGGGCCTGGAAGTGCTGGCCTTATGAGCAGCGCTCAGGGCCTACTTGTTGGACCTTTCGCCTCATGGACAAACAGTCGGAAAAGAAAACACGGACACTATCTAACTATGGCAACGATCTGAATCAATTAAGTACAGTATAGTAATAGCATATCAAAAAAGGGGGAAAAAGTTAAAAGAATATAAGCCATTAACTATACTAAAAACAAGTTAAAGCATACAGTTAAACATGTTAAAAAGCAGTACAGTCAAAACAGTATAGCAGACTCTTAAAAGCCCTAGCTGGAATCCTGTTGAGGCCTTACATTTTTGTGAGTGGATTTATGTCTATGAGAATTGCGCTATTGTATTCTGTCCATATCCAGTCAAGGGCTGCTATTACACTACTATGTAGTAGAGCCAGAAAAGTGCCTGATGAACATTGGTGCACAAGGCACATTGCTGCCTGATACACATTGGTGCACAACGCACTCAGTCCACATGGCACACAGATGCACCTCATGTAGTGATGTGCTTTGTGCACCAATATGTGTTGCACATCCATGTGCAATGGGACCAAGGTGCATCAGGAGCTCTTGCTGGTGTCCCATTAATGATCTTCGCAATTCAGTCAAGGGGTTTCTTAGTGCCTTTGCTTCATAGCTAGGTGTACATAGTGATATAACAGAACAGGTCAGATATGATTCTGATACCTTTCTTTTAAACCTTCAGTTCTCAAAAGCATGTTGGAATTTTTCAAAAAACTTTGCCTATTCAGGGATTGAAAGCAAGGAGGAAGCCTTCCTAGCCTTCCAGAGCCAAGAAACAGACACTGAGATGTTCCTATTGTGTGTCGTGGAGAAGTAAGGGCTTTTCTGTCCTGCGCTGTTATAGCGCTATTATTCCACTTTCATGGAATTCTGGGGTTTCTGGTTTACTGAGGCCAAAGAGCTCTCTGGCTGCAAATTCTAAAGGTCCTTCCCTAAATTGCAAACCCCACGATTCCACAGGATGTTGAAAGTGGGAGAATAGCACTACAACAGCGTAGGGCAGAAAGGCCCTAAGGAGGGAGAATAGCTTCCAAGTTTAGAAAAACAACAGGCAGCCGGTTTGATGAGTGGCTCTGGATGGACTGAGTATGTTGCTTCAGGAGTCTCTGTACAAAGCTTGTAAGTAATTTCAGGATGACTGACTTGGGAAGGTAAGGCTGAGTCTCAGTAGTGTGTAAGTAAATGGTTTCAGGATGATTACCTGGCAGGGAATAAATAGATAGGTGCCAGGTGAGAAAATGAGGAGGCGGATAGTGAGATAATTAGTCCAAGTGATCAAGAGAAAGCACAGATAACCCAACAAATGAGGTATCCACACTACACAATTGTATCACTGTTATACTACTTTAATTAAGCTGACTCCATGCTATGGAATCCTGCAATTTGTAGTTTTGTGAAATCTGTACCAGCCAACTCTAATGCTTTAGTTCAAAAGAGTGCACTAGAGAATTCTAAGTCCCTCACTAGACCGCAAATCCCAGGATTCCATAGCATGGAGCACATTTCAGTTGAAGTGGCATAAAAGTCCTATAATTGTGCAGTGTGGATGCACTCAGACAGATTGACCAAGAAGATAAGAAAACATACTCTTGCATTTCTCTTTTCCTTGTCAACTTGTCTATTATTTCCTTTAGTAGAGGGGCTTGTCTCCTAATTCTCTCTAAGCCTCTGTTTCAGGCCTGAGTACCTCTTCTTTCTCTACCAGACTCATTAGCTGATTAAGTGTCTCTGGGATGGAACTTCCCATTCTTGCAGTAAGCAAGGCTTCAGGAGGAGCTCTTCAGGCAAACAACTGGATGAGTCCTGGGTAACAGCCCTCCACTCTTTTCTGATGCAAGTCAAAAAGTTTGCAGTCACCCCACCTTTCATCATATCTGCCATCTTGCAGCTTCTACCAGTCCTTTGAGCTGGTATCCAATCCTTTATAGGCTTCCTTGTTCCTCCCCACAGCATGCCTCCTCTAAGCATGTTTTAACTAAGCAAAGCACCTGGCTTCATCCTCTTCTGATGTCAGGGAGCAGTAAGCAGATTAGATGGTCTCTCTGAGAAGTCCTGCTCTATTATCTAATCTCTCAAGGTTGCTTTAGCTGCAGGTTCCCGCATTGGCAGAGGGTTGGATGAAATGGCTCTTGGGATCCTTTCCAGCGCTATGATTTGATGATTCTAAATAAAGTATGCATATTGCCAACTTTTTGCTGTTCTGCTGCATAATTCCTTTAATTTTTTTTTCTGAAGTTCCATGTTTGGTTGAACATAGCCCAAGCTCTGACTAGTTGAAACAGCTTGTTCTTGAAACCCCCTGACTTCCCTGGTACTCCTCCACAGCACCCAATTACTGCTAATTTCATAAAAGTTAACTCTTGACCAAGCTTGGCATATATGCTAGAACTTCTCCTGTTATCAAAAGAAATTCTCTCCCTGCCTTCTCTCCCTCTCTCTCTCTCTCTGTCTCAGATATATATGTGTGTGTGTGTGCACAGACAGACACCATATTTTTCCCCCTGAGTAAACACCTGTCTGTGCAATGGGTAAACAAGCACTTGAAAAACATAGAACTCAAGCACGACAAAGAGATACGTAATTCTCATTTATATAAAGAGTGCAACGTTGCGGACAACACAGTATTGTTAGTAACTTCTGATGGTCATGTAAAGATGATAGGATGGTAATAAAAAAATCATCTTAACTGTTTTGTATCAACTATGGCCATTTCCGCACTAGAGTGTTATAGCGCTATGATTCCACTTTCAACCTCCTATGGAATCCTGGGGTTTGCAGTTTCGGGAGGGGCTGCCTGGCCCCTCCGGAAACTGCAAACCCCAGGATTCCATAGGGGGTTGAAAGTGGAATCATAGCGCTATAACACTCTAGTGCGGAAATGGCTGATATCATGAGCCAACATAGCAATAGTTCTCTCTGCTAAGCAACTGATCAAGTAATTAAAAATGCTCACTGGGTCAGTTAGAAAGGATTCCTGACTCTTGGAGAAACATAAAAAAGGACCAAGAAAAGGCTGGCCTCAGAACCTCAGTTTTAGCAGCTTGGCAGTGAATGCTGCATGTGATCAAGGAGTACATGCCATGTCTCCATTTTCTTTGTTTCAGACCTTTATAGTGTACTGTAGTGAAATATAGTTTACTTCTGAGTAATATGAAAACAAACCAAATTACAAGACAAACAGTGTGCTGGGTCAAGACCTCGTCGTATAATAAACCATACTTTATTGTGATGTGAATAAGCCACAATGAGTTTGAGACAGATGTGCTTACCTAGCCTGTTATCGCCCCTTACACCCCTCTCCTCTTCCAGTGCATCCACAAGGAGATCGGAAGCTTTCACTTCCATTTTTTCTTTAAAAATTAACCTCAGTTAAGCATTATGTCCAATCCTTAAACTATGGTTAATTTTTAATTATGGTTTCCTGAAACAAGCCAGCTTCATAACTCAAATTATTTTAACAGGAGCACAAACTTCTGGTGTCATCTGTCTGGCCATACTGGGTCAGAAGGTTGGGGGGGGGGCTCAGTTGATTAAATGAGTGTGAATCTTACCGAGTTTCATTTTCATAATAATAAACTATGGTTTACAGGATTGCCCCAAGATGTTCTGCTGTCTGAGTCAAGAAACAAGATGCCATTCCATCCTTTCTACATACAGAAGCTGATTGCACTAGTCGATGAACCTTACTTCAGCTCTGATGGCAGGACAAAGTACTCTATTGACCCTGAGAGCAGCAGGCTAGCTTGGGAGTGCAGGGCAGGATGGAGTGATGCACATGTTTCTGCCCACAGTCACCTTGCCTCTCCTCTCTGACCCCATTCCTTGCTTCCTGAGGCAGTTCATTCACACTGGCTAACTGCAGAGCCAGCCCTGATAATTTATCATGACATTTGGATTCTTCTAGTATGTTTTCCCACCAGTATGACAAATGTTTTAATTAAAACATTCTGGCGGAGATTCTTTATCATGTGCATGGAGTGTAACTCTCCAGCTGCACAGTTCCGTATCTTCCTTGTCCCTGGAAAGCAGCTTCCACCTGTCAGGATGCACATCAAGGACCCTTTTCTGTTGGGGGCAGAGGATATCAGGAGGCAACCAGAGAGCACCCAACCACAGTCCTGGAGCTGGGAGAAGAAAGCATCTGGTTCCCCATTGAATAGGATACGTTCTCTGTTTCCTGGACGTGTTCTCTTTCTCAGAGCTAAAATTTCTTTCTTGGGGGGAAAATTCCAAGTTTCTTTACAAGGTCCTCCTGTCTCTGAAACTAAGAGGCAAATAACATTTGTAAGTCTAATTACTGTGAATATATGAGAGAAAATGAAGCACCATATGGAGAACGTCCTGTCATGAGGGATGGAGAAGATTATAGCTTGTAAATTTAATATCCTCACTCTGCAGATGAGACTCAGTTAGGGAGATTAGATGGGGAAAGGAGAATGGAGTGAGAGGGTCTCTGGCAAGGAAGGAGCTGCTGCACGGTATGAAATGGTTGTGAGTTTCTTTTCTCTAGAATACCTGGAAGTTTATCTCCCTCCTTTTACCCTTCTCGAGACCCTCTGTCCTCTGTCCCTTTCACCATTTATAGCTCTTCTTTTTGGTCCCCTTGACGGTTTTCTCTGCTGTCAGCCTAACTCAGAGGGTTGTTGTGGGAACCTGAATAGTGGATGAACAGGCACAAGGGATGGGCCTCTAATTCCAGATTGTGTTGAGATATTGCTGGGTCACCAGATCAATTGTTGGTATTATTAATTGTTGCTGAATAATCAATTAAAATGACTGTTATTTAAATACAATGAAGATTAGGAATATTTCTAGTAGCTCCTATCACAGCTTATATAGTAGGGGTATTTAAAGTGAGCACTGTCATTGGGACTAGGTCTTTTACTCCAAGTCTCAAGTCAAGTCTCAAGTCTTTACCTTCCAGTCTCAAGTCAAGTCTCAAGTCCTTGAAGATACTTTCAAGTCAAGTCTCAACTCAAATCTCAAGTCTGGAAGCCAATTTTATACCCTAACCAAAATTCCAGAATTATTGGATAGAGTGAAATAAAATC
The DNA here is from genome assembly GCA_030412105.1 of Cyclura pinguis. Classification (NCBI taxonomy): domain Eukaryota; kingdom Metazoa; phylum Chordata; class Lepidosauria; order Squamata; family Iguanidae; genus Cyclura; species Cyclura pinguis. The sequence goes on from CM059602.1 coordinate 185,187,215, forward strand.
AGTTTCAACAATTTAAGCAGAGTCAGCTCTCCACATTTGCAATGTTGCCATCTGCAGCTTTGGAAGTGGGGAATAGGATCCTATCTTACTCCCCATTACTGAAGATTCAAAACCTTTAGAAGGAAGGATCCTTCCTCCTCAAGCCTACTGCCTCACACATTTGCTGTTCCACTCTGAGAAATGCACCCTGCACTCTAAGGGTGAGTCTTATCTTTTGCTCTTAGGAAATATTTTAGAAAGCTCCTCTGATATGCAGTGGAGACAGGTTGCTGAGGAGACCTCAAGCCTGCCTCAAATCCACTGCCTAATCTGTTTGCTGTTCCCTTCTGAGAAATGCACCTATACTTTGAACTTGAGACAGACTGTCATGGGACCAGTAGGCAAAAAGAGATAGAGATGTTGTTCAAAGCCGCAAGGTTTCTGGATGAATGTGTTATGTTACTGGCCCTTGGGTAACTGGCCCTCAGCAAGTCAGTCATTAAAAAATATACCAGTCTCGAGTCAAGTCGAGTCGAGTCAGTGCATCATTTATGGCTGAGTTGAGTCCGAGTCAAGTCACTGAAGCGACTTAAGTCTGACTTGAGTCCAAGTCTATCAACTCAAGTCTACATCACTGGGGACCTGTGGTTTGAAGTAGTCAGTAAATGTGTCCTCTTTTTTTGCTTTTCAAAATATGGTAGCCCTACCAGTGAGTGGCTAAAGATCCAGGAAGGGACTGTCTATTACCTAGGATTTTCCTGCCATCCTTCCTTGGTCTGTAAATGGCTATGGTGCCCTAGCACATGGAAACCGTCTGAGATGTTGCATTAGGAGATATTAAATACCTTCTGTGCTACCTCTAAAAAAGGACGCACGGGATGACGGTGTGTATATTCTCAGAAGGACTCGAGGCATTATGTTTTTATGCATTTCTCTCAAGCTTAGATTCTACCTCAGAAATAAAAACTCACAAGGAACTGGGGACTAAGCCAAACAATAGTAGAACAAGAAGAAATATTGAATATCTCCCTTTTTCATAATTTCCATCATTTTTACAGACAACAGCAGGGATATCTGTGTACCTATCACATTTCTATCCCTCCACCAAGGACTGGACTGTGAGTCCACTTGCCTCAATAAGTATTGCTGTCACGGTGTGTTTTTCTTTGACTGCTATAAGCAAAATTCATTTATTCTATGACAAACTGTCCTGCGTTGATTTCAGATATGGAGTGTAGTAAGCACACCATAACAAATTTGTTCAAAATACAGCTTTCCAGATGTTGTTAGACTCTCATCAGAGCCAGTCAACATGGCCCACAATCAGTGATTATGGCGGTTGTGAATATTGCCATTTTGACACTAAATCTGTGTGCATAAAGTTGCATTTTTTTTGACATTTCAGAACAAGTGGATAGCTCCTTCCCAAAATCAAGGCTAAACTGGAAGGCCCTCCCAGTGTCAGTAGCAAGAAAGCTGCAGTCCTCAGTTTAGGAGCTGGAAGTTACTTCTTTTTATGTTGCTCTCCTGGTGGATGATGTGAGTGGGGGAGAGCAGCTTAGCAAAGACTGTTCATTTGGCAGACATCACACAGTTTTCCGTCAGTTGCTGCCTGGATATCATCACTGTAGGTAAATCTAGAAGATGAGGAATAGGAGGAATGGGAGATTTATAAGAAAAAAGGATAGTGAATGTTGGCTTAACTGCTGGGCAGAAATCAGCATTCTGTGGCCCCTGAAGCCAGGCTCCCTCACTATGGTTTTGGAATCATTAAAGAGTGAAATGAAGATCTGAACCCGAATAAGCTATTCAGAGCCTTGTAAAGTTACTTTTTGGGCTACAGTTCCTAGATTCCCCGACTCATAATGTGCAGTTCATGGAGGGTTATGCTTTAGCCACTCTGAGAGACACTTACTTTCATTGTTGTTGTTGTTTGCCTTCAAGTTGTTTCTGATTTATGGCAACCTTAAGCCAACTCTATCATGGGGTTTTCTAGAGCTGAGAGTGTGTGATGCACTCAAGGTTTCTATGGCTGAGCAGGAAACTGAACCCTGGCCCCTAGCGTCATAGTCCAACACTCAAGCTGCTATACCACTGTCTTATAAGGACTCTTATCACAAGGCTTTCTTGACAAAATTTATTCAGAGGTTTTCAATTGTCTTCCTCTTCCACTGAGAGAGTGGGGTTTGTCCAAATTCAACTGGTGAGTTTCCACAGGACGGAGGGTTTTTGACCCTGCTCTCCCGGGGGCCTAGTTCAACACTCAAGCCATCACACCACGGTGGCCCTATAACACACATTCGGTTGATTTAATGAGCATAAACTAGTGTGTTGATTATATGATGAGGGAACTGTAACCATTTTCAGTTTCCTCCAATGCATGTGAAAAAATAGCGATCAAGCATCTGTTTGTAGGTCTCATCCAGAGGTGCAAGGGAGGTCAGCCAGAGATCTGGTGATGTCCAGGCATCTCTCGCTTCAACCCGGACACAGAGCAGAGGCAGACAAAGCTACTAAAGGCTACATTTGGCTTAGTTTGATGGCTTTAATTTCCAAATAGTTCAATAGTGCATTAGAGAGATAAAAATCAGATCTACATGGTAAATAATAATTCCTCTGTGTTCTCTGTCACCTTACAGAACTGATGAACAGTTATATTTTACAGTGTTACAGTGTAATCTGATGCCTGTGTTGAAGTGCGTCAGTCGAAAATGGATGGAATGTTTATTATTCCTAAATCTCGTGATGCTGGGTGTGGGGAAGGGAAAGGGAAATGTTGAGGTTTTAGGTCAATTACCAGACCTATAGGTAGCTATCCTGACAGATGAGTCCTTTGTTGAAGACCAGAGGTTTATACCCTGTAAATACTATATCCAGCACCACATTTTTTTTCTGTCACGTAAAACATCAAATGACTATATATCAATATGGAACTTTTAATTACTGAAGAGAAAGCTACTGTTTAGAAGAATTCCACTCCTAATACAATTAGTCTTTCTAGACTAAGAGGCAGGGAAAAATGAATTCTGTGCCTAACAGAGATTAATGCAGTAGGAAGAACAGAGGAGGACCAAAGAGATAATGATAATTGCTTGCCACAAAAGATTGCACAGCCAGGTCAGAGAGAGGAGGAATTGTTTACTTTGCTCTCCTAGGATATATCCGCACTACACAATTATAGCAATTCAGTATTGGTTTATCTGCCTTGGTTTCATCCTGCAGAATCCTGGGATTTGTAGTCTGAGGGACTCAGAATTCTGTAATGCCCTCCCCTGAACTACAGGACTAGAGCTCTCTGCAAGAGAGAACTACAGTTCCTAGCATACCATAGGATGAATTCAGAACATTAAAGTGGTATCAAAATGTTGCAGTTGTGTAGTGTGAATAAACACTCTAAGTGCATTTAAAAAGGAAATTTCCATGAGAAAAAGCTCTATTGCCAAAATCAGAATAACCAGAGATACCTTTATAGTCACTGGTACAAAACATGCTTGGACCCTGGAATAAATTTTAAATGAATGAATGTTTGCTTACTCTCATACCATCTCTTTCTTTTTGTCTCCCTTCCATCTCCTGCCCTGACTCAACTTTGTTTAATGAACTACAGTGGTGTTGGGGTTAAATGCTGGAGAAGGACTTATGGTTTGGCTTTGGGTTAGATGACTATGGTTTCCTTTGTGGTGGAGTCTCCTTCTTTGGAGATTTTTAAATAGAGGCTGGCTGGCCATTTGCTGGGGGTGCTTTGAGTGTGTGTTCCTGCATAGTAGAGGGTTGGACTCGATGGCCATTGTGTCTCTTCCAACTCTATGATTCTATGATTCCTCCCTCGGAAAACCATGGAATCATAGCAGTTTCAGTCCCTTGCTAATTGCAAGCAGTGCTGAATGCAACTTCAACACTTCCTCTCAATCATAGTGGATTTATGTTTTGAAAATATGATTATAGGTTTCCCATGAAGGACACTCCTGCCATTTTTTTCCTTAATGGATATGACTTGTGTAGCACTCCACTGAGTCATTTCAGATATTTGGCATAAGCCCTGAACTGTGGTGCCTGGAATTTAGTAAAAACACCTGCAGGTCCAGCTCTTCCATTAGGTAGTGTGAAACCACCACCATAGGCAACAATTCGGAGCACTGTAACAGGAGAGAACATTGTTATTTACTTTATTATACTCAGATTTTCATTGCCAAGTATGGGGAGTTTTCAATTTCCAAATCTTTGGGAAGAACCTTGGTCCATCAGTGTTGTACGTTTTTTCAAGGTAATGTTTCCCGCCATCATAGATACCTTTTTCAGTTCATTCCTAGGCATGGCTGATGAGGGTCAGGTCACTGTTGAAAACAAAAGTGTCTGTTACATGCTCAGAAGTGAGAACATTGTTGAAGTGGGTACATGTACATGCTTTAAGGCAAGTTGAGCCAAACTTGGTTCTTAGGTCAATGTCCCATGTCCGCCATGTAATTAAGGTTGCTTATTTTCACTTTGCCCTCTGCAATATTTGCTGGGAATTAATGGTTTTTATGCACTAATGCACCTATAGTGTGACCCTGGTTGGTAATTCCCTTGGTGGAGGAGGGAGGTAAATAATTATGGACAATGAACTGGTAATGCTAACCTTTTAAGAGAGTGTTTGCTATTCAAATTCAAATAGTGTATATGGAAAAAGGAATGCTTCCGAGATGATCTGATTTGCCTGCCACTTCCTGGGCACAAATCTTGCATGATGAATCTGGCACATTGTTAGCACACAAAAAGAATCTGCTCATATATTTTAGAAGACAGCACTGATTTATATATGTGAACAGAAAGTAGAAAAAGATGAAATCAGGACCTGCATGTATTTAAAACTGTGTGTATGTATACAGGGGTACAGTTTATGGCTAGATTCCCGTTGGTGACATATTGTGGTCTTCTGCGATGCCATTTTTTCATTATTGTAAAAGGAGGTTTCCAGTTCCTTCTTGTGCAATGAGACCCTTCCAATGCCATACACATACACAGCTTCAGCTTGAGGCACCAGGGTGCACCGAATAGAGAGGGAGGCTGCTGGGCAATTTCATGCCGAGTTGGGAAAAAGGAAGAGCTTTCACTGCTCAGACCTCCAGCATACTCATTCCACGGGCAATATCCATTGGCCAATTAGCTGTTTGAAAATATGCTGTATCAGACAGCACACAAAAAGAAGTTCTTGCAAAATGTAGGGGAATGTAACAGAAGCAGGCCAATGCCACTGATGAACTAATTGTATGTCTAAGTCTAAAGGTGAAGTTAGCTGCCTTGCTTAGTGGCTTGATTTTGTTTAATCATTCATAATCTTTTCATATGTCTTTTAAAAAATATGCTCTACTAAGTGGTACTAAGTGTTCAGTCTGTGAAACTTCTATACACCTGGGGTGGGGAAAATACAACCTGTGAACTACCCTTGGCCCCTGAGCAACCATTCTGAGTCCTTCAAAGCGTGCCAAACCCTGCTAAAGGCTCCAGATCTCCACGTCCTCTGTGAATTAGTCCAGTCCCCCTTTCAAGGTCTCCAAGTAAGTGACCACCACAACGTCATGAGGCAAGGAATTTCACAGTTTATAAACTGTGTGAAGCACTTCTCTTTGTCCTGAGTCTTCCACAATACTGTTAGCCTTGGCTAGCTTGTGGGGAACTGCAAAGAGACAAAAAACCAAAGCAACCAAGGAGGTCTCCTTGCACAAAGTGTTTCAGCTGATAACTCTATACCAGTTAAGGCATGTGTCACGAATCTAGTCCAAGTATCAGCCCAAACTTTAAAGCAGCTCTCGAGGGTTTTGAACCCTATTTCCAAGATCTGAAATCTAGCTCCATTAAAGTTCAGACCGAAACACAGACAGATTCAGTGTCCCACTGACACGGAAGCCACCAGTCTCCGCTGTGCTATACAAGCCATGCTGAGCTCAGAAATGAGGAGATCTGTTCTTCTTGTCATTTGCCTTGCCATCAAAAGGAGACTGAGTATGGCTAGTATGCTTGGGTCTTATAAAGTTGCAAACTTTTCTAACAATATGAATCATAACATTTTACTTTTCTTAAAAGGCTAAGCATCAAGAATGGAATAAAATTCTGGGCCTGGTTGTTTGTGAGCTTACAAGACTTGCAGAAAGAGGGGAAACTGTCTTGTTAAAGGACAACAAACTAGGAGTTCAGGTTCACAGAAGGCACTGAAGAAATATTTCCTAGCCCTTTTAGGCAGTTGTGTTACCATATATTCTCCAGCTGCCCTGAATTGGCAGGGACAGTCTTGATAAATTCTCTGTTGTCCCACATTTTCAGCTGCTTTAAATATGTCTCAGATTCTCTCTCACCCTCCCACTTTCCCCCTTTGTCCTCACCTTATTTCAGCTGCTGCAAACTGAGTTCAGGGTGCAAAAATAGTTTGGAGGGGCCACAGTCTTGCCCTTCCCAGACAGTTCAGGCAAAGGCAAACTGCTGCAATTCCTTCTAGCTTGCTCGTTCTTCCCCATTAATATGTTTTGCCATCTTCACCATATTCTGCTGTTGCTTGGCCAAACACATCCCAGTTTTTATCTATGAAATGTTGAAGAATATACCAGAGGAAGGAGTTAAGCCTGAACAAATGGGCTGTGTGCGAATCAGAGCATAGCTTGTTCAGAAGAAACCAGGACAAAACCTGGCTTATTTCTTCTCTGCAAATGTGGCCGAGGTACCCTATTTGACAAATGCAGCATGTTAAATGATCCATTCCACCTTAGGAAAATCTGCTTTAAATAAAGCAAAATTTTGAAGAGTGGCCTTTTTTTTTTTTTTTGGACTACAACTCCCAGAATCTCCTAGCCACTGGCATGCTGGTGGAGAGATTCTGGGAGCTGTAGTCTTGAAAGGTAACTTTTCGAAGGTCTGAAATCAAGTGCACTGTCATGAAGGAAGAATCTGCCTGTTTTGCAACAAGTGCGTATGTTGGAAAGTTGATACATGTTATTTTTTCCTCTGGAAAGAATGACTGAGGCCTGGTCTTGGCAGGCAGCAGACAAAGCGGGAGAGTGAAGCATACTAGGTCACAGTGCAGGGGTGAGAATCCCATTTTCAATTCCCCCCCACACACACAAAAACGCTTCACCAGAAGATTAGTGTATCAGGGAGCAACCTTTTAGCTGAGTTTACTAGTTTTCTTCTTAATGGGAAGTTTCCGCTGTTTCTTTCTTTCTTCCCTCCATCCCAGAGTTTCAGGAAAGTTAGTTCTTTGGATTAACAACACGGCCAAGGAATTTCCTGTCCAAAAAGTAATCTTCTATAGGGCCATTCAAAAATGTCTTCAGCAGTGCCATGCGTTCTCCCACTTCAAGATGGCATCACCTTATACTCACCTCATTCTGCTCCACAAGGTGTTGATCCCTCAAATCCACAAATAGAAACAAACCATAAAAAATGAATGTAACATTCTTATCAGAGCAGAGTTTCTGATACAGGTTTTATTCATGAATACATGTACAAGAAATGCATAGTTTTTTTTTTAAGAGCTAGGCTTGAATTTAACAAATTTCCAAAACAGCTTAAAGGCGAAAATAAAAACAAACAGTAACAAAGGAGGAGGTGTGACATACTGGAAGCAATACATGTGATTATCTTGCTAAACTTATTGCTGAAATGCAAACACAGCGGTGCTTGTGTGGTCAGAACCTCACCCAAGATATTTCTGTAGCTGAGTCAAAAATCCTCTGGCATACCCAGAGGTTCCTCCATTTGCACTCTGTTGACATTTCAGGAAAAGTGAGAGAACTGGACATCTGAGCATTACACTGGATCTCCATTTCTGTCTTGGCAACTACATCCTTTCAATGCAGAAAACATGAAAAAAGAGCAATCCCGTTGGCCAGATTCTTTCAAAAATATGGTATGATCCACCGAGTGTGACTCCAGCACACGTTCCTGTTGCTGAGAATGGAAGTTATGCTGAAACAGTTCTCAGTGGCTTGCAAAATAATAACATGAGCAGACTGAAAGCTATTTGAAATGGAAGTGCCTGCACTATACAGTATATATTCAATGTATCACATAAAAAAGCTTATCAATTTATGAAACTTCCCCTCCTCCCAGCAGTGGGGAGGGGAAAAACTAAACCCTTCTAAAAGTAAGCTTTCTGCAGAAAGTTGTGCTTTATTATATAATATGGCAGTTTCAAAGAAATACATGCAACTTCTACAAAGCTAAGTACAGGGTAAATATCTGGTGCTTAATAGTTGGGAAAATCAGCCAGTTAGAAGGACCAGTAAGATGAGTATTTACATACAGCCATATTATATTCTTATATTTTCACAGTAATGTGCAAATGTTATAAATATGGCTTTTTATTTGTTTGTTTGTTTTTCTTTATGAAGTAAGACATAATTGTACAGGGTAATATTTCTAAATGGTTAGGACTGTTTCACCTTTTTGTGAAACCTGTTCAGTTTGCATTAACTGTACACTGCACTTGATTGCCACCTTAGTAACAGTGGCATAGTTTACGCATGTTTCCTAAGGCACAATATTAATCTTAAATGTTTTTAAAAACAAAGCCATGCTTTTCTTTCTTTCCTTTTTTCCAATGTGAAATAAAATGCCATTGCTAGCTACTTGGTAACACTATTGATTGTACAAAATACAATGAGGCAGACTACATTACATGCTTATTTTCTATATGTACTCTACAAACATGGAACTACTCTGAAAACATACTATACAGCATTGCATATTAAAACGTTTGGTTTTGGTAATATTTGTTATACACAGAGAAGACAGCTATAAGGCTTCAGTGGAATAATAATTTTATAATTGCACAATATTTTACATTCTTTAATAGCAGTATTTACAATTGTTTCAACTCATCCTTTTGTCATTTGGTAATTAATACATATTTCATATGCATCCTTCTTGACTGTCTAAAGTGCTTGCTTATCAGCATGAGGAAAGAAAATGCACAATTGTCTTAAAAATAACAAACCTACAACATAAGAATTGGCAAGAATATTTGCCGAGGATCTGGACTGCATTCTCAGAAGCAGAAATTTATTGCTAAATCCAAAGCCTTCACAAGGCAACTTAGGTATATCTGCCCAATATAAATTACATATATATGCATATATGTTAGTTTGGATGAACATGCATACACATAGATCAGTTGAGGAAAAGACAGATTGCAATGTTTTTGTCCATCAACCTTAATTTTTTTGCTGTTCGGTTTTCTTGTGCTATACTTGAAGCCCAACTTAAGTCAAAATATTAACATGCTCCTATGATTAACGATCCTACAGTTCATGAACAATGCCATGTGATGGGCTCAAAAATATACGTTTGAGATGATAACTTGATTTTTAAAAAGGCATCAGGAATAAGGCAACATGATGTTAGAGTTCAAGGGAGTGGGAGTTGAAGAAACCATGCAACTTAGCTACACTTTTTTACTTTCAAATAGTTCTTAATACTTAGATATGCTAGATAGCTTCTGTGCCCAGAAATGGGAGGCAGCAAATTCAGAGTTGCCAATAAAATGTCCTGATGCCACAATCTGACAAAATAAGGCACTTTCAGGGTTGTAGTCCAGTGAAGGAAAAATTTTTGAGCCAGTTACATTTTCTATGTCAATCCATGAAACTCACAATTAATATTCCATTTCCTCCATTTTCCTTGAGATGACTTTTTCTTTCTTTTTAGAAGGAGGTGTCTTCTTAGCTGAAGCCAGCCAGTTTCATATGTGTGTGTGTGTGTGTGTGCGCGTATACATACACACACACACACATATATATGCATGCATATGTGTGTATGTGTACACACACACACACACACACACACACACAAACACAAATATATTAAGAGAAGAGGTAATTATCTGTTCCAAACATTCAAGGAAGCGGAAGAGCAGAGCAGTACCAAGAACTATCTTCTGCTTATCAGAAGCCACTGTCTCAGCTAAGCTTAAAACTAGATTACAAGACAGCCAGTTACGAATTGACGTTGGTGCTGGAGAGGTCATTCCGTATTATTTCATTTACTGCAAAGAAGAAGAAAAAAAGCAGAGAAGGATTATTTCACTGTATTCTTACCATATCATATTTGGTTGAAAGCAAAATTTATAGACCCTTGAATTAGTGTAGCCAGTTTCTCTGTGGCTGTGGATGCTAAGCATACAGTGCCAATTAAATAGCAGATCAAGACTGGTCTAAATGCAAAAGGAACAGTATTATCCCAAAGAAACTGACCTACTAACTCATGTATGGTTTTAAGGCTCCTGTTAGGAAAGTAATGCTATGGGCTTTGTTGTACTGTATCACATGTATTCCATCACTAAATTAAGTCAGATACAAAAACAAACAAACAAACACAAAATACATCTTAAAGCAAAAATAATTAACAAGAGAAGGGCAACAAAAGGACTAATTCACTGCATGGAAATTAACCACAATTTGAAGAGCAACACATGAACTGCAGGATGTTGCCTGGAAGGTGTGAAAATGGCTATGATACTCTTGGATAGGGTTCCCATACTCTAGTGTTTCTGCAGTGGAAGAGATGATGCAATAAGACAGGGACAAAAGCTGGTGTTTCTGCTTGCTTACAAGCAGAATCTGTAAAACTGATAAATATCCATTGTTTTTCCAACTGCACAGACACGTTAATTTCCCCCCCCGCATCTGAATACTTCTGAGGTTGTGGCCATGAATTCAAAGAAATTCACAGGGGACTTTTTTGTTTTTTAAAAGGAGTAAACAATGTCCATAATCTAAGCATTACTTTGCAGGACTGACAGTAGTGTGTTTTTGTTACTCGTGATTCCTCTCTCATTTCCCTCCTCCCACAGTACACTGTTAGGTTGGGTTGTTTCCCACACTCCAGTTAGGTCCATTTATCGCTTGTGATTTTTGGCAGATGGACAGGAAACGACTGAACCTGGCAAAGGCCATCAGCAGTGAGCCGCACAACATCCCTTCTATTTCCACCCTGCCTCCCCATGGTCTTTGCCACTGCCTGATTTACATTAAGATAGACAAAATGTCATCAGTGAGGCTGTCATCACTTTGGAGCTTTCCTAACATCACAGGGAAGGGGAAACACAGGCCCACGTCATGGAACTTGCTTGGAAAAGCCCACAAGTCCCTTTGCTTGTGGGTTGTTGATCATTCCCGCTTAGATAAATCTGTGTGCTTGGGCAAGAGAGGGACATGCTGATCAAAAACAAACTTCCTGGAGATCTACACTGTTGATTATTTTTTTTAAAAAAAGAAGATCTGTCACACATTTCATACAAAAAAGGCAAGTTAAATCAGAGGCTAGACCAGCACAGAAAAATGGAATAGTGTGCGTGGTACACCTATTTACTTTTGAGATGCTATGGGACGTGGTCAGTCAAGCAACCTTCTGCCTGAAGGAGTTAATAGCCTGATCTGTCCTGTGCTAAAGTAACAGCTATATAACGGCCAACTAAAGTACCACAGCGTATCAGTTCAGTTGGGCCAGGTGAGATGAGGAACTGATGAGGAACTGATTTTATAAGGTTTAGCCTTATAAAACCTGTGGCTCCAGACTTAGTTCCTAAGGTCTGAGCCACCTGTCATTTAGAATAGCAATACTTCTTGCCTTGCCTGAAACAGTGTTCCCCAGGCCTTTTATGACCATGTCTCCTATCTTTGTTTGCCTAATCTGCAAACTGAATCACAGCTTGCCCTTGACCATGTCATCCACTGCTAACTCTTTGGACCTCTGCCTGCTTGTGCTGGAATGGGATTCCCAGGGAGTAGTCTGTTCCTGAACTTGACTGTGGCTCCAGACAAACTTTCTCTTCCAAAACTAGAAAAGTGTAGGAAAATATCTCCAATTTTTTTTTCTTTTTTTGCTTTTCCCTAAAATCCACTGGAATCTTTAGATTCACATTCTAATGGAATGTACTTGATCAATGAAGGACAACAATACAGGTAGTTATGTTTTCTATAAACACGAACACAGTTGCCTGGCATATTATTGTTGGTAGTTCCAGCGTACATGTTACTGGTACTCAAAACATGAAAAACAGTTCGAAACAGAAGACCAACTGATTTAGCATATAATGATGCTACAATCAATACAGTCAAACATATACCATAAAGCCTTAACAGAGCTAGCATTTGGCCTGACAGGATACAATGGAGAATATCCGGTTACACATGAGTTTCCACTGATGCCTTACAATATAACAATGAACGTACTATACAGATTTATTAAATGGGGCTCCTACTGCTTGATGTAAGTCCTTACAGTGGAAAACTTCCTACTGATATAAAGGGAAACACACTGTTGAACAACCTTGGAAAATCAGAAATGTGCAATATCATGCTGCAGCTCCAACCAAACTTCCTAAGTTGGGTGGGAGAATGTGCCTGATCCATATTCAGTTTCATGTCAGGCAAGGCTGGCAAAGTACATCCAGCAGATGCTGTTGGCCAACAACTCTCATCAGCCCTAACTAGCAAAGCCAACAGTGAAGAATCCTAGGAGTGCTGGGAGTGACAGTCTAACATCTGGAGGGCTCCATTTGCCTACCCTTGGCTTAAGGGCAAGCACACACATTGTCAGCTAATATTTGGAACCAGACACCTTTAGTATCTTGTTACTACATGTGCTGCTCCTGTCTTTGGAGTGGTATTTGAAGCTTTAGCAATGATACTTCAGTTTCCTTCATCTTTGTTGGTAGGAAATGTATTCTTTGAGTGAATTCTTATGTAACATTTGCACTGTACAACCCGTTGCAGTGTGACTCATTCTCACATTCCCAAGGCAACATAAACAGTCCCACTCCACATGGGAAGATCCCACACTCTAGTTGCACACTGATGTTTTCATTCATTGAAACTAGGACAACACAGTTTCCTCCCCTCCCACAGGAATCTGCCCAGGATTTTTCATGCCAAGAAATCAGAGATTCATAGAGTTGGAAAAGGCCCCAGTGGCCATCCAGTCCAACCCCATGCCATGCAGGAACACACATCAAAGCACTCCCGACAGATGGCCATCCAGCCTCTGCTTAAAAACCTCCAAAAAAGGAGACTCTACCACACTCCAAGGCAGCATATTCCACTGTTGAACAGCCTTGACGGTCAGGAAGTTCTTCCTGAGGTTTAGGTGGAATCTCTTTTCCTACAGCTTGAATCCATTGCTCCTTGCCCTAGCCTCTGGAGCAGCAGAAAACAAGCCTGCTCCCTCCTCGACATGACATCCCTTCAAATATTAAAACATGGCTATCATGTCACCTCTTAACCTTCTCGTCTGCAGACTAAACATACCCGGCTCCCTAAGACACTCCTCATAGGGCATGGCTTCCAGACCCTTCACCATTTTGGTCACCCTCCTCTGGACACGCTCCAGCTTGTCAATATCCTTCTTGAAATGAGGTGCCCAGAACTGGACACAGTATTCCAGATGAGGTCTAACCAAAGCAGAATAGAGTGGTACCATTACCTCTCTTGAAGTGGAAGCCCTTTAAGGTCCAGGAACCAGTCATCTGGGTTGGAGTGTCCTTTAGTATCCTGTTATTCCCTCCCATATGGCTGGTTCCTGGACCTTATGGGCATCGACAGGCTGGTTTCCACTGGCATTGTCTCATATGCATCAATAGAAATGGAGCCCTTACCGGGTTTTCTGAGTTAAATCCAACTGTCTCAGTCTCAATCTGAATCAACAGAACTGAATCAATACTGAATCAATAGAACTGAAGTAAGAGCTGACAAGTCTCTTGATTCAATGGATCTATTCTAGTTGGGATTAACAACTGGGTTTAGCTCTCTCAATGTGAAATAAAAAAGAAGGCTCAGTATTATTACTTTTGTTTCTACTTGTGCTACTGAGTTTAAGAATCTGTTGTAGCCCTAAAGAAAGAGGGATGTCCATGTTGGACAAATTAAAGACATCAGAGAGAGACAGAGGGAGAGAGCGAGAAAGAGAGAGAAGCAATTTATGATCCAGTCAATAGATCTCATAATAGAAATAAAATGTACTGTTAAAACTATAACTTCACTGGTAGGCTGCCTCCTCACTCCCAAACTTTTTGGAAAAAATAAACAAACCAACCAACCAACCTTAAGAAAGATACCCTTTACTGACTGCCAGAAGCTACAAGGAAGTACTCTAATGCTCGAGAAACAACAACAGCAGAAGCAACATCTTTAACTATGGCTGTTGTTGTTACTCAAATGACGTCCACAAGTTAAATGCCCCTCACTGAATGCTATACAAATACGTTATCTTTTTAAAATGCACATTAAATATAACTGGTGGATTTATATCAGTACTTCAAAGGCAATACACAGGTTTCTACAGAGGCAATTAAGATAAACCTACAGAAAAGCTCTGTCAAACACTCTTTAACAAAAATAATAACTATTATCTCAAACAAAAGTAAAATGTCATGTTTTGGATGGTTTCCCCACAACTGAATGAGAAGCGGAAAGTTTACAGCTGAAGTCTCTACATAACAGCTCTGAGATCTGTCCCCCAAATTCAGTGGGATTGGTTCACTCTCAGGTAAGTGGTTACTGTTTCACAGTCCTAGTCAAATATAAAACAAAGCTACATAAAGAACCAAAAGCAGAATTAATCCAACTAGCTACGTTTCTCTCACAGTTTCCATCTGTTCTAAGATCTTACTTTAAATAGCTCAATCTGTGATGTCTTCTTATGAATGAATACATTTCTGATAGCTAAACTGTGCTTCAACAGGCAAATCATGATTATTATACATAATGAAGCAAAATTTATGGTACCAAATGTTTAGTTTATTTCTGAACTTCATTTCAAATGTAAACATGGGCAATGGATTCTAAAATGCCACAGGATGTAAAGATTTACTGAGCATTTAAAAATAGTTCACTATATCTGTTTTTGCTTTCAAAGCATTCTCCCACTAAAAATTCTCCTGATCAAGACAAAAGCTAATTTGGCAACCACATCTCTTTGAGATCTCTAGCACTCATTTAGAACTCATTTCACTAAGGTTAACTTAAGGAAATGGAGAAAATTGCAATGCTCAAAATCAATTTTTGGCCAAACGGCATGAAATTACAGTGTGTGATACTTACAGTACAATTCTATGCATGCATACATTTTGTATTCTATATAAAAGTATGTAATTCAATGCAAATTTCTCCCAAGTAAATGTATACAATACTGCAGCCTATATCCCTGCAAGTGAGCAGAGTCCTTCCAAAAATAGAAGTTCACAAGTTTTTCTAAAAGTATCTTTTTCCCCTGGTGAACTTGTCAATTACACCCACAGTTTCTCAATGTGCTCTCTGATTAAGGTCCGTTAAACTGATAATTTCCACTGTCACACCTAGCTTTCCACTGACAAAATGCATTTTGAATATTAAAAAACCTAACATAAAGAGTTAAGAAAATCAGGTTTGCCATGTGACAACACTACCAGGCAGAGGTCTGGAAAAAGAAACTTCTCTATTGCTACACACACTATATGCCACTGCAACAGGATGTGGCAGGCTGTTATACCACAATTTAGTGTATTAAGGCCTTTTTCTCTTCTGATGTATAACTTTACAACGACCTTGCTATGGAAACTACTGTAGTTAATAAAACAATATTACTGACACAGTAGTTTGGTTTTCTGTTTAATCTTATTCTGAAAAGCAGTCAGAGTTAATGAAGCAGGTCTGCTTCTCAAAATTAACATACAAAGTTTAAATGCTAAATCTTAAAAATTAAGAAAGGAAGGAAGGAAGGAAGGAAGGAAGGCAGGAAGGCAGAAAGGAAGGAAGGCAGGCAGGCAGGCAGGCAGGCAGGCAGGCAGGCAGGTAGGCAAAGATGTTCAAACTTCTTCCCCCACATATATTTCCTCACTGCTCCAGGAAACAGCAAGTCCCTTGTGAAAAAACAAAGGCCTACAGATCTCAACCTGGTCCCATTACTGTTAATCAGAATACCAGAGCTTGAAAAGTGGCCATGCTGGCTTGGGGATTCTGGGAGCTGTAATCCAAGAAAGTATCCTTTCCAAATTCTAAGAAAAATTTCTATTAATTGTCATGTAGTTGAAATACAGTATCCAGGGGATAAATATTCCCCAAGACTCTGTTAAGCTAGGTTTAGCTCAACAAAGGCAGTTCAAACCAACAGGAGATGCACATGCTAAAGAAAAAAAAGGGGGGGGGGACACTAAGACAAGACTATGGATTACAGTGGTGAAAGCTTTGATGCACAGAAGAATGCAGGTTCAGACCTGCCATGACTTTACTAGGTTATCCATCATTTGCAAGTGTAAGTGAAGGACCAGAGATGTCAGAGAAAGATTGTAAAATAGCAGAAGAACCAGACAGTTTAAAACATGGGTTACAGAATGCTGAATCTGCAATTTTATGATCTAAGATTAATGTGCCTATTGAAAATTGGTCCCTAGGTTTTTGAGTCCAATTTTTCTGGGGGAAAAAAAAGAGAGCAATGTTTAAATTAACGAGATACTGTACAGCATGCACTTCAGTGCCTCCACTAAAAACACTGCTGTGAATTACAGAATCATTCCAGATAGCAGATTTAAGATCCTGCACCTTTTGACTTATCCATGAACAATAAAGAACCATCAGCAAAGGAGCCTATGAAGAATATGACTCATATTCTTACCTGGTTGCTAAAATCTAGCAAATTTGGCCAAGCTAGTGTCCATCGTAAAGACACAAGAGGCCCACCCCTCTTCAGGGCTTGGCAAATCTTACAAAGCAGCTAGTTTCTTCCGACTAGTTCAGATGCAAATACAGCCATTCCCCTACCTTTGCAGGAGTTGGGGCACAAGACCCCCCTCACCAAAGCTGGAAAACAGCAACTATCTATAGACCATCCAAACCATATTTAATACACACACAAAAAGGACAATACAATCTGGATTCCAATGTACAGTACATAATACATTTGCATTCGTGGTAGAGAGCGTGCCAGCTGCCCAGTTCTGCTTTTGAGGTGGCAGGTTCCTTCACAAGGCAGAAATGGGCAGCTGGCAGGGCTTGCCGCCATCTCCACTGCTGCCCTACACCAGTTTTAATGGAGACTTACAAGCCTCTCTTTGTGTTTGCAGTCTCTTCAAGCCTCTCTCAGTCTCATGAGACTTGCAGAGTCTGTGAACATGAGGTGAGACGTCCCTGTTAAAAAAAGGCACAGGGTAGCAGCAGAAGTGGTGGCAAATAATCCACACATAATCAAATCCACAAATATTAAACTTGCAGATGTGGAGGGCCAACTGTACACATACAGCTCAGTTAACAAAACCTCTGACAGTGAAGCTCTATTTTCACGAAGGATTTTCATGCTGTCTAATCATCCTTTCCTCATCTTCCTCTATCTAGCTGAAAGATTTATTTAGCAGCATTGGCACAGGGAGAACAGCGAAAGAGTGCTAGATAAACACAGACCTTCAGTGGTGGACTGCCACTGTATATCTGCATTAAAACTAGAGGCAGAAAAGAGTAAGTTCTACTCTAGCTGATCCTACTGTAGCTGTGTGTGCCTGCCTACAATAGGTAAAGTAAAAGCAGCTGCTCCTTTAATCCACTGTGGAGCAGACATGAACAGCAGAACAGAGAGAAAAGCAGAGAGCAGATAAGCCTGGCTTACAAACTCCTCCCAGAATGTTAAAAATAACATGAATCTATAAATTTGTTCAACAAGCAAACTCATAAGCAAAATAGAGGCTGATGAAACAAAAAGTCATCCCTGGATGCATTTTGGAAGAAGCCTTCAAAGTTCAAAATGTTTCAGTTTACTTATGTAAGGTTTACCTGACCTGGATGTTTCATTTCACATGTGCATATTGTTAGTTCTGAATAAAAAGTTTGCTGTAGTACGTTGAACTGTTCTTCTTTGTGATGCAGGAATCTGTTTCATTAACAGAGACATGTCTGTATGCTCCACTCTCATATCTGAATCTTGTTTGTAACACACAAGAAGTATCTTGTTTGGATTTCATATCTTTCAGTTTCCCCAAATAAATGCTAACATTAACCTGTGAGCAGAATTGCTTCACCCATGTACAAAATATAATTCATGCCCACCTCACTCCTGATACTGAATGCTATATTCTTTTGAATCTGTTTGGTTGTATAAAAGATACACTGCAAGGCAGTATTTTACTATTGAATAGAGACTGATTTTTTTTTTAAAGTCAGTTTTTCACCAGCCTTCATCTTTCTTGCATCCTAGGGATTTCAAACTCTATGCCACTGGATCACAAACTCTGTTAAGTTTTCTCAAGCTAGTACAGTACAAGTACTGTTGCAGACTCTATGTCTGCTATCTAAGGACCAGCCTAGCTAGGTACACAGAGGCTCATCACCAAAAGGATGGTCAACAGGTGATGAGTTAGCATAGCAACTACAAACACAAGGGTGGAGTTGTGGAAGAGCTAATAAAATCGCTATCACTAATAAAATCACCAACCTTTGAAGTACTCAAGGTACAATAATGACTGCTTGCTCCCCTTTTAATGTCACAAAACAATGGACCTAGTATTATCAGCCACTTCCCCTCCTGTAAAGAAGTGACATGAATGGGACCCCATCACTGTAAAATAAGGAGTGTATACCACACTGTTAACAGGTATAATGCTATGAAAGAAGGAAGAAAAGAGTGTTAGAATGATAGGGGGAAAAAGTAAACTCCCTGACGACAACAAATTATACTTGTAACAGTAAACCAACAATGTACATATGTGGCGACTTTTAGCACGAATAAGTAGATTCAAGTTCCTCTGCTATAAAATGCTATTGTTTTGAATGCTATAGCTCTGTGCAGGAGCATGGGATGTACAATGACATGTGAGAAGTCTACATCTAAAGATTGATTTATACCTGTATACACATCATTTGGTATCTTGTAACTTGGTGACTTACTGTTGAAGGTTTGTGAATTACTTGTGAAGGACTTGCATTTTAAATGATAGAAGAAAATACAAGAATCCTCTGTGCATGAAACATCTGATCTGATCTGTGAAGTCTGCTTTACACATGTATAGTACTCTCTTGATGTTGCCAGCAGTGGATAAAGTCATTCAGCACAGGTCTGAACTCCAAGTGACCCCTTGTTATATGAAAGGGGCAGTTTGAAACCACAGTACCAGCACTACCTGTTGAAACTGTCAAGGATCATGGGACAAGACGGGCACAGGAAGAAGGTTTTTTGAGCACTAGATGAGAAACTCCAAGTCCTCATCCATAAAACTGAAAAGATACCATCCTATCACACAGTGCTGAGGGTGAAATAAAACTCTGGTATTCAGGGTTGGGGCTGTATGCCTTAACAGTTCCAATTGATCATGGATGGGCAAGTGCAGACATCTGTATGCTATAGGACTGCAATTTCCAGCATCCCTCAGCAGTACTGTTCTAGCTAGGACTTCTGGGAGTTGCAGTACAGCAATATCTGGATGGGGCAATTATCTGAGACAGATAATTCTCTTCAAAAAACGGGTGCATCCTCCAAAGATCTCATTATTTCTGATCAGTTTATTAATATCAGACTTTTTCTGCTCCCAGTCATACGCATGTATCTCTTCATTGCCCATCTTTCCCAACTGCTATGGTTCTGCTACAAATCCCCCACCTCGATCTCTGACAGCTCATTTAGCCTGGATCTCAACCATTCACTACATGAGCTCCTTGCCACCAACACAATGTAATCTTTAAATGCATTATAACAGGGATATACATTGCCATGGTGCTGGGACTTCTATTCTAAAATGAGCAAAGTTCTGCTGTAGATAAAAAAACATTTCAGAAACTATTTCATCTCTGAAGCACAAAGTAGGAAATATGCAACAGGGTAGAAGACAGAGAATTTAAAAACAAACAAATAAACCCAAAACAATTAAACAACAACAACAGAAGGATTATAGTGCCATGGAAAAATATAAACACATATTCCATGATGGAACCAGATCTTAGACTACTTCAGGTATTCTCACTGTGTCTAAATGTTAACTTATTTTTATCTCTTTAATCACAATGAGCCAGGGCATACTATTTTTGGAACAAGAGAACAGAGTGGGTGAAACAAATGAGTGACAACAAGTAGCAGGTTTTAATAAATCATGACCCTCTCATAAATGAATAAGGCTTTGGCAGCAAAGCTTGACAGCCATTAAAGTGGAATGTTTTCTGTATCTAAAGCAGCATTTTCCTTGTTCTCCTTTTGTTAGCTTCACAAATCCAGCTCATGGAAAGGAAGGACTGTGAAATGGCTTTCAAGTCAAGAGTTAGAAATGCACCTTGTTGCTGGTGTTTCAGAAGAAACCGAAAACTCTTTTTCCCCACTAGACTCGCAGGGGGGATAGGAGGAATAAAAGTAATTCAAACCACCAAGCTGCATTGCTGGTCATTTTTATATGAGTGCTGAGTATTATCACAATTGTTAAAGCGCTCTAGTGTTCAGATATATGTGTGTGTGTTCGTGGGGAGCATACAGAGAGTAGCTGGCCATTCCTCTCCACTGACATTCTGTCACATGGCCCTGTCATCCTCCACTCATCGAAGAAGATGTTCTGAAACAGTGAACTTACGGCAAACACACAGGTTTTTCTGCAGGATTTAGAACCCTGCACACTTGAGTTTAGTGGGATCCCTCAGGCAGATCTTTGCCCTCCAAACAGGGAAAGTGTCAGGTTCACTTTCTCCCACATTCAAATTTAGCAGATTTTGGTAAAGTTCAGATCAAAAACAAATTCCAATGAAATGTGTATTAGTCTCAGAGGGATGGGCAAATCTGTCAGTTTCATTCTCACATTTAAACATTGTAAATTTTGGTAAATTTGGATTGCAAGCAAACCAAAATAAATTCTCACATATTAGTACTTCTAACGCATGGCAAGTAGTCATGCTGGGTTACAGGGATATTATGGAGGGGGAGGCAGTGAGCACATCCTGACTTTCCCTTGATCATCTTAGAACTATAACATTCAAATATGTTCTCTGTTTTTGGGATGGAATCATCTCAGACACTTGGGACGAAAATGGATCCAAATACTTCAAATAAATAAATAAATACACAAATGGGTGAATGGATTGTGGAGGGGAGACTACTAGAGAAACACTTTGCAGTAGTGGTGTTCAAGCTCTGGTCTTCCAGATATTTTGGACTTCATCTCTCAGAAGCCCTAGCAAGCATGGCCAGTAATAACGAATTCTAGGAGGTGGTATCCAAAACATGTGGATGACAAAGGGTCAAGAACCACCATATTACAGCAGGGGTGGGCAACTGTGTGGAGGGGGGAGGAATTGCTGCTCCTATGCACAGGCAGCAGACTGCATAGCTATGTTGGCAGCAAACCCCAAAATTATATCATGTCATGTCACATTACTTCTGGTCCCTGTGTAGGCTGAGTTTTCAACTTTTTTGCAGAGGAATGTGGGGAACATACTCAGACTGCTACACTGGGAGGCAGTTTTAATATGCTTTGAGTCTTTTTCAGAAAAAAAAAACCTCCATAATTTTTTGAAATTTTGGGGGTGTCCTAGAGACCTTGGGAGCTGCAAAAATGGGGGCACAGGCTAATTGTAGGTTGGAGATTCCCCACTCCTGCCTTGTGGGAAAATTTCACCAGTGAAATGAGGTCACCTCTGTGTAATAGTGACTTGAGTGGATTCACATTTAAAATCAGACTCATTCCTAGATTCACTATAAGTAGATTCAGTCTCTAAATATGTGATCTAAGAATGGTAATATTTAAATGGAAGAGACAAAATGGACAACCACCACTGAGTGGAAGTTTGAGTTACTCGACAGGTAAAGAAACTGCTGCCCAGCATAATAAAAGCTGCAACCTACCATACGCTTATAGAGAAAGATAAATAAGAAAGCAAGCCACAATTTTACCAAAGTTATGTATTTACATTCCTAATAGCACAAGTAACTGAAACAAATGCTAGGCATATATTCAAGTTTTACACAGAATTTCCATACCACAAAAAGCAAAACACAGTTTGACCATATGTTAGATGGAACTGCTGATGTTCAAATCAGAGTGCTCAGGGACAAACTAGAAAGGATAAGAAAAAGAAAGCTCTGTGAGTCAGTGTTGCTTTCTATTTTATTTCTCAGCCCGCAATAATAATTCTCTGTTTTCTATTAAGATTTTCCCCAAAATGACATGTCAGATCAGTGATGGCCAACAAGCAACCCTACTACATTTGACTAGATGATTGACAGTATGCTTATATTTGTAAGGAAAAAATATAGTTTTCAAAAGTTGTCAGCAACAGAAAATATTTCCACTTTCTTTTGGTTCAAGGCATTACATTTCTGCAGTGGTGGGACTGTGTGTTCCTGTGAGGCATGAAGCTATACCGAAAGCAGCCGTACCTCTAGTAGGGTCTTCTGTGTCAGACAGGCTGAGCAGCCAGACTAAATGTGTCAAGCAGCTACAGGACAGCAGCATTAGTGCAGGGTGACACTGGCAGAGAATCTCTCAGAGACAATGGTAGTGACCACATAGCTAACATTTGGTGCTCAACCATGGAATAAAGAGACCACACACAAAGCTGGGTCAACTAACGGCCACTTTATTTTGACCTGTCCTATTTAAAACTGCATTGGTCTGGAAGATACAACGTGAGGGGGAGCAACCTGATGCGGCCCCAGCTGATGCCAGGGTCACTCCGTGACAACCTGCTCAGCCCACCCACAGGCAATAACACCTCAGCCCCAGGGGAAATCCAAATTGCTTCGGTTGCTCCCCAGTCCAGCAACTTGGAAAGTACACCAGGGACTCCCACCGAAGCAGCAGGGCTCTAAAAGTGAGGGCCTTATTCCCAGGCTAACCTCAAGGGTAGCCTCCTTCACCAACCCTCTGGGAAGCAGGGCCCTAAGGAGAGAGTTCCAGAGCCCTACCTTCCACTAAAGAGGTTCCAAGAGGTGATCACCAAAGTCTTCTTCTCCCCCATTACCTGCCAGAGGACAACCTATATAATGACACCACCCAATTCCATCGAATACCGTATGGAATAGGAAAAGCAAAAAAAAAAAAAAACCTGAGGAAAGGCAGGGGGGAATTCCTATCTGGCCCTGAAGCAACCAGATTAACTCATACTGCGTTGAGGGCAAGAGGGTAGATGAACACTGAAAGTTGAATAGCACATGTAGGGGGAAGACTGCTAACTGTCTCACTTGCCCCATCACATGCCTTGATCTGGCACTTAGTGCCAATCAAATATCACATTCTGATCTCACTCCAGGGAGACCATCAAAAGCTTACCCTCTGCTGCAGTGACATTCATCGTGTGAGTCCAGATAAGTACTGTTAGTACTGTGCAGAAGGAGGCACAGTAAACCCCTTTTGAATGTCTTCTACCATAAAAACCCCATGCTGAAACAATCCAAAAGGAAAGAAGAGATAGTGCCAGAAGATGAAACTCCCAGATCAGATGGCACTTAATGAGCCACTGGGGTACACTAGAGGACAACTATGAATAGCACTGTGGCTGATGACACAACTGTATTCAAGGTGAAAGGACATTCAGCTGTTGACGTGCTCAGAGGTGAAAGGAAAGTCTGAAGCTGCACAATACATATTACAGGATATGGAATGTGAGAAGTGTGAATCAGGGGAAGCTAGACATAGTAAAACAAGAAATGGAGTGTATAAACATGGAAATACTTGGGATGAATGAGCTAAAGTGGACAGAAATGGGACATTCTGAGTCATAAAATTATAGTGTTTTGCATAGGATACGAAAATCTAAGAAGAAATGGGGGTGGCATTCATAGTGAGGAGAGACAAAGCAAAAGCAGTCAAAGGATATAATACAAAGTCCGACCACATCATATTAGTAAGACTTCAGGGAAACCATCAGTATAACCATAATCCAAGTTTATGCTCTTAACTATAGAGGCAGAAGAAGAAACTGAAAGATTCAGTGATGGAGTCCAGGAGGAAACTGATCACATGCCAAAACATGACTTCTTGTTAATTATAGGCAACTGGAATATAGGAAAGAGAGCAGAATCAAAGATTGTACGAAAATTTGGCCTAGGATCAAAAAATGAAGCAGGTGAGTGACTGATGGAATTTTGTGAGGTCAACAGTTTATTCATTGCAAACACATTCAAGCAAACAAAGAGGCAACTGTATACATCAGGGATTTCCAAACGGTGTGCTGTGACACATTGGTGTGTCGCCTGAAGTGTATAATTGTGTCGCCTACAATCTTGGAAATGTATGTTATTATTTATAAATCATATATGTTTAAAAATATATGAAGTGTTTTCATGAGGTATGTTGTGTCCCCATACATTTTGTTATTATAATTCATGTATGTGTCTGCATCTCTTATAAGGGGCTAGTTTAACCTCCAGTTTGCAAGTAAAATTACTGTGTCATGATATGATGCATGTCTAAAAAGTGTATCACCAACATGAAAAGTCTGGAAAGCTCTGGTATACATGGATATCACCTGATGGCCCATATAGAAATCAAATAACTGGAAGCAGAAAAAAAAGGTGACGCTCAATTCTCTTTGCAAAAACAAGACAAGACGTAGATTGTGGCACAGACCATTAACTGCTAATATCAAAAATTAGAGTAAAGCTACAGAAAAATACTAAAGCCACCATCCTGCTGAAATACTACCTGAAAACCACCCCGTAGGATGACTCAGAGGTCTCTCATGCATAGGGTCAGCATAAGTCAAAGTTGATTTGATGGTACTTAACAACAACAACATATGCTCCATAACTCTAAGACCCTTACTGCTCAGGGTTTGCTAGACCCATTTAAAAAGACTATTGATCTATGAAGAGATTGGACTTATGTGGTAAACTTTTCATAACACAGTAGTTTTCAAAGAAATAGCTGTGTCAGTCTCTTGCAGCATAAAAAGGAGGAAGGGAAGGAGAGGAAATAAGAAATGTGGTAGCACCTTTAAGACTAACTGGTTTTCATTTTAGCATGAGCTTTCATGGATATAAATCCATCTCGCCCAGCCCTTCAAAAATTTAAGGCAAGGGACAAGATTTGCACCTTTCTGGATATGATTATATTCTATTCTACTCTCACAACTGTATAAATACGCTTTATACCTGAGGCTTTAACACCACTCAGTACTGCATCTGAAGAAATGGGTTTATATCCATGGAAGCTCATGCTAAAATAAAAATCAGTTAGTCTTAAAAGTGTTTCTACATTTCTTTTTGTCATCACATGGTTTGTGCATGTATGGTACTTGCACAAAGTCTTGGACCAGCTCAGTGGAAATTATTCCAACCAACATTTTATGTATGGCAATTTTGTCTTTAATAGAGTTTTCTGCCAATTTACCTGGAATAAAAGCTAATCTGTAACTTTCTGGATTGTTACTGAGTCCGGAATATGTAACATATTTTTAGAAAGAGATTAGCCATTTTCAAATTTCACTACTTTGGGAACTCTAAGATGGCTATCACCTTTCCCTGGGCCTGGTTTCCTTCCGCCCTCCCCAGGCTGTTGGATGGTTGTTTCAAGAGGCCCCCATAAAAGGAAAGTCAGTCCTCCATCTGGAGTGGTCACTGCATGGAATTCAGCAAAAAGATACAATTATAGGCAAATTGGACTTATTGCTATGTATGTCACAACAGGATGCCAGATGATATGTTTTGCCTTATTGCCGTCAAAGGGTGGCCCAGTGAGACTGCATTCCAGTGCTACATTTTCAACAGCAAACATTTCATAGAAGGAAGTGTTACAGAAATCATACAAGCTTGCTTTTCTGTTCTGTTGACTCAAAAACTTGAAAGTCTGAGGCAGTACAGGGCTCACGATTATATTTAGGCCCTTCTCGCATGGCATTTGCGAAAGGGTACCTGGAGCGTTGCGCGATTGTGAGGAGCAATCTGCATGACACACTCACAATCACGCAACGCTCCAGGGGCCAGCAGGCGCCAATCGCGCACTTTTTCATTTTCGGCTCGAAGCCGAAAATGGTGCACGATGGCGCATTGCTCCCGGGCCCCACATGCACTTACCTGGTGTGCGGAGCCTCTGGAGCTGCGCCAGTCATGCTTCCTGCCCCGGCGCAGCCTGGGAAACTCCCAGGCTGCACTGCGGAAGGAAGAGGCGGGGCTCTCGCGCAAGCAGGCAGCTCGTGCGGAGCTGAAGCAGCAGGGACGCGAGAGCCTCTCGCCGGAGGCTGCTCACGCGATCCCCACAACCCACCACCGGAAAAAGGTAAGGTGCAGAAAGGGCCTTAGTGTATAGTGAATGCCTTGGGTGAAGTAGTTAGCATACAAATTCTTTAAATTATCTGTTAGCCACCATTTCTTCTAAAATCTTCTCTGAATTCTAGGATGGTTGGGAAAAGTTTCTTCAGTATGTGTCATCAAAATTCAACCAGACCCTTGCAGATCATCAGAGGTCTACCTAGTGGTTCTGATCACGGGACAACATACTATCTCTCTGCTGTAATCAAGAGTATATCTATAACGCACTGGAAACAGGGAAATGTTGATGTCAAGCATTAGTACATCACAGCCTTGAAAACTGTGGAAGTACAAATTCCACACAAAGAAACAGCAAGACAAAACCCTGTGAGCTGACTTGGAAAATGGGACCCACCTTGGTGTATACATGGGTTAAGTCACTACTCTCCTTTCTTACTTTTAATAGATCAACAAAAGGTTATGTCAGCAGGCATTCTAGTCTTGATATAAAACTGTTTGGAGAGCACAATTTAAATAATATAGGTTTCTTATGGTGGTACAGTTTTCAAATAATTTAAATTGTGTGGTGAAAATAAAACCAGATGGAAGTAAGTGTAGCTCAAATTATGGTCAAGGGCACGTCATCTTATTGCAAACATCTGGTGTCAATGATAGGTTCACACCAAACAGTGTCACGTGAGACTCAGACATATCACTTGTCAGCAAACATTTTGTACCCACCAGCACAATTCTGCTGTTTACAGATTCCCAGTTTTCAGTTACAATTTGTTTTGCTAAGAAGGAATGACATATTCTGAATCCAAGTGCCTGGGACATGCAATCCAATCTTCTGCAAGTTCAGTGGGGATTTACACTAATGTGTGCATAGGACTGTCATATATTTGTTGTACAAATGTCTTCTTGATCCATTACCTCTTTGGCCTACTTCTGCTTGGAAACAGTAGCTTCCAATTGTTCTCTACAAAGAGGTATTAGGAAGGGATGCTTTTGCAGGAAAAAAATAATGGTTGGCAGGAAAAAGGCTTAACCTTCCACCTGCTACATTCTTTCTCAACTTGCCTCAGACACCTTTCCTCCTTCAAGAGTCCTAGGAATGTTTTTGTTATCTCAGAAGAAGTGGCAGCTAAGCTCTCTAAACATATACTAGACATACATTAAGACACTAAGTGGATTCAGTGCTTTACTGACAAAGAAGCTACGAGCCACTGCTGCACATCACATGGTTATAGAATATTAAACCTGGGTCTGAGTCACCCCCTTAGCATCTTCCCAGTCCAAAGACCTTGCATCCAAACATTTCCCCTCTACATATATACTCCTGTCTCTAAAGTTTCCATTGAAATCACTAACACTTTCGCTGAAAAGAGTAAGTTTGGGATTGTACAGTGGCATGTTTCATGCAAAGGAAAAAAAGTGTAAAATGGAGCCAAACATGAGTTTAGGAGACTGGACTGCTTCTTTCTGAATATAGGCTATGGAATCCTGGGGCTTGCAGTTTAGGGAGAGGCATTCAGAATTCTCAGCCAGAGAGCAATTTGGCCTCAATAAACTGCAAACCCCCGAATTCCACAGGATGTTGAAAGTGGAATAATAGCACTATAACAGTGTAGGATGGAATGGCCCTTAGTCATGGTTGGTCCACTGAAATCAATGAGACAAGTAAGTTATGGATAACTGACCTCCCATCAATTTCAACATATATATTTTAAGCACGACTAAGTCTACATCCAACCCAATGAAATATTTTACCTCTGTGTGCATCAAACAGATTTCTGTCACCAATTATCTGATGCCTGCAGTTATCTGAATGTGCCAGTCATCAAGATATAATTCAAAATATATCAGTTAATTAAACTTATATCTGTCCCCAGGAAAGACAGATGGTTAAGATTTTTAAATAATAAAATATTTTTGTGTATTTTTCTGATGTTATACAAAACTAATTCCAATCACCAAACTAACAGCCTAAGAAAGAAATTCGCTGGTCAATTGAATTGTGTGGATTAGGGACTAGTAACTGGCAGCCCAAGATAAGAAACTCCCCCACAGAATTCCATATATATTTGAAAGGAATAGAAACCAATCATAGAATGAATGAATGAGTGTAGGACCACTGTGCAGGTTTCTAATCCATTTTTTGTTACCTGGGTTTACTGCAAGAAGGGGGGAATTATACACTATTTGCGTTGCAAAATCTAGCTCTGCCAAACAATTCTCCTCAATGGAACAGTTACAATGCAAGAATCCCCATCTCCTTAACCTTGCAATGTACGTTCCTGTTTATTGAGAAGCGCCATAGTCTGCTTAAAGATTTGAGAGCTTAGTAAGTATCTCTAAATTCTTCCCCAGCTTTGGGAGCCATATGTAAGCGCTCAAGCCCAGGTTCTCAAAGTAAACTTCTGGTGAAAGACCAGCACTCAGAAAAGTTACTGTTTCAGATGACAGCTCCAAGAATCCTTCAACCAGCATAGCCAATGGACATTAATTTTTCAGGTACTGAGAAAGGTCAAACACTTTGGACATACAACTATTCGCTTTTCCTCTCAAAAAGGAGATAACAGCCAGGTCTTCCACAGCCAGCAGTAGGATGAATTTAGGGGTACTGGCTAATTTGGCCCAGGCCATAAGGTCCAGTCAGAACGTTCCTGTCTCCTGACTCTTGGGAGGTGAACCAGCAGCGTTCGCTACTGGGAAGAAACCCACTTCAGAAGCTGGAATGACTTGGAACATTTTGCACTGTACTTTCAAAGTAATCACTAGCAATCTGTCCACAGTGATCATCTTCTGTTCCCTCTTAAACTTCCAGCAAGAACACTTCATCATATTGGTATTTGGAAAGTTATAATGTGTCATCCCAGCTTCAGCTGTGATATTCTGGTTTGTAGACATTCCATTTCAGATTTAGCACTGGACTTCACCTCTGTATGCAGAAAACTGTATATGATACACACACCTTGGAAAGGTTACCTTTTGGACTACAACTCCCAGAATCCCCAGTCCAGCATGTTGCCTGGGGAATTCTGGAAACTGTAATCCAAAAATAATGTTTCCAAGCTCTAGTCCATGCAAGTTCCCCTTCTATATTTCCTTGTTAATCTGGTCCTATCTAAAACCAGTTAAAACAGTTATTGGCACAATTCTTTTTAAAGGCTGATTTCTCTGATTCAACACTTTGCACTCCTGCTTTTTGCATGCGAACCTTCCCACTGCACCACACCTTTTGTAAAACACAGCGTTTAACAAATGATCGAGAGAAACTTCGGTCTACACACATTTCTGAAATACTTCCATTCTAACCTGTTTTGGAAGGAAGTTTTAAGAAGAGTGGAAACCTGGCATCTAACTCAGCAGGGAAGAAGTGGTTTCCACTTTACAAAGAATGGGTGGAGAGAAAGTTATAAAAAGAACATCAAATGCTACAGCTAAGCATGGAGATGGAAGATAAGAAAAGACTGCAGAGAAGTAAAATTCATGCTATTTACCTGCCTTTTGGGAAGGCCAAAACTTTACTTATCTTTCTCTTATCAAACTATACAAATATTTTTGATATCCAGATGTGAGTAGATAGATTTTTTTTTTTTAAAAAAAATTGGTTCTCAACCTTGGCAAAACAGATATTATTGCACTTTAATTCCCAGAAACATCAGAAAACAAGGGTAATACACAGGGATTTTTTGGAAGTGTAGTTCAACAACCAAGGGCCCAAGGTTCAGCAAAATCATTATTTTGTAATACCTTTATGTTTTCTTAAACTTAAGCAATTCTTAAGCAATTCTCCCAACCTAGCAGTCTCCAAATGTTGTTTCACTAGACCAGAATTGCCACCATTTCAGTCAGCATGATGGGACTACACAATTGGATGGTGTCTGGTTGTGGAAGGCTGGATTAGAGCTTTGTTTGCTGAAGACAGAGCAAATTGTGAGCTGAGGTGGGGAGAGAATACCCCAATTTTCTCCACCAAGACTTTAACCCGCTTTTTGCCACAGAATTTGATCCATTCAGTGACTTCTTCTTCCAACTATCTGCCAAAAGGAAATAACTTTGCTGCCCTGAGAGTCTGGGAATCCTAGAAAACAATCTTAAATCCCCAAAATAATTGAAGTGTAGTTTTACTGAGCTGTTCAGTTTGGTTCTGATTTTTATTACAATGTCAACAAGTGTTTAATTTGTTTTAAAGTTTAGGTTCTTAAGTCTGAGTGATATACGGTAGTTTACAGCTTGCTGGCAAGAGCTACTGTGGAAAAAAAGAGGGAAAGTGCATATAAAGGCAGTTCTAAGTTTGACATTATAAAGGAGGGAGCAAAGCCAAAAGCAGCAAGCAGCACAGTTTTCTCAGTCCCGGCCAGCTTTGGGGACTGCTCAGTTTTTGACATCAGCTGCTATGGGATACATTTCTCTGCTCTTAACCAATCTCATCTGGAGAGTGTAATTAAAAAAGAAATGTCTTAATATGTAATTTCTCTCTGAAAAACATTTACAGATGTTAACCAGGGAGGCATTCCACAAAGTAGCATTGCTCTTTTTAATTTCAGGAGCCGGGGGTGGGGTTAAGCTTATACAGGGAATAGTGTTTACTTGTGAACTGTGCTCCTCACTGCAACAGTTGTTCTAGGCTGGTTTCCTCCTAAAAAGCTTTTTTATGCCTTCTGAGTCCTTAGTTTGAAAGAAACAACCATTTAGTACATGAGAGTGGGGAAAGTGGGGTTAATCCAGCCATCTATCTGTCTGTCTGTCTGTTGATTTTAACTTGGCTGGATTAGAAACTGAAGCCAACTGCCATACTCAGGTACACGGTTTCAGGGTTTCAGCTGTCCTCAAACTTCCAGAACAAACAGATTTAACTTGCAACTTAGTCTAACTGCAAACAAATAGCAAGCTACATTTCAGATTCTAGTGAGTGCGCCTGCTGTTTTCTGTCAGCCTTCTCTGACCAGCTTCCTCTTTGCTAGGTACTGGTAAATGCATTCATAAAAACACAGCGAACAAACCCGAGAGGTGATCCACTTTTATGTGTATGGCTGGGCACAAGAAAGCAATAGAACAAAACGGAGGGGCTTTATAGAAGTTCTCATTCCCTAGAGAAATTTTTAAATGGGGGCAGGGGGCTTTCTTCAGCTGGCTGAAAACTGTGTGAGCAGACGTCTTTGCTTGCTCTGCTGGCTTGCACACGTGTCAGTCCCAGTTCTGCAATGTTAACTGAAGTGGAACTTTTTTCTCAGAGCCAAGTACTTCATGATTTACACAGCCGTATCAAATATCTCTGGAGTACCCTGCAAGAAGGTGATGGCTAAAACCTCAGTTCTGACATTTGCAGCCCAGACACAGTTGTCTGATTGAGGGCCTCTTTCCCCCCCCTTGGTCACTGGCTTTGATTGGAGCCAGAGACTTGAGTAAATCGCAGGAATTTCTTGATTTTTCTGAGGGCTGAGAGCGCTAAGTGTTTTCCGGTACCTACTTCCTGCCATATCTAAAACAACAGCAGCTGCATGGCGCTGATAGAGAAGCATCCCAGAGCACAAATTTTCACAAATTGGGTGGGAAAGAAAAAAGACGGGGAGGGGAAAAGCGGGAAGAAGAGATCTATTCAGAGAGTCGATAACACACACATGCATAGAGCATCAGATTTGTTGTTGCCAACAATAGCTAGCCCCATAGGCTGAAGGCAATGAAGTTAGAAGCAAACCAAACCTCTGCTGCTGTGACCATGGGAATAGTAACTTTCCATGCTGGCTAGGATAACAAAGTTAGCCACAATGCACTTGTCCTATTGTGCTGAATATCTCACTTTGATTAGCTAATGTCTCCAAAGGACAGATAAGGAAGGATAAGTGACTCAGACTTGAAGGCTTTCGTGCCTTTTCTTTACTGTTACTGGGGCTGTTTGAAAATGTTTTGGATGTTTCCAATAAGGAAGGATTTGCCTGTGAGAAACATATTACAGAATCCAGTGAGGGTCCAAATAAATAGCCTGAGTGTCAATGGAGAAAAAGTGACATTCAAAATAAGAACACTGTTTCCATTTTCTGGGCCACTGATTGCCAAACTGGGGGAGAAAGTTTGCTGGTAGTTGATGAGGCTGACTTGCCGTAACACTTCTGAGGTTGTTGTATTCCTGAAATCTATACAAAACACTGATGCAGAGACTTCCATTGCCTTATAGTGCATTCCCATTGCACATTCATAGCAGTCTGCCACCTCTTTAACTGTAATGGCTCCAGTCTACAGAATCTCGGGATTTGGCAAGTTATTGGAAGAACTCTTGTGTACAATTCCCAGAACTACAGAACTAGAGCTCTCTCACAGAGATTACTATGTACTTCACCAAACTACATATTCCCACATTGCAAAGTGTTGTTTTGTTCTGTAGACATCTCAGCCATTCAAGGCAGTTTCACTCACGCATAATTGTTTAAAGCAGTGAACTTCTGAGCACCATCTAGCAGCAATTTCATGTTTTGGACACCCTGTTTACTAAATGACCACTACCTCAGGGCAAGACATCCTTCAGCTCCTCCAACAGCCATAGGGTGTATTTCCTATTGGCACAACATTGCCACTTTCCTCATTCTTTTGATTTATGAGCTTCTTTCAATAAGCTCTGCGGTAGAAATCAGCAGGGGCTAGTGTATTTGGGCACCTGCCAAGGCATATACACTATCACGGATCACCACTGACAGTCCATCTCTCTCTTCTTCGCCACTGTCACCTGCATGCGCTTCTTGACCTGCCATGCAAATGTCAACAGTGGTGAAGAAGAGCAGACTTTTTGGCAAAAATAGTAGCCAGGTGCAGACAGGAGGCCACACTACCTAATAATAGCACTATGGTTTCAGTTTTAACTGCCATGGTTACAACATTTGGAATCCTGTGATTTAGAATTTAGGGAGGGGCATTTAGAATCTCAGCCAGAGGGCTCCAATGCCCCATGAAACTACAAACCCCAGGATTCCATAAGGTGTAGCCACGGGAGTTAAAATGGAATCACAGAGTGAGGGAGACCCATTGAGATTCTTGTCAGCAACAGGCTCCTCAAAATATAGTGCTGGCTTTGGAAGTCAAGAAGGACTAGAAACTGAATAATTATTTGTGGCAGTGGAAGGAAATGCAATTTTCCACTGAGAACCGTGGATGTAAAGAAAATGAACTGCCACCAACTGGAGCTATAAAAGTTGAGCAACCCCAAGACCTAGTAGAAAGAATTGCTTAGGGAATTTGTGAGGTGGGTGGGAGGTGTCAGGAAATGTATATCTGTGCCTCCAAGTCACCCATCAACTTACGGTGAGCCCAAGGGTTTCATAGGGTTTTCTCAGGCAAGGAGTACTCAGAGGCGGTTTTGGCAGTTTCTTCCTCTGAAATACAGCCTACAGCACCTGGTATTCATTGGTGATCTCCCATTCAAGCACTAAGCAGGGCTCACCATGCTTAGCTTTCAAAATCAGATGGGATCTGGTGCCTTTAGGGTATTTAAGCCAGCTTTCAGGAACTACACTGAGAATGATATTGCAGTAAGGCTTGGCACTACCTCCCTCTCCCTCTCCCTCCATATTAATGCTGTACCACAATTCTGTCCCTGATATACCATCTCACCGTATATTTACTAACAAAATTCTAAGAATGTTACAGGTGACATGAAGGAAGTTGTCAGCCCGGCCTCTTTTGTTCTTGGAATAGGAAACAGGATGGTATATTTCTGTGCTGTTTCTGCCCAGAGGTTTAGCCTCAACTGGATTCATGAACAATGCCAAGAAAGAAAGAAAAAAGGAGAAAAAGAAGAGAAAAGAACATCACAATTTCAAGCCTTCCAAAGTTGCATTTCTGTTGCTCAGTTACATATGGGCATATATGGATATGAAAGAGAAACAGAAATCCTGTTCCATTTACAAAGACTCTGAGGGTTTCCAATATCTTTTCTTAGGAACAGCACACAAGGGAGGAATTTCCTAACTCTTAATTCTTTCTCAGTATGTTTTGATGGCTCTTTTCTTATATATGCATATACAAAAGTCAATGGCGTAGACACACGGTTCTTCCCCCTTTAAATATTTGTTTTAATGCTTTATAAAGCAAGTACCACAGTCATTCTGGTCTCGAGGTGCTTAATATTTTGCCTGAAAACTACATAGTGCAGGTGTTTCCCCAAATTAATATTAAATATAGCATTAAAACTTGTGTAGGTGGTTATATTCTTTGCTTTCAGTTTCAGTTGGGTCAGCCCAGATTTTCTCCCATTATGAAGCTGAGGATAGTAGATGCCTAAGACAAGAGAGTAATATACAAAACACTGCAAAACATTCACTGTGTTTTATATATCTTCATTAATCCACCAATTATCACTTTTCCCCCACACTCTTGACTAGCACTCTGTTGATCAATCCCCACAGATCTGAGAGGCAGCGACTGACTCAGGTTGATCCAATGGGGCATGGGGGCAAATGGGGATTTGAACCTCTGACCCACGGATTTCTTCTGTGGTGGCCTGTAAACTATACTGGGAAGGCAGCTCGCCCTGAAACTGTGGGGAAAGGCCTTTCTGATTGGTCCATGGGCCACTCATAATGTAATCTGTAACTATAATCACAACACTACGCACACATAATCACAACATTTTAAAAAATGTTCTTTCTTTTCTTTCACACATTTCTTTTCTCTTCGTATGTAAAGAAAATTAGTCAAGGCATACATTTATTAAATCTTGCATTTATTAAATCTCACAAAATCTCCCTGCCAGCATGGCCACTAGCCATTCTGCTCAAGAAAGTATGGGAACTCTAGTCCAAAGAACTAACACTCCCAAGCTCTCTGGGAGTAAATGTCACTGAACTTGACAGGGCTTACTTCTGATTAGCCATGCATTGGGTTGCACTGTTAGAAAATTAGCACACTGAACTCTCAGATCCATTTCTCATAATGATGATCTGTTCTGTGGCTGGACTTGTAGCCAGGCTTCTTATTGAATAAGAATGGGTAAGAGTTGCACACACCACTATATCCCCACTGAATTATCTTCTTTGTGGAAGATGTGTATCTGGTCCTTTGACTTTGCTTTGAGATTCAGTTGTAATAACTTACGGTATTATGTTATTCTTAAGTCTGAGCTCCCTGATGTTATTCCCAAACCTCACTTCTGTTATGAAAACATTTGTAATCTTTCCTGAATTACACATAATGCTTCAAAAATCCTCTCCAATCCTTTCCCCCTGCAATCTCTGTATTTCTCCAGCATACAAACCTGAACCTCAAATGATGGAAATTGTGGGAGCTAACTGTATTAAAAGCAATAGAACTCTTTTCAATTTGGGATGCAATGAGGATACAGCCTGAACATACATGCTCTCAGACGAATCTGTAAATGTACCAGAGCAAACCCTCCATGAGTCACACACACCTTCCGTTCTGTTAGTCAGTGTATTCCACAGCTAGAGCTGGAGAGCTTTAGGGAAATGCTGCAAGACAAACTCTTAGCTATGTTGGTAGAGATTGTTGATGTACCAGCTTCATTTCCTTCTTCCCTAGCATCCTGTAAAATTGTGTTCTTCTAATGAAAACTCCAGGAGAGCACTGCTATGGGAGGGCAGATCTGGAAATGTTACTTTTTTGCATGTCAACTCCCACAGTTTTTTGGAGTTGTAATACAAAAAGTAATTTCTTCAAGCTTTGGAGGAATCATAGTTCAATGGCAGAATACATGTTTTGTATACTGAAGGCCCTAGGTTCAATCCCTGGCACCAAAACTTAAAAAAAAGTTAAGCAAGCATGGAAGAGAATTTCTCTTCCTGAAATTCTGTTTCCAATTTGAGCAGGTTACAATGAAGATGAGACAGACCAAAGGGTTGACCATGTAAAGGACAGCTTCGCATGCATCCTATGTAGAAAATATTTGCCATGATGTATCTGAAACTATCCTGCTCAGTGATGTGCAAATGAAGGCAAACATGGTGTTGAAACGAGCACTGAGAGATCTACTGCAAGTCACCAGGAGAACTATTAATAGATCCTGACCTATCTTCTGTCCACAGCTTTGAAAAGTTACTTTTTAGACTACAGTTTCCAAAATCATATCATCAAAATCATATTACTGGATATTATATCACATCCAAAGTCATATCAATTGGTGATGCTGATTAGAAGATTCTGGGTATTATAGTCTTTTTAAAAAGGAATGTTTCCAAGCTCTGCTTCTGCCTACACCTGCACCAAAGATCAATTTTCAAAGACTGGCCCCTGTTTCAAGAACTCAGCCATTATGTATCTGAAAGATAAACCATCAGTGAAAGCTTGGTAGTTTATTATGGCTTTGCTGACTGGAGAGCTAAATAGGCCAGATGTACCTGAGGCAGCCGCTTGCTGAAGCTAAATAGTCCAGGGTTAGGTCAGTCACTGAACCGGATACTATTAGAGTTCTCTATCAATGCTGCCTTGACTTCCATGCAATAAAAGAGGGATATAAATGTAATGAAATTGATAAATTGCACTGACGACATTCTATCCTCACTGGTTTCTGTTTGCAGCACAAGTTTCATTGCTGACTCTTCTAACAAAAATTCAAACAATTTATTTTTCCAGATTTGGAATGCAAGCTAAAACATTTTATACAAATTCTCAGAGAAATATCTATTTTTGGTGAAACCATGGATTTAGTCCCTAAGAAATGAAAGGCTGGGATGCATCTCACTAATCACAGTAAGCCAACTGGACATGGTCCCACAACATACAAACCAATTCCAACCCATTCCAGTTTTCTGAATTCTTTCTCTCTCTCTCTCTCTCTCGATATTAATTAGTATATTAATTTTTAGAGATAATGTGAAGCATAGATTATTATTTTTTGACAGATGAGGTAAAGCAAAGGAAATGTACATTTACTTGGCAACGATATGTATGTGTGCACAGCAATTCTGTATTTTTGGCTGCTAATATGCATTTAGTGAGGCTTCCACTGAATAAATAGGGGACTGTTGTTGTTGCTATGTGTCCTCAAGTCACTGCTGACTTGTGGCAACCTTAAAGTGAACCTATCATGGGGTTTCCTGAGGCTGAGAGTGTGTAATGCAACCAAGGTCACCCACTGGTCTCCAGGTTTATACTCCAACACCCAAATCACTACACTAAACCGGATTTCTAAATAGGAGATACCACTGAAAAAAAGGCTTGTCTATTTTATTGTTTCATAATACAATAATATACACTGTACTGCCAAAATAACTTACATTATCACATTTCCTTCCGGGGTAAATCTGCTCTTTATGTATATACAGAATGTATTTGACTGATTCAACTCTTGATAGACTGTGTTAGTGTATATATGTAACGTACATAATGTAATACAGTAATCCCTCCACATTCGCTAGGGTTAGGGGCACAAGACCCCTGTGAAAGTAGAAAAACCATGAATAACCCTAGGCCCTCCCAAACTATATTTAACACACAAAAAAGTATGATCACCATATTCAACAATATTCATGGATTCATTTGAGGCATCAGAGTTCCTTTGCAAGGCAGAAGTGGGTGGCTGGTGGGGCTTACTGTCACCTCCACTGTTGCCCCACACCATCTTTAATAGGGACTTACAAGTTTCATTTGCACTTTCTCAGTCTCACGAGGCTTACAGTCACCATTAAAAATGGCATAGGAAGGCAGCAGAGGTGACAGCAAATAATCCTTGAATAATCAAATCTGCACAAGTGAAACCCACAAATGTGGAGGGCTGACTGTACATAACACAAACCTCGCCTGCACTATTCATGAACACTTCATATCCCCTGTGTCGGAAATGTGCATCCTATTAGTATCAACGTCCTCCAGTAACCAATGCTATGACTCTTTCCTAAACCACCACGTTCTAGTTCAGGCAAATGCTTCACTGAGACAACCTCAAGCCCAGCAACCTGGCTGCTCCAGGCATATATTAGACCTGTATTTTCCTGCTCAGTAAATCTTGAACATGGATTGGTCAACAATTCCATGAAAAGCAGAAGCACAGATACTTTCCTGTATTAATATGGCTGGCCCACGTCACAGATCCTCCCGTCTGTGCAACAAGCCCACCACAAGTTATTTTCTGCTACCGGCTTTTATGGTTCTCTGTTCTTCCCAACTAGTAAGCTCAAGTTTGGCTATTCATTAGTTTCTGTCTCCACATTGCCTCATCTTGTTTGAGTGCTTCTGATCTGCCTGCTGTCTCTCACATCCTCTGCTATTTCACACACTACGCTGCAGACCAGCTTCCTGGATTTAGCCAATGGCAGTACTTATCGTTATAAAGTTGCCTATTTCCTAGTGATAGTTTGCTTCATTTCCCTGCTCTCCAAAGGAGCTTACTGATCCAGAAGGAACTTATCATCTAGTCTCTCATCCTTAACATGATCAAGGACACCAACTACCTGAAATTTCAAATGCATTCCCAAACACAAGCACCCACATTTATTCCCACTAATGCCAGTGTCCATTCAGGACATCGTGATCTACTCTTCATAAAAGAAAATGCCACTAGAACTACTGATCTTTGCTACATCTGAAAAGCTTATGCGATTGACAGAGTTGGCCAAAATCTTGATGAAAAGAGACAAGGCCTCTTACTGGCCCCACCTTGGCTCCTGGCCGACTTTAAGAAAAAAAGAATTTCTCCAGAAGCATATTTGTTAAGACAGGCCAGGTCATTAGAGTAACGGGAGTTTAAGCAGCTCCCACAGTGGCTGTAGACTGATCTGCCAACACTGTGCAGCTCTCCAGTGACACTCCCCAGAAATATTTCAAACGAATATCATATTCCAGTGATGAATGCAAGCATCTGAACAATGCTTTCTTGGGAAAGAAGGCTCTGCTTCTGCACAATGTAAATTTTTTTTGGCAGCAGCCCAGGCTTATAAACAAACAAATGTTACTATAACTTATGCACAGCAAGGCCTTATCCACTGAGCAAAATTATGAGCAATTTTTAGAAAATCCTTCCTCTTTCAAATGGCATTATGGAAGAAAGTGAACAATTGAAGCATGAAGGAGAGATGCTCAGTTGCCTTCTCATTTATTTGTGGAACAGGTATTTTGGCCTAAATAACCTATCCAGCATTTAGGGATCAGTACATTGGTCTAATTAAAAGTTTAACATAAACATTTATGTGTATCTCAGTTCATTGCTTTTGCAGGGCTGTAAGAAGCAGTGCTGTTCTTCCTTGCTTTTGAATAATTAGCACTGCTTGTCAGACATCAAAAATCTTGAACATTTTCATTACACAAGAGAGGCAAAGAATCTCAGTCCTTTTACCAAATATATATAGAGCAGTGGAATTAAAAAATCTCCTCCTCAAGGAAACTTGTCCACTTTTACCTTCCTACTGTCTGTTCCTCCAACACTGAAGAGGATTCTAGAGGGTATTCCAGTATCTGTTCTTAGGCCATTTCCACATGACAACATCCTCATGCGTTGTCCCATGGTAGTCCCAGCAGAAAAGGGAGCGCGAGAGGAACGCTCCCCTCTACACCTCACCAACTTCCTGAGAAAGAGAGCGTGATGGTTCCACCTCTTCCTTCCGCAGTGCCTGGGTATTTCCCATGCTGTGCTATGGAAGGAAGCATCACTATTACGTGTCTCTGCCCATCCGCATGATGGTAAGTACGGGACAGCCATGTGATCATAGGTGCAAAATGGATTTTTTCCATTTTGCGAATACTGCATGAGTGCGACACTTGGCGATGGGATGGTAGCAGGCCAGCGACGACGCTGTGTGGAATCACGACTAGCTGACCGCTGCCATCCTGTCCCCAAAGCAGCACAGCCCCATTGTGCAGAAATGGCCTTAGTCTTAGCACACTGCACTTTTATATTGTGAAAATGTCCACTCAAGATTCTCAGATAAGTAGTTCAAGGCACCCAGTTTGGGGCACACCATTATTGAACTTCTCCTTGTGGAACACCTAATTTCTCAGACCACAGTCTGAACTTCATCGCTTTAGAGTTCACGGTATTTCCTGTAGCCTATTATCATTTGGAAAGTCTCTTAACTATTTCAAGCTCAACATGTTTACCTTTGTTTTCTTTTCATTGTCATTCAAAAACATCTTATTTCTCAATAACCTATTGTTCAATAAATGAGAGTTGCCTTCAAGTCAACTCTGACTTAACAGCAATCGCATCATAAGGCTCTCTTGGTGAGATTTATTTAATGTCTAAGTCAGCACAACTTGCCTAAGGCTGAGAGAGAACAACTTGCCCTAGGTCAACCACTGAATTTCTATGGCTGAGTGGGGATTTGAACCCTGGCCTCCCAGAGTCCTAGTCCAACACTCAAACCACAACACAACATTGGCTCTGATCTTTGTTTCCCTCTCCTCAATTGCTTACTGTACCACCATCACTATCCACACTGTCAACCACATACTGAAGCCTTGGTATTATCTTAGGTTCTTTCAGTCTGTCACCAGCTAAATAACTTCTCCCTGTACTATACAGTAAAAAGCTGCTGCTCCCTTTCACTATGAAAACTCTGGTTCATCTTACCCTTTGATAACCAGAACTCTCTCATACCCACTGAAATCATTCATCTCTCTCCTCATTTAGGCCATATAACACTCCTTTCAGTTTCCCTCCACTGGTTTCCCATACCCTTCCCTATCAAGTATATAATCCTTGGCCTTCAGAACAGTA
Source organism: Cyclura pinguis (assembly GCA_030412105.1). Classification (NCBI taxonomy): domain Eukaryota; kingdom Metazoa; phylum Chordata; class Lepidosauria; order Squamata; family Iguanidae; genus Cyclura; species Cyclura pinguis. Next base: position 185,228,004 of record CM059602.1, read on the forward strand.
ATGTGGCTGTTAGATTTCTTACAATGGAATGGTCAAACCTGGGAAGCAATCTTTATTTTTATTGTTTACTTTTTTGGGACTTCTTTAATTTAAGCCCTTACTTCTTCCTCCTTTTCTGTCCCACTGTATTATCATGCATACAGTGTCCCTTTGTCAATTAGTATTAGCAACTGTAATTGAACTACAATAAATAAATGAAGGAATAAATAAATAAATATCAGGCAACAATAATGATGCCAGTATCTGAAGAGTCTTGTGTCCTTGACTGTACTGTCACAAGGTTCAAAGGCCTCTGCTGGTTGGTACAGAACAAGGCCACTATGAAACAGGTCTACAGGGAATTACTTCGCTAGAGCTTGGAAAGTCAGTGTTTTGGACTAGAACTCCTAGAATTTGCCAACCAGCATGGCTTGTGGCCATGTTTGCTGGAAATTCTGTGAGCAGGTAGGCCAAAATGGTGACAGTCCTAGGCTTTAAACTTGACATAATCTTACAAGACTCAGTGTGCCTCTGCCTTCAAATGCTTTGCCTCTTCAGGAATTGAATGGTGTCTACTTGGCTCTCCTCTTCCCTTCTCGTATCTAATTTCTCATTTATCTTATTCCATCTCTCTCTCTCTCTGCCTCTGACACTGCAACAGGTTACAGAAGAAATAACTAGGGAATTGGATGAGGCAGAGCTTGACAGGGTTGTAGTAGGCAATGGAACTACATACAGTTCTGGTTTTGTGCCTTCAATCCAATTCTGAATTAAGGCAACTTTAAGGTGACTCCATCATGGGGTTTTCTTAGCAAGATTTGCTCGAATGGAGTTTGCTGCTGTCTTCCTCTGACTCTGAGAAAGTGTGACTTGCAGAAGGTCACCTAGTGGATTTCTACGGCTGAGTAGGCATTTGAAACCTGATCTCCAGAGTTCTAGTCCAACACTCAAATCACTAACCATGATGGCGCCTACATACTTTGGTAAAACTAAATGAATATACTGAACATGTTCATAATTTATAGCTGTAAAATCTAATGAACACTCTAATGTCATTGACACAAGCCCTCCAAGGCAGGCCTGAGAGATATAAGAGACTGAAAGTAAATATTTCACCTTGTGAAACCTCCTCCTCCTCAAAAAGTGCTTCTTTGAAAGGATACTCTGAGAGAGAATACCTTCATGAAAAAGCTGGTAGCAGTAGCAAAAAGGAAATTTTTATATTGTGACCTGCCCTGGTGTGGTTTTGTTTAATGGCCCACCACTCACATGTAGACATTAAGGTCCATTACAGGTTTGACCCCAAATGAATTGAGTTCTTTATTTCCACATACCTCTACCTATCTTCTCTAACTATCCTCTTCAGTGTCAGTGACCCAGCATGTTTCACCAGAGTAGGATGTACGTTTTCAAGCATCATTATAAATGAGGGGTCCTCAACCTGGGCACACAGCCAGCTTTACTAAAACTTTCCATGAGGAAAGCCTTTTGTTTTCTCCCAGAGCTGCTAGACTAGGCCAAAAGAGAGGAAGGGTGGGTGGGTGGGTATACTGGTGGTGGGGGCTTGAAAGTCAGTCCAATGTGTTGACAGTATTACTGGGCTTTGCAGAGTACCTGCATGTTGTTCTAATGACATCTGGACTACTGGAAATCAGTGAGCATACTCAAAAGTTTTAGAAAGGCATAATTGTGGCAGCAGCAGACTAAACTTAATGCCTTGAGAGCCAATCCCCTTTAATCAGAAAGCTGAGGTGCATGAAAAAGGATACATTTCAACGCAAGAATAATTCTGTCTGGTATAGTTCCTGTTCAAATAAACTATATGACCAAATCATGTGCATTTCAAATTTATATATAAATTTGAAACACACACACACACACTCCTTGAGCATATGGCATAGTGGCAACAGAATTTAATATATGCTGCATAGGAGAAATATGGACATGTCAGACATCTAACAGTTCAACAGCGTAAGCAATTCATGGGAAGGACATTAGCAATAGCTCATATTACCTCCATAAGTCCCAGCTTTTACTGCAAAAAGTTATTTTTAAGAGACACCTTTAAAATGGCTGGTTAGGCTGCAGCTTTCAATAACACTTTCCCTGTGGTTTTGCCTTTTTTACATACTTACATGAGAGTTTAATACTCCCAACTTACCTTTTATTTTTTTAAGAAAGCAGTTGAAATGTATGCATTCATGGGCAAAGTACTATAAAACTTCCAGCTGTGCACAGACAATTACAAGAGGCAAAACCCCGACTGGCACTGAAAAGAAGCTGATGAGGTGCTTTTGATAGCTGCTGTCAGTCACAGATCAAAAAACCAGGCACCTCTTTGTCCATAATATATACCCTTCTATAGGATATATAAAAGATCTAGATAATGCTGTCAAGCCAAGCCCTTAATAAGATGAAAGGGGAATACCTAAATGCACAGCAAAAATAGACAAAATATTCTAGTTCCTAAATTCCATTTTCCAAAGTTGTTTCAGGTAGCTCTGGGTAGATTTTCTAGAACAAGAGGGGCACTCAAGTCCTTAGTCTCGGCTGAAAGATTGTGGAATTAGGTAACTGCAGGTGCAATCTACATCTTTAGAGCAGTACTATGGAACTGAATGCAGTTGCTCCAGAGTTATGGGCTGACAGGTAATTTTGGCCTTACCCTACTAAAAGCTATGACCTCAGATATGCAGTTAATCTCAACGAAAGGGAATGGCATTTATATTGCAGTCTTCTAAAGAACACAAAGCTAGGTATTAAGCCAATTCAGATCAATGGGGTTAAGCATCACTGTGCTGGGATGCAGCTACAGTCTGGATGTCACTCCATGGAGGAAAGAGGTCATCAGCATAATAGTTGTAGAGCAATTCTTTCCTCAAAAAGAAAAAGGAGAAGAGCATATGTTCTTCTCCTGCCACTCTTTAAGTTTTCCTTTTTAAAAAATCAAATTTTAAAAAATTGATGTCAGAATACCCACTGATGGAATAAATGTTTTTCCAGTTCTTATTGACATTTAGTAAACTATGGTCAGTACCAGTTTAATGTCAACCTGGCTTGGAAATTTGTAGCCTTTATCCAATGGTGACACTGTGTTCTAGTGGCTGTGCAGAGTCAGTGAAAGGGTGGTATCCTATACAGTTTCTGTGGTGCAAGTGATTACTCAAGGGTAGTTCATGAGCTGCTGCTGCAGGGACAGTGAAACTGCTTTTGCTTTTACTACCTTTCCTCCTAGAACTGCTTCACAGTGAAGAGGACTCTGTCATGGCCAAACCTTGGAAGGGACAGTGTTCAGCACCTGAAGAAATCCTGCCCAGAGTGAAAAGAACTGCAGGAGGAGGAGGAGGAGGAGGAAAATAGAAGAGTGGATTTATCACTGCCACAATAGTGTATCAACTGGCCACTCAGCTTTATGGGCAACAGCTTACAAAACAGTTTGCAATCCAACATGACTGTGTTAGGAGAGTTTCTACTCTGGTAGCATTATGGTGGCTGTTGGCATCTGTTTCTTCCAGAGCCATCAGTACATATGATAAAAACAAAACAGCAACTCCAGTACAATCATCAAAACAAACCACCTACTGCACAATTACCATAGTTCCATCCTATGGAATCCTAGGGTTCCAGTTTAGGGAAGGATAATATGATACCTCAGCCAGAGACCTCTAGTGCCTCCTCACACTACAAACTCTGGGATTCCAAAGAATGAAGCCATGGCAGTTAAAGTAGAATCATAGTTCTATAATTGTGTCACATGAAAAAGCCCTTAATTGTTACAGTTTATTTTTAATACATAGGACTAGCCTCAAGTAAGGAACACTGACAGACAGGGAGCAGTGGTAAAGTGTTAGGAAATAAAGCTGTCTGTGCTATGTGGCCTGCCCTACATTCCATGCAAGCTAGCCTGCTGCTCTCCTGCAGTGGAGAATTCTGCCCTATTACCAGTGTTGAAGTATGACTCAACTACTCATCTGGCTGACACAAGGAATGGGGGAAGAGGCACTATTTTGCCCTCTGTCTGAGACAGTAAAACATCCCAGGACAGCTTTATCCATGTGTAATCTGCCTTGTTTATCCTGGGGCTGGGGAGAATTAGGATTTGGGCTTGCCATGACATGGCTTTCAGGTGGCTGTGATTGTAGACAAGGACCATCCAGGTTAAATCTTCTGCTCCCCATGCAAAGGGGGAATTGTTCTGTGCCTCATTCAGCTCTTAAGACATTGATCCTCAATAGACGAATTTAGAGCTTGTTCCACTGGTTTCACAGAACTTACTTAATGTAAGTGTGTTTGGTGTAACTTCTCAAACAGTTTTTGTTTGTAGTTGAAGGATACTGCATCCCTTAATTAAGGATAAAATTTCAGGCTGCAAGATCTAATGTCAAAGTGCTGGCCAACCAAAAGCCAGGACATTTAAAACTTTTAGAAGAGGAATGGGCATAAATGCCTCCACCTTAAGTGGTTGCCATTTTTTCTTGTTGCTGTTTTTATAGAACTTTGTTATCAGCATAGTCAAAGAAACACCGACTAATAATATCTTCCCTGTGTAGAAAAGTTGGCTCATCAGTTACTTTCCAGGAGTCTCTTCCTGTTGGAGTTGACGTGCTCCCTTGTCACTTAGAGAGAGAACACTAGTTGATAACCCCTACTAACTCTTTTGATGTTTTTAATGGAAGGAAATAACTTCACAGTTGAATGCCTTTGTGGTGTAGGAAACAAAATATACAGAAGGAACATTAATAAGATTAATAACCTAAGTGACCTCTCTCTGATACTGAGATGACCAGTGCCACCTTTCAAAAAGAGATGTTCAGTTTTGGTAATACCCTGTGTGGTTCAAACAAAAGAATAAAAAGAGGATGTTCTGGCAGTATCCCAAAACTTTCCAGCTTCAATAGCAAGTGTAGTGGTCCATATTCTACTGAGAAAAGCCCTGCAGACTAGGATTTGTTATAGAAATACTTCAGAAAAGAGACACGGGCCCTTTCCGCACCCTACCTTTTTCCAAAGTTGTCCAGTGGTGATCTTGTCAGTGGGTCTTCTGGGAGGGGAGCTCTCCTCTGCACCAGCTGGCTCCCTGCGGAAGGGAGTGAAATGGCCACACCACTTCCTTCCGCAGCGTAGCCGGGTACTTTCCCAGGCTCTACTGGGGCAGGAAGCACAGCCACTGCGGTTCTGTGGCTTCCACAGGATAGATAAGTCTGGGATGGTGATGTGATCACATGTCATTGATGGGGAAAACTCGTCAATGATTTAATCCATAATTGTGCTGCCTGGGGACGGGAGAAGGACAGGACTGGAATGACATCAAGAAAAAGTGTCATTGTGGTCCCATTCTTCTCCTGTCCCCATTGCGGGATAAGAGGGTGCTGCGGAAAGGGCCATGGTGTCTTATGTTGGTGCGCACATAGGTGGGTGTAGTTCTCCATATCTAGAAGTGGAGTATTTTGTTGCAATTTTGTGAAAGACCATAAAAAATTTCCAAGCTTAAGGAGGACAATTCCAGAAAGCTGCCATTTTCCTGCTTCTAACCTCCAAATCTGTATGCTGTTAAAAAAAAATGAAATGAATAGAGAAGAATACCACTTTTGAGGGAATGAATACATGGTAACTTATATTTCTGGTTTAAAAACGCAAACACTCTTGACCTAGAAGTATCAATGGCTTTTGGGATTTTTTCTTTTTTGGTTAATTTAACTGGATGAAAGCATTAAATTTTAATTTTACATTGTCTACATGAGTACCATATTAATACCAATTGAAGAAAAGTCTGGTATTAGTTATGTAACATTTTTAATAGCTGAATTTCTTTGGGATTCTTTTCAGATTTGTAGTGGGTTTGAACAGGGTCCTTTAAAAATGTCTATAGCTAGAGAACAGTAATATAGCTAGTCAAGCTGTAAAATGAAACTTCAATTGGGGCTCTGCTACTTAAAATAGAATAGAGTACTTCAAGAAGGTTAAAGCGAGTTACAATAAACTGCCTTTTGCAACTTGTTTCTCTAAAAGTCAATCATATGCATAGTTTCACTGAAACAATTAGCCTGAAAACTAAAGCTGTTCAAAGGTGTTTCTTTGTCAGTGTGTTATATAGTGGTGTGTGTTCGTATTGAAAGAACCCTATTAACTGCAAAAGGCAAAAGTTCATAAGAACTACCAGCACCATATCACAATTCAGTGAGGTAATACAATAAAATTCCAGATTTCAACCTTTATTGGACTAAACAAATAAATCTTACGGAGTTTGACAAGCTCCCTCTAGCATTTTAACTTTCCAGTGGTTGAACGGAGAACACACACACACACACACGTATATATATATATATATATAGATATAGATATATATATATATAGATATATCGACACACACACACACACACACACACACACATTCTCTCTCTCTCTCTCTCTCTCTCTACATGTCTTTTAATAGAGCTAGCTACAAATTTAGAGTAAAGGATCCTGGGCTGTGTATGCGTGCATATGTGTGTTTATGGGTGGGGGGTGGAGAATGAGCCATAGAACAATTTTTTATTTGGTCTCTCTTCACCAAAACAAAGCAATTTCACTACTTAAATCATTAGCAGACCTGTGCATATTCAGTTGCACCAAGTGAAAGGCACAGGGTCAGTTCCAAGTCAGTGCCATTCTACAAGCCCCTGGCATAGGCAGAAGCCAAGACCATTTGGTTAAGATTACTGCAGTGTAGCTACTAGACATGCAAATACTTCATTTAGATTATACACTTTAGTCACTGCTGATTACAATGAAGAATTCTGTCCCACACAGATGTCACCCAAGCAGAATTCTGCACCATTCCACAAGGTTGTTAATTGGCAGTTTTTGCCATTAGAATGCTTAAGGAGGTTAAAAGAACTCAATGGCACAACAAATGGCTGAACACAACCTCTACATCTGCAGAAGACTTACCATCATCCAGGTATAACTGGTCCAATTCCTCAGGTTCTCGCTTGATTGTTACAGGAATAGGGGCCAAATTATGATTATTGTCCTCATGCAACTCGGGCAACGACAGTGGCTGATTTGCTGGAGATTCAATTCTTTGTACATTCGGCAGTTGCTGCTGACCCATTATGGATGAGTGAGTTGGACTGCACGACTGCAAATAGGTTGACTCTTGGGTTACAGATGGAACTGGAGAAGAGGGACTGTTGGGACAGAGTGTTTGTTGGTAACCAAGGGAACAGCTACTGCTCAGATGTTGACTCACCTGCGGGTGCAGCATGATGTGAGATGACTGATCTGGAGAACTTGGGTGCACAACTATAGACCTTGGCACTTCCTGTATGGTGGGGACACCTCCAACGGTCTGCTGAAGTCCTAGGTGGTTGTGGCCTGGATTGGTGGTGCACTTGTATGCAGGAGAGGAAAGATCATGCAGCTTAGGACTAGAGCTGGGAGACGATGACATCACAGTGTTTCTCTGCTGACAGGAAGTGAAGCCAGCCATAAGGCACGAGCCAGGATCAGGCGGCATCATGATCTGCTGGCTGTAATATGGTTTGGAGAGAGGGCTTAATCCTTGGTTCCTTGGTCCACAGGTTTGAGCAGGCTCATAGTCGTCAGTGGGTTCTGTTTTTATAATTGGAACTGTTGAAAGAAAGGGAAAAAAATGCTTTGAATAAACATGGAGTTGCACATTGGTATGACCAAGTTGGCTTGTGGCTAGGATACCCTTTGCAAAAACAAACAACGTCTTGAATAAGACTCTGTGTGTCCTTTGCCTGGTTCTCCCACCCCATAAAAAATATGAATGAGTCATCCACACAAGAAAGTCACAGCTGGTTCTAATATTGAAAAAGACTATTTTCTTTGGACTCTCCTCTAGCTCTAATGTGCTATAAAAATCTATTTGCAAATAGCTGCACTGCAGTAGAAGCTCTGGACCCAAGGGCTCTATGGATTTGTAGTAATCAAAGGAAAAATTTTAACTTGGATGTACTACTGCATGTCTACTGCTACTGATGGCCCATTTGATAGATGTCTGCACAATGGGTAAATTCAAGCACAAGGATTCAGGAAAAGGGCTTTCAGAGTTCACCAAAACAAAAATTCAGGGAGAGCACTGAGCTTATGAAATGATGCCATTTCATCATAAGGACTTTTCTTAAATAACCTAAGTTCTTCTCCTTTCTTTAAAAAAACACAACAAATACAGTAGAACAGTGTCTACATCTCATTTTTGGAGCCCACAAAAAAGAGGAATTTCAGCAAGGAGTATCCAAATCACCATTTATATTATTTAGAAAGTTAGAAACCATTATTAAAAACTACAGAAAAACTGGCTACAATCCACTTGTGCAGTAACACAACTGCTCCTTCCTCTACACTATGTGTTTCTTTATAACACTAACTGCTAATGAGGGAAGAGGTCCCAATCTGTAAAACTGACAGGAAGAGAAGACTGGCTTTATAAATCATGGCGAAGTTTTCAGTATGTGTTGAGCAACAGTAATGCAGATGGGAGTGTAAGCCTTTCTATCTACAGCAATAAGCACGTGACTTTTTTCTTTTCTCAGTCACGGCTATTTCATATGGGACAGGTAGCTTTTCTATTCCACGTCCAGCAGTTATGTTCAGCAGCTTTACCTATAAACTTACTAGCTAAATTTAAATAATTGCACAGGCAGCTGTGAACAACCCCAGTAACAGCACTGAGACTTATATCTGAAGAAACGTACAGATGCACTCCTTAATGAATCTGCATTCTATAGGTTTACACACACACACACACACACATTTTTATAAAACTCCAGTGTGTTTAACAGAGCTAACTGCAATGACATGCTCAGAGGTTTGCTGCCTTAGTTAAGATATATAACCATGTATCGTATATATAAAATACATAACCAGTACTTTATCTGATTAAATTAAATGAGAAGCATGGTGCAGGTCAGTTAATTTTCATAAGTTTGTTTAACACACACAGATTTCCTAGGCTAAATGGTGGCCAGGGACATAATACTGAAGTTGTCATCAGGCTGCATAAAGACAAGTGAAGCATCCTATAGAACCAGCTTCAAAGGCTACATGATAATTTGCCATGAACTACAACAAAGAAGGATGTGAACCTCCAGAAGTTACTGGACTGCAACCAGCATCAGCAGAGTAATGCTGGGAGATGATAGGAGCTGCATTTCACAACTTGTCCACCCATAATGTAGTCACAAGGGGAAGGTTTTGCTGCAGTGTTGCTTCAAAATCTGTAACCAGCAATAGTTGGGGAAAAGATATATCGATAGATAAAAAATAAAACAAAATCTGGTTACAAGAAATTGCTAAAAATAAAAATACAAATGTAAAACAACAAATGAAAATGATTGGTAGATGGTACAGAACACCTCATCAAATGATTTATATAATGGCAATTTCTTACCAAAAAGGTTGCCGTGGAAGCTAAAGGTATTTATATACATATGTGGTGGAAATGTCCATTCATACAGGAATTTTGGAAAGAGGTTAAGAAACAAACAAATATAACAGTAGGGAGAGAGGTTCAATTAAGTAAAGAAAATTGTTTACTCCTCAACTTAGGGACAATAAGTTTAAATAAAAATGAAAGTTATGTAACAAAACATATTTTAAAAGCTGCTCATGCTGTGATTGTTTTAGGGTGGAAAAAGAAATCAGTGTGGAATGTGGAATGAGTTTTCTGTGATAAAATATATAAAGGAAGTTATACTATTTGACTTTCTTAGGGAAAGAAGGTTAAAGTATAGTGGACAATGTTGTAAAGAATTATGGAGGGATAACTGGAAAATAACGATTGAGAAAGTAAAAGAAAAATCAAGGTATGAAGATCTGATAAATCTGATTAAGATTATATCCCATATCTCTGAAAAAGCTTATTGATATAAATGGATACCAATGGGGTCTGGATCCTCTTTAGCTGTTTGGGGGTGGGGAGGAGGATGGCTTGGACAGGCTGAGAATGCACTGTTGTTAAAAAAAAAATTGTGATAATATTGTAATACAGTATATATTAATGTATATTAAGTATGTGACTTATAATAAAAGTAAGAAAAAAGTAAAAAAAAAACTTGTCCACCCATAATATAGTCATAGGAAGAAGGATTTTGCTGCAGTGTTGCTTAAAAATCTGTAACCAGCAATAGTTTTTGATATACTATATTGTACAAGTGGTACACATGCAACTGGGGAGAAATTAGTATAATTCTAAGTACTTTGATGTATTTTGATGAAATTGTGTACAGGCTGCGAATCACCTCTTCCATGAAAGACAGGTAACATCAGATTCACGGAACAGTTTACTGCTTTATACAGATGCATCTCCCATCTATTAACCAAGTTCCTATTTACATTGCATTTCACAGCGATTTGGCCTGCTTGTGAGATACAAATAAAGTTTATGTATTTTTTTTTGAGGGGAGCGCAATTTAGGCAAGATCAAAAAAGAAGAAATGCATTTTCAAAAAGGAGGACAGCGGAAGACACAGATCCATGTATGAATTTTTCATAGGCTGACAACAGAAAAACAGCAGCACGTTATCTCTTGTGTAGAAAACCATGGCCAGAAAGCATGTATATCTACTCAATCTCCTGTTGATGGGGCAGCTTTAAATGCCCTTGCTGTTCCTTCTCATGCCTCTTTAAGTTGGACTTGAACTGGACAGCCCTTCAACAGAAGACACTTTCAAAGAGAGAACTGGCATGTAGCAACCCTTCCAATACAGAACCATCATCTTATTAAGTACAGAAAGCATGGGCCTAAATCTAATCAATAGTCCCAACAAGAGAAGACCTACTTAACAAAAAGACAACATTTACGTAAATCAAACTGAATTAATATGTCGACTCTAGATCTAACTAGCAACTGGAAGTACGTCATGCTAGCCTTACGTGGAATTGAGATATTTTCACTAGATGAGTTTTTTTGCATAGCAAACAATAGTGACATTTTGATTTTTAGAACTGAGCTGAGAAGGGGAAAAGTTCTTTTGAAAGTGATAAGGAATTTTTATCTGACACAGGACTAAATCAGTACAAAAAGAATGTTAATGCTACCAACACATCACTGTACAGTAGTAATCAGTGTATACTTTACAGAACTACAAAATGGTGAATAATCAAAAGGAACAAGTATTAATCAACTGTTAGTCATAATCTCCCATTCTTCCTACAAAGCTGGAATGTTCTTTCCTCCTAAGGGTATACAGAGGGAAAGAACAGATAACCTTCCAACTTTGGCTCATGAGTAGAGACAGCTGTAACCACTACCTACAGATTTAATCACAAGAACAAAGAAAAAGCACTCCAGTTTTCTACTCTATTATTATAAATCATGTATTTGCTGGGCAAATTAACTTTCAAAAAAGCTTAAAATCAATATATAGATAGATACCAATTGATTATATAAAGCAGTTCTCTCACACACAATTATTTAGAACAATACCAACAGATCAAAGTTTCCCTTCCAGAATGGTGGTGGTGATATAGAGATGGGTATGAATTTCAATGTGGTTTGTATTTGGATATGAATTTACCAAAATTTGCAAATTCCTTAATATACTCAATGGAAAGAATTCATTTTTAAAAAATGCAGATGGAAACCAAAACTCACAAATTCACTAATTCCTAGAAGAAGGCCAACTGTGTCACATGTGAACTAGGGCCATGATCTTCCCCTATCTTTCTGTGTGTGGGTTTTAAAAGGGCAAAGGGGTATCTTTTGTTTTCATATGTATCAATCAATCGACGGCCTTGAATGGGCAATTGGAAAAATCACTTTCTTCGCTCAGTCTAGTCTACCTGACAGAACTGCTGCAGTGATGAAACAAAACTTTAAAAACATAATGCCTTTTCTACATGGAAAAGAGTTAATAGTAATGCCATCCACAACAATGCCATTGCTGGAATTTTGTTCAGAACTCACTTGTTCACTTTGATCTTTAAATCAGATGTGCATTAGGTAGGGTGAGAGGAAGCTTTTGCTTCATAACTTTGCTCATCTCTGCAGTATATTAAAATGCACTAGATTTAACATAGTGTTGTAAGTCTATTAACAAACAATAATACTTGAAAATCCAAAGTAATTGGACTCAGATTTAACACAAGCCAACAACATCGGTCTTAGACTGACAAATGTGTCATTCTGTCAGCCAATTTAGCATTAGAACTGCATGTTTGGAGCAATACTAACTATAAATCAGTGGTGTCTTTGGTTCTTATTAAAAGAAGTCTGCATGACGACATCAAACCAAGACTGGCTGGATAAAGACAATGAGCCTCTATATGAATTTTACGGGGTGGGAGGAGTAATTTCATTTATATACACTTAAATGAAAGGCTCTAAATAGTTAAATATTAATATATCAAATCTAGATGAAAAATAATGAATCACTTTTACTGCCGCAGCACAAGTATATTTATTTTTCTAAAAAATTACTTTCCTAAAGCTAGCTTGTTCTACCATATTAGTTCTCCTCAGTTCCACAGTTCTATAATTTATCTATTTTAGCTTGTGGCTGGATGAGTAAGAAATAAGGTGCATATTTCAGGAAGAAAGGATACGATGCATACAGCAAGTAGTCTTCTTATTACTTGGGTGACTGCACTTAGAAGACAACCAAAAGTTCTGTGTCCTATTAAAGACCCAAGTAGATTATTGAAGCAAGAGCTTCTAAAGACAACGGCTGATTCCATCAGCTATGTAATCTGCAATAAACTCAGAGTTTGGAAGGTTTTTTTTTTTTTTTTTTTTGCAGCAACTCCAGTGAGCCTCCACACTTCTTGGGGGATTCTGGGAGCTCTAATCCAAAAATGTAACTTTTCTAAGCTCTGAGTAAACCAATTTGGGCAGATGTAAGCATCATAGCAGATCTTTGCCTGTAACTAGTGTCACTATAATTAATAACAAAACTTTATTGGTTCCAAAATACATAATTCCATGGTTGCATAAAGTGATACATTTTCTCTGGATTATCTTCTGCTACAATCTTTGGAAAGTATAATGTTCTTCTCAAATAATTCAGACTACTTTGTGTTTCACAGTTACTGTCTATTTCCAACTAATTGAATTATGTGGTGCTTCTCAAGTGTTGTTAAAATATTAGCTGTTCAGTTGGATATTGTACAATCATGAATACTGAGGCTCTTTCAGAGGAAAGCCCTGGAGCATCTGATTTGCGTATACAGCTAATGAAGCCAAAATATACATTACATTGTTATTGGTCTAAGAAGAAATTATTCATTTGCTGTCACAAGATATTAATAAGGTAACTCTGAAAGGGGTAAATTGAGTCCAAATTTCATTTTTTCTAAAGGAAGATTTCATGGCATGAACAACAAGTTATTGCTTCCTCCTTCCTTCAACCTCCTCCCACCCAAAACACAAAATATTACTTGTTCCAGTTCTTCACTGTTTTGCTAATGGATCCCACTTGGCTGTTCCGTGGTTACTGCAGTTTTCCTGCTTTGAATGGCATTAGGATGGCAAGCAATGGAAGCAGGGCTGAATGCCTTGAGAAAGCCCAGAGGGGCACCAGCTACATGCTGCTTTAGACGATTCCATATCAGCTTTCACAGAATCATAAGAGTTGGGAAGCACTGCAAGGACCACCTAGTCCAACATCCTACTAGGTATTAATACATAGCTAAAGTACTCCCAAGAGATTGCCACCCAGCCTCTATTTAAAGAACTCCAGTGAACAACAGTCCACCATTTTCTGAGGCATTTGATTTCACTGTTGAACATTTATTAGCAGGAAGGTCTTCCTAAAGTTTTAGTGGAATCTCCTCTCTTGCAATTTGAATCCCTTGTTTGTGTCTTAATTTCTAGAGCAGCAGAAAACAAGCTTGTTCCATCTTCTCCACGACAGCTCTTTAAAGATGGCTAACATATCACCTCTCAGGTCCTTTTCGCATGGCATTTGCCATGCGAAAGGGCCCCTCGAGCACTGCGCGAATGTGAGCAGTAGTCCACATGATGCAGTCACATTCACGCAACGCTCCAGGGCGTGGTAAGCACTGCTTGCGCACTTTTTCATTTTCGGCTCTTGAGCTGAAAATGGTGCGCAATTGCGCACTGCTCCAGGGCCCTGCACGCACTTACCTGGCGTACGGAGCTCTGGAGCCATGCCGATTGTGCTTCCTGCCCCAGCGCAGCCTGGGAAACTCCCAGGCTGCACTGCGGAAGGAAGAGGCGAGGCTCTCGTGCGACCAGGAAGCAGCTGCGGAGCTGAAGCAATGGGGACATGAGAGCCTCTCACTGGAGGCTGCTCGTGTGATCCCCGCACCCCAGTGCCGAGAAAAGGTGAGTTGCGGAAAGGGTCTCTGTCTTTTCTTCTCCATGGTAAACATACTGAGTTCCCTGAGTTCTTCCCTGTAAGGGTCTCTGGACACATTCCAGCTTGCTAACACCCTTCTTGAACTCTGGAGCCCAGAAATATACATAATATTCCAGGTGAAGTCTGATCAAAGCAGAATAGAGTGGTACAGGTATAATTCATTTAATGAAATAAATGTGTTTCTGGACATTACTTCTCTAACAGGAAATTTAGCACCAAAGGTAGAAATAACATGGAAAGAATAGGGATAAGTTCCTACACCATTTTAAAAAAGAAAAGAAGAGCAGTTCAACAGATTGCACCAAAACTGACAGCATGCACATGTGAAAAGAAACAACCAAGTCAGATAAGCCATGCACAGGGAAACAAAAAAACATTTTGAGCCTTCTATAGACTACTTGAAAGCTTCTTCCAAAATGCATCCAGAGATTTTTTTTCCCCATCAGCCTCTGCTTTTGTTCTGATTTCCATTTTGGTGGGCAAATATATAGCTCTATGCTTTTTAACACGTTGGGGGTAGCTGGTGAGGCAGGTAACTTCCTTTCCCCCTTTCTGTTTTGCTGTTTATGCATACTCAGTAAGGGATTCCAGAAGCAACTGCTGTTACTTTGCCTGTTGTAGGCAAGAAAAAACTGGAGTAGGACTGCGTGAGGAGTATCTCATTCTTTCCCAGCTTTAGCTTTAAAGCACTGTTTACTGCAGACATGTTGCTGCAATCTGGCAACTGAAAGTCTGTGTTTCTCCAGTCCTTTATCACTTTCCCAAGCCAGTGCTGTTTTTAAAAACATTGCTAGACAGAGGATAAGGAGGAAAGGTGGATGTGCTGGATGGGTTTCTCTGTCAGACACTGAAGTATATCTGTGCTATTTAGTTGCCTTTAAGTCCTTTCTAAGTTATGGTGGCCCTAAGGTGAACCTATCATGGGGTCTTCTGGGGCTGAGAGCACCCAATTTTGATGGATTTTGATGGCCCAGTGTGGAATCGAACCCTGGCTTACCTCAATTTGGACACTATACTCCTGTAGATCCAGCCCAGAACTCATTTCATTAGTTTTTCTAGGTCTAAAGAAGAGGCTAGCATTAGAAGTGACAGCTCTCAGTAAGATTCAGCTGCTAGAGACAGGAAGGAGGAGGAAATAAGGGGAAAGTAAGACTCTCATTTCTTTAACATTTGTATGGTACAAAGTAGGCTTCCCCAGTCTAACACAATCTTGATACGCTAGAATTCAATTCACATCATCATTGACCAGTATGGCCAATAGCCATGAAGGCTAGGGGAGCTAGGAGTTCTAATCTAATAGTGCATACAGGAACAGCATAAATATAAGCATGCAAAAGATGGACCCCCCCTCCCCATTACTGTATCTCCTATACCACGAAGATCTTTTCCTGAACTCCTGATTATCATGCAGTTTCAGATAACATGTTTAGGACTTACTCCATATATTCCTATAACCCAGCATGGCACTTGTCAAGGGATAACAAACGATGACCGTCCCCCCCCAATCAAAGGAATACATGGATATGTTGACTCACATCAGCAATAAAAAATACAGTGAAATATGAAACACACAAGCATCAGAAGAGACAGCTAATGCTAAACTACTAAATAATGCTACAAAAGACTATAATACATTGTGGATGGAAGAAACATCCATCGTTATTCATTTCCTGAACAAAAAAATGCATTTCTTAATATTCAGGAAATCTATTTGGGATGAATCACACAGAAGTGAGAATTTTGCACAGTTTTTGTCCAGTGTTCACATATGTAGTGAGCTGGGCCTCTGCTGCCAGGCAGATAGGTTTTTGAAGTCCTTGATCACATCATGGCCAAATGTTAAGAGCTGTCCAGTGGCATGAGAGGATGCACTTATGTTGGTGACCTTGTCAGACACTTTTTGCATTGGTTTTGCAGTTTGAGATTGGGAAGTGATATAGGAGCTGGGAAGAGACTGGGAGAATCAATTTTTCTCTGCTGCTAACCTGCTTGTACAGTTCTGATAGCTATGGGGGGGGATGGGTCATCTTGTGTACTTTGGTTTGCTTTGTTTACTTCTGCTCTGTATAACATTTGGCAATCTATCTTCCCTGGACCTTCTCTTGAGAGGCTGCATCTCAGCCCAAGGGCTCCCTATATTTCCAGCAATTGGGCTTGATTTGCTAACCAAGGGGCAGTTCTTGGTAGAGTTTGTTCAGCTATGGAGGGATGGTGGACCCTATCAGCAAAAGGGCTGGAATGCTTCTCTCCTAGGTACCACCTGCTAGATCACTTACCATTAATACAGCTTATGTTACAGCAGTAATGTGTTTCAGTGTCCAGCACTGAAAGAACTACTGGAGAGGCTTGAAACCACACCCAGTTCAGGAGAAAGACTGCATGCTCTCTCCTACCCCAACATAAAATTTTGCTGTGCAAAAGTGGTGTTTTTATACAAAAACATTTTTTTTGCACATGAAACCCACATGTGTTACTAGAAGGAGTGCATTTTGAGTGAAAATTGTATTTTTTGCCCCCAAACCACAATTTTTGTGCCAAAAGACCTATTAGCAGAAAGTTTTCTAAGAAATAGTGTTTTCCCAAAAACACAAAAGTGCGATTTTTTTTGCCCTCCCCCCCCCATGTATTTTTGGAACTTTGCATAAAAACATGTTTTTGGATGGAAACAGAATTTTCACACACATAAGCACTGTTTCCAGAAACACATTTTTCTGCCCAACATTCATGTTTCTTTCATAGCACACACCAATTTTGCACAAAAATGTGTATTTCTGTAAATAGCATATTTTTGGTGTGCAAAACCCCCATGTTTATTTTTGTGCAGAATAATATATGTATAAAAATACTTTGGGATGTGTGAAAATATGGCAAAAACTGTGCAGAAATTATCATTCTTTCTCACAGTGGAGAGAAGACTGGAGACATTGCTCATCTTTGCTTGAGAGACAAAACTGTCCAAGATTTACACCGTTCTTTCAGGTGATGTCTTAAAAAAGAGGAAGTGACTGCTATCTAACTACTTTAGTGTATTTTCAATCAATAATACACAATGATAATTTACTGAACCTTTTATCATTTCAGATTAATTATACAATTAAAATATACTTTAAAATTTTATTACAAATAAAACTAATTAGATCAACAACAATTATATCTTGTCTAAAACGTCAGGCTGTCTTGTCTTTCCCCCTTTAGTTAAGTGAGCCACTTGTCAGCAAGCATCTGCTGCTTTTAAATAATAAATGGTATAATCAATAGCTACGTAAACACTGTTCAGGCATTCACTTGAACATGTGGACAGCTGAAGAACGGTGAGGATGTGGTCGTCACACAAGTCCTGTTCATGAATTTCTGCACTTCCAGGACTCTGCTGAGGATCTTTAATGATATCTTTGAAAATTTGTTTTGCTTTTTAAAATTGGTGTCATATTTTCATGCTTGTCAAATGTTGAACTATATGGCCAACTTTGGTCTTTTCTGTACACTGCCTTAATATCTATTTAACAAGGGCTTGCTTATTTATCACTACCACAGTCATCATATTAGAAGATGAATTGGTGAATAATCTCTCAATTGTTTGACAAATGTGATTTATCCCAAAGTAAAAACACATAGATGACATTATTGTTTGCCTCAAGGTCTTGTTTCAAGGTTTATATGCTTCAGGATGCCATCAAGATTCACATTTTAAGTTTAAAAGTTCTATTTGTTCTTCATTTTCACAGATACACTTCAAGATGAGATATAAAGATTTTGTTCTGTCTTCTAATCAATTGCCTCAGCTTTCAGCTACCAGAGAGTTTAATAAGTGATCCTAGATTCTACAGTGTTGAGTCTAATAGACATATTAGTTCTTCAATCACAAGTACATTATGCACCATTAAAAAGTTTTCATTTGCACATGTTGGACATATCGGGTTATACAGAAAACTAGTTCAACTTATTTTGGGGGGCTAAAACGATGCGTGGGAATTATGTGGTTTTCTGGATGTGGTTGGGGTGCAAATTCCTAGGTAGTTCCTTCACCAACAACACATGGAAAAAGAGTTCCCATCCCAGGCCTTAATTAATATTAGTTTTACCTAGAATAGATCTATTCAAATGAATGGAGTTTGTTATCAATAACTAATAATTCCCACTCATATTAACAGGTCTCATCCACATAGGTTTAATATTGGATTTAGCCCTATGTTCCTTATTTACGCAATATACATATGATACAAAATACAATACTGAAAAACCAGGACCAACAATTGGGGCCAAATGGATTGCCTTGCTATACAGTATGCCACCATCAACAGTTTGCCCTTTTTATTTTCCAACTGGGCACTTCCTGTCAAAACTGCAGCTTTACTGTGTCAGTGACAACCTTCTTAATAGGCATAGACAGGAAGGTTCCGGAATGTTTTAATCAATTGCAAATAATCCATTTTTCCATCTGAACCGCCTTGTTGAATCACCACAAAATAGGTATCTTGCTCAACAGTAGTTGGGCCCTCTGAAGTTGGCCAACTGCACTTTGCATCATCCCTCAGAACTGACTATGCTGGCTAGGACTGTTGAGAGTTGTGATCCAACAACAACAACTGGTGAGCCACAGTTTTCCCATCCTTTTGCTCTCCCATATTTTTAAAAGATTTATGTTCTGCATCTTTGTGCCTTTTCTGGCTTTAGCAATACTCAATCCTCTTTGCCTCTGTATGCCATCTGACAACGTACTTCATTGATCCAGGAAGCTTAAGGACTTTATTCAACTTAGTGTGAAAATTTAAAGCTAAGCCACATCAGGAGGCTAGCAATAAAATGGGAGATGTGTGTCACAATGAAGGAAACCACAGCATAGGACACTGAGTCTTGGCTTTGCTACTTTCCTCCTAGTTATATATTTGAGTTTCGAATGTGAGCTAACAGTGGGTGGAGAGAGGATGCGAAAGAAAGAAAGATAGCAAAGCAGTGTGGCTTTCAAATGTCATCATTAGAAAACTATCACAGCAAATAGTCAAGAGATAATTATAGACACAGAACAGGAAATAGATGGCAATGCTCACTGTTTTTGGAAGCATGCTTAGCACCACCACTTTCATTCTGCAGTGGATCAAGCATGTAAACCAGAAGGTCATATCTAAAAACTAAAAGGTCAGGCTCAACTGCATAAATGCTCTTGACATTTTTTTACGTTGCAAAAGATGCTGCTCAAGAAAGACTTGAATATGTGTTGAATGTGACTTCCTGGGCTGGATATAGCCCATCAAGGTTCAGACTGGTTATCATATTAAAATTGAAAATCATGGCAATCTCTGCAAGAAGTTACATTATTTGTACTGAAAAATATCTAATCTGAAGTAGGCTTGAAGTATTTTTCATTCATATCCAGTATGAACGGCACCACTGAAAGCTGAGAACATTTTGTAGGGCATAGGACAACTCTTCCGGCATCTGAAGAGATAAGAACATGACCTGAAATTACTCGCTGAAATCTCAGGTCAGACATGAATTCATAGGGTTGTTTTTTTTTAAAGTAAGTTCCTGTCACTTAACTTCAGATCTCACTCTATCCCAATTTTACTACAACAGTACATACAACCTACTGTATAGGGAAGTTGGAGGGCAGGGACATGGTGGTAAGATTACCACCCCCTGCAGGCCCAGGCCAGCAGAATGGAAGAATGGATTCCTCGAGTCCTTCCCTCTCCATTCCCAGTTGGAATTGGGGCAGGTTCGAGATGTCAGGATTTTTTTGTGTTCCATTTGCCTTCCCCATGTCAAAGGCTAGAGGTATCTGCAGGTATCATTTCCAGGGAGTGCTGTTTCAGAAAAAGGTACCAGGCATTCCCCAGCCTCCCACAGATTTGAAGTCCTCCTTTCCTGCTGTTTTCCTTTATAAAAAATGCCATACAAGGTATTAGGTATTATTAGCTTTCTGCAGGCATTCAGGATATGGTTAATCTGAATGCATGTGGAAGGACTATAGTTTAGTCTTGTCCTCCTCACTCAACTCCACTGTGGCTATCTTCATGTGAAGAGTGAAAATGTGAAGAAGAAAGCATCCTCTTAATGTACAATCTCTATGGGCAGATATTTGAGGGTTCTAAATCATGTGAAGAGCCTCCATAGATGTTGGAGGCTCTCCTCATCTTTTCACTTTCCACATGAAGAAGTGACAACAGAGGGAGAAATGGCAAATCTTTCCTCACATAATCAGGTAATTCCTTCTTGGACACATGAAAAGAACTATCATTTCATTCTAAACACATAAACTGGCTTGCCCTCTACCTATTCTCAGCACTGTGTGCAGCAAAGTAAATATGAACAAGGCAGATCACATTCTCCCCCTGGCTACATGCCCAAGGATGGCTGAGGTTGCTTAGATACAAGGGGGAAAAGGACCACAAGATCCATCTTTAAGTACTTTGTGGACTGTAGCCCAGTTGCAACTTTCATATTGGCAGCTCTCTATTTTGTCGCTAGGCTTGACTGCTTTAGACATCTATATTTGCTTTCTTCCAGTAGGTAAATATATATTTTTAAAAGAAAAAAAACCTTTCCTTGTTTTGGGTCAATTGCCTTTGCTTTCTGTTATGAAAGTTTTAAATCATGAAACCATCACTGAGGTGGCACAGATAGGAAATTAATGAGTGGCGTAATACTGGCAGAAGATCAGAATATCAAATGGAAGAAATAGACCTCCACCACTTAATAAAAAGGGACACTGCCAAAAGAGATTACAAGCAATTGAACCGAAAAAGAAAGAGGTATTGTTATCTGGAAAAGTATATATTTGGCACTGTTCTTGCTGTCACTCATACCACTGGCATAGGTTTTAAAAGAGAATGAGTGGTTTCACTTGGCTTCAAAGTTAAACTTTAAAGCAGATGTTAGTTACTGGAGGTACTATAAAATTAGGAACCAAATTAGATGCACATTGGTGAAATCCTAAGACTGAATGATTTAAGATTATTTCTTTCTCATCCACATTCTGATCAATTCCTATCAAGGTGAAGGGTAGCAAATGGTTATTTGCCTGTAGCCCCTTAATTTTGAGGCAGTGGGGGAGCCCACAATTCCCTGCTATACAGCTATTAATCCAGCTCTAGGAACCAGGTACTGATTCTGCTCATCTTGCGGGAATAGTGATGGTGTGAGGGAAAGCACCTTACTGTTAAAAACAAAATTGCACAGTCATACTTAAAATACATACAATCACCAAACCAACTACAGTTCAATGCTCACCAAATGCACATACTTTGAGAGAGGTCTTTACCATACAGTCTTTTCTAAAGTCAGTAGATTTCAACCTTTGTTCTTTCAGATGTTTTGTACTCCCAGAATCCCTAATCTCTGTGCTGGCTGAGTCTTCTGGGACTTGAAGTCCAAAACATTTGGAGGATTAAAGGTTAAAGTCTAAGCCACAGTTGCCATGAGGAAGCAAGTAACAGACAGACACAGAGACTGAGGCCTGATGCTGCATGCCAGTTGATTTATACTGTCACAACATCAGGGGCTACAAGGCAGGGTCAAATGGCCCTCATTTGTATGAGTAGATGGTGTAGAAAGACCTCTCTTCCACTCTCCTCACTCCCCCTTCCAGATACCTAGAAGAAAAGGAAGATGTCATACTAGAAAAAAAAGTAACAGCCCACTATTCAAGTACAAATGTGATCTCTGAATCACATTAATTAAGCTGTGGATTTCTCCACAGTGCTCGTTTTTAGGCAGGTTGCTTGTTATTACTGTTATGCAGCTGGGAAAATGTGACTGTGCAATGGGGAATTGTCCAAGATAACCAATGGCCCATGCTTGAGTTGGGGTATGAACCCTAAAACCAGATGGCTCACTGTGCCGAGGAGACCTACGCTAGCTCTCAGCATGGTTTAAGTGGGTTGCTAGAAATTTGCTGCCTACAACAGTTGAAGTTAATACCCTTTCCTTTTTTACATTTGTGATTTACAACTTTCACAGACATACACACATACCAAAAGACAGTTGGGTGCGGCTCAACCACCACAAAAGTGCCCCACAGTCAGTAGGGCACTGCTCCTTATGATCAAGGTTGCTATTTTCATATTCTCTTTTCCCTGAGTATGTTTTGGCTATAATCCTCAAGACACTTCCCCTGGAGCAGCCCCAATGAGTTCTGTGGGAATATCATTCTCTCAGAAATCAGGAGCATAGACA
Source organism: Cyclura pinguis (assembly GCA_030412105.1). Lineage (NCBI taxonomy): Eukaryota > Metazoa > Chordata > Lepidosauria > Squamata > Iguanidae > Cyclura > Cyclura pinguis. The sequence goes on from CM059602.1 coordinate 185,250,485, forward strand.
GGAATAGGTAAAGATTATAGCCTTCTGATTATGAAAAATGGATTCTACCATATTTATGATACAATACTATGGTTGTAGTCTACAGCCCTTTCGAGAGCACCCTCCCATCCAGCAATGGGGATGGGAGAAGGACGGATTCCGATTATACTTTTGCATGACACTGTCGCAGTCCCATCCTCCTCTCGTCCCCAGATGGTGCAATCATGGATTAAATCATTGATGGGTTTTCCCCATCAATGACATGCTACCGAGCCATCATCCTGAACTTACCTGTCCTGCAGAAACTGCAGAAGCACAATGGCTGCCCTTCCTGCCCCACTGCAGCCTGGAAAAGGACCTGGTTGTGCTTGTGCTGCAGAAGGAAGAGGTGTGGCCATTGCGCTCGCTTCCACAGGGAGCCAGCTGGTGTGGAAGGGAGCGCTCTTGCCGTGCACCTCTCTTGGCAAAGCTGTTGCCAGGATCCCTACCGGACAACTTTGAGAAAAGGTAGGATGCAGAAAGGGCCTACGTCTCTTGGACAAGAAAATGTACAGGAGAATTCTCCTTTTGATATTACAGCTATGATTAGGACCCCATTTGAAGTGGTAGGAAATTAAAAACGGGATGCAATGTAATTTGAGGATATTTCACATTTTGCTTTATTTGGTCTCAGCCAAATTGCATTCTCTTTTGCTGAAGTCTTACAGAAATGTGTTGGTGAATTGATAAAGCAAGGGAATTTCTTGGTGAAAAAAACTAGTAGATTTCTTCATTTAAAGAAGGTGTGGAGGAGTCCCTTTTTGGCCAAAAGCCACATTTTCTCAAGAAAGTCTTCTGGGAATGCTTGTTGCTGGTGTATACCAGAGGGCATAGTGGACAGAATCAGAATCACTGCCCTATCAAGAAGGCATTTCTCCAAACACACACAAGACTTCTATTCTACTACATGCTGGGCCTTACTTCTATTCTACAGGTATACCTCGATTAATAAAGCAGATGTCTTCTTGCACATTAACATTTGGTACCAGAGGCAGAAATAACATGGAAAGGACAGGAATAGGTTCCTGCACCACAAAAAGGAAGTCCATTTCAACATGTTTCAGCAAACCTTTCACTCAGAACTAGTAATACGTACAAGTGAAATGAAACAACCAGGTCAGAGTAGCCTTGTATAGGTAAAGAAGAACATTTTGAACCTTCTAGAGACCATATGAGCGCTTCTTCCAAAATGCATCCAGTGATGATTTTTACTTTCATCAGTCCCTACTTTTTTTTATAATTTCCATTCTGATGGCCAAATGTGCAATCTATGGTTTTTCAACATGCTGTGGACAGCTAGTTATGCAGGCCTATCTGCTCTCCCCTATTCTTTTTGTTTTGTTGTTCATGCATGCTCAGTAAGGGGAGCAGTGGTTGTTTCTCTTGCCTGCCGTTGGCAGGCACACTCTGCTATAGTAGGGTTAGCTTAAGTTTTATTGTACTGTTTACTGCAGACATGATGCACTAAATGTTTGCGTCCCTCCAGCCTCACTTCTCCACTCCTGATGCCAATGCTGGCAAAGAAAATACAAACACAAGAAACAACTTAATGTAGAAAAAGGCGGCTGGGTGGGCATAAAAGAGTTTGTTGAAATAAGCTTCTTTATCTGAGGCTTTGTTAACAGATGTATGCCTGTGCTCAGATGCTTAAATATATGACAAATACATGCCAAAAGCATTAACCAGGACTGCCTTTCTTTGGCATACTGTGCATAATTTTTCAGGATACATTTAGCAGTATTTTTAAAAGTCACCACACTTGCTCAAGCTGATCTCTCTCTTTCCTCTTGGAAAAAAGAAAAAAAATAGTGCTTTATGTCAGGAAAGAGAATCTGTCACCTTCTAGATCTTGTTGGATTCTGACACCCATCAGCCCCAGACAGCATGTCTGATAGCCAGAGATGATAGCTGCAGCAGTTCAACAACAACTGGAGGGACACAGGTTCTCCACACCTACGTTATGCTTTGCAATTATTCAGCGAGTTTTCTAAGACTGTGGGGCATAAGAAATGCCATATATCCATCAACTTACCTAAGCTCCTGGCAGATTTTAATCAAAGAAACAAGAGTTTTTGGTTTGTTAGGGTTTTTTTTAAGAACAAGATATTTTCCCTTGTGTTGCTCCAAAACTCAAGAATATTTGTTTCAAGTCTAAATTGTTCAGGAGTGCTGTTGCATTATTATAATGGATTCCTTCATCATGAACTATTTTTCCCCCAAATGACATGTACAATATTTGTTTCTGGTGGGTTCTAACCAAAAATAAGTTGTTACCATTAGCAGGAAGATAGGTGAAAACTTGGTACTGGCTTCTCTTTCTCTTTCCATTGCAGACATAGAAATTAACTTGGACAGGACTTGTAATTCTCTGATTGCGAAATGGTGGGATCTCAATCACCAATGAAGTCTAAGAGGAAATGTTTAAAATAATATTAGAGATGGAGAAAAATTTGATGAAACAATTACTTAAACAGAAGTAATCAATTACTTTCAGAGCTTAGCAAAAATATTTCTAGTATCTTCAACAAAGACTTTTCCTACACAAGACTACATACTAGCTAATCTGAGTGGCTTTGGAGATTTAATTTTTCATAGTCATGCATGTAAACTCAAAATGCATCAGATGTGAATAACTATGGGAGCATTTTTATTTTGCTGTTTAATAACTCTCCAAAATGTATGTGAGTGGTCGTCTAAGGGCTGGAAGGAACTGCTTTCAACTTGCATCTGTAGAGGAGAACTGATGGTCAAGGGAAATGTATCCCTCTAACCCATGAATTCCCCTTGCCAGTCATGCCCTCCTGCCCCCAATTTATATTAATAAGGAAAACAATGGCACCCTGAACTTCATGTCCTCATCATAAAGCTATCAGAGTGGAGCATAACTGCTAGGACTCAGTTGCCTGCAAAAAAAACCTCTACATGTAAATCTTTTGAGCTAGAATGGGGTAGGGGTTTGAGTGTTGGACAAGAACTCTGAGAAATGAGGGTTTGAACCCCAATCAGTCAAACCCATTTAGTGACCTTGGGAAAGTCAGACTCTCACACCCTCATAGGAAGGCAATGGCAAACCTCCTTTGAATAAACTTTGCCAATGAAAACTCAGGATAGGTTTATTTATTTTATTTAGCCAAGATAGTTTATAAAAGCTAACTTGATTAGCTAAAAAAGAACCTTGATAATAAAAAAGTTAAAACACTATTAGGCAAATATCACATTAAATGCCATTAAATTTTAAAAGTATAATATTGCTTTAAAAACATAATAAAATACCAACAGGTTTGCCCTGGGGTTGCCATATGTTGAGATGACTTGAAGACACACAATAACAACATCAGTCCTTAGCTGAAATAGGTGTTCTAGGGGCAGCCTTGGATCTGCTGGATGTGAGATCCCTGTTTCCCCATAAGACCTCAGGATGTCATAGACATCTTCCCTTCCACTGGAGCCAACCAAAGGGAAAGTAAAACAAACAAAAGCTAGCAATAAAAAGGAGACAGCTGGTTCACCCAATACCTGTCTGGCATTAGTCAACAGGGCTTTGGAAATATGAGTGATGTGCCACATCACTTCCATCCATCCCATCATCAGCCCCAGTAAGGATTTCTCTGCTAAAAGCAGTTGATGATGATTTCATCTAGAGCAATGCTTCATATTTAGGTTTACACCAGACAGAGGCGGGGAGTGGCTTCCATGTCAAGATGTGTGAGAAATCTGCTCTGGGTTTTCTTCCAAACTTTAAAGGAGCTATCCAGGATGAGACCATGGTTCATCACCCTGGATAGTTCCTTGAAAGTCTGCAATAAAACTCAGAACAGATTCATTGTGCCCCTGACATGGAATCCGCTGATTATCACTGACTATGAGATAATAATGTAATGTAATATGCAAAAGACAGAACCACTTCAGTGAAAAAAGTATTTATCTGAAATTCATCTGAATGGAAGGGTGTCTGTTTTATTTATTTTTTTACAAATATTCATCATTCATTATCAATGCTGGAATACTTACTGGCTTACATAACTCTTTGTCAGTTTTGGCTTCCATTTCCCACACATGATGACCATCTAAAAGACAAGAACAAGAAAAGAAGATGTACAGTTCTACTCCTTTATTATCTCCTTCATAGGTGCCAGTAAGGGGAAAGGATGACTTCCATATCTGATATGCCCCCTTTACTCTCTCCCTTACTCACATATACACCACTAGGAAATTTACACAGTGTTGTAAACATTCAGATGGATGAGTATGCTTGTGACTTGAAAGAGACAAAATTTTGATAACACCTACGAACCTTTGATCTGTTTTATACCAAGTTCTATGCAGAATAGACAGAGAACCCAGGAGTTTCATGAAAAAATATTTGGTTTGCCACTCAGCCCAAAACATGTAACAAAATCTTTAAGATGTTGACCTTTGTCTAAACGTCAGGTGCGGTTAAATCAGCTCATAAATATACATTCTAGAGCAAAAAAACAAAAGAAAAGAAAGGAAAAACAGATATCCAAAATGCTTGTCCAGAAGGTACCCAAAGTAGCTTGCAGATTATGTCCAAAATTTTACTTTGATATTTTTCTATTAGGTAACATATCAAGTTTGGTGACCTTGTGATCAAGCATGTGGATTCATATAGCAGATAAACAAACATTCAAATTATAGCATGGAAAAGAATTGGAAAGGGACTCCGCTTCTCACATTTTGAGCTTTTCCTTCTCTAGCACAATCATGCCTTCCAAGTTGATTCTACTAAATACATAATGAGAGCTACAAGAAATATAAATTTCCATTCAGAAGGAGAGTGGAAAGAGTTCAGTGGCTGGAATTTTGGAAAAAACATTGACCAGACACATCTATTGGCCTTGCTTCAACTGTCAGAGGTCTTGCAGATGACTTACTTCCCTACATGTCTGTGAGACATGCAGGTTCCTGTCTAATGATACACACACATTTTGCATTTATATTCTTTGGGGACCACTGAACATCTTCACTATCTGCTGTTCATTTGAGCCTCACTATTGGTGGATTATTTGGGCATCGGTGGTTCTGTAGCAGGGAAACCTGGTTTTAGAGCAAAGAAAGGAAACCCGATCTCCTCCCATTTGTATATTTATTACAGCACTGAGATAAACAAATGCAAATGATGTTTATCTACAGCCTCTCACCACATCAAGGTTTGCATGTGAAACCTCTTTCTGAGGGCACCAAAGAACAGCCTTTGCCTTCTCTTTACTTTTATTTCCAGGATAAAACTTACCAATCTAAAGCTATCTGATTTATGACAAAAAGAGGAAAAGGAGGAAAAAGGAATCTTGTGTCACCTTTCTAACTACTTTATTTTAGCATGGAGATTTATGAAAAGTATTTAAAAGGATTTTTCCCTCACACAGCACAATCACATTGCAAAAGAACATTGTTGTGGAACTAAGGGTTCATCCAGACTGGTAAAAGGCCTCAGGATTTGAGAGGCATTTTGCTCAGCTTTGTTTTAACATCCAAATGAAATACCTCCTGTTCCAGTTTATTTCCCATGGATTTCCAGCATTAGTTGTGAATTTTCAGACCCAGATCATTTTTTTCCCCTTGTCTTGGAAGTTAATTTCCCACATCTGTTTCCATCTTCTTGTTTCACTTTGTCTTTCTGAGAAGTTTGATGACTACTAATAATTATGTGTTGCATGGGGGAAGACAAGGAGGGAAAGAAGCCTCACCTACACTCCAATTAACTACACCTCAAGCAGGACAAAGAAGGTAGGCAAAACCCCAGCATTTATGGCTTGACTGGATGTGGGTCGGGAACAATTGTTATAATGCATACCATCAGGAAACAGAATAGCCTGACATTTACCCAGACTATTGGCCATCTTCAGGAAGACAAATGCTTTTTTGGTTATAAAACCACAAAACCATGACCACACTGGTCTGATTTTGTCATCTTCTCTTCATCTTCACCTTATACTGCAACTATGGAAGGCAAAATAAGGCTATGCTAGCATGATATGCATCATGGAGTGACACTCCTAACAAACCGTATCTGTTTCTAAAAGAAACTAAGACCCATTTAAAAGAGTAGGGAATAGCTGGAACACTGCTGAATTGAGGCTTCGCTCTATTAATTTAGAGACCTTAGAGCTATTGATATGCACATTTTGTATTGCTCTACCATTGTCAGATGCTCAAAACTGTGTGGGAAGAGCCTAGGACATGACTCCTTCCCATGCCAGCTTCAATCAGTTCAAGAAAGGGGATGCTGTGATGGTACAGAGTAACTACCAACTTCTAGATCATTCCTTATGTCACCAACATGGGCTGGTGACATAAATTGCAGTAGTTCCTTTGTACTGTAAAATATCAGAAAGGAACCCTTATTAGTCAGGAATTTAAAATCTATGCTCAATTCTGAAGTCTTGCTGCACCAGGAAAAAGGCTTGCTTGGTGCAACAAAACCTGAGTGGTCAATGGTAGCTCAGCAGTACAAACTTTAAAAAATTGTTTTCTGCATGTTACCTAAGGGTGTGATCTAGAGCATTTTCACACTACTCACTTATAGCATTATTATTCTATCTTAAGTGCCATGTCTACATCCCATAGAATGCTGGGGTTTGTAGTCTGTTGACGTATTAGAGCTCTCTGGCCAAGAATTCCAAATACTTCTCTCTAAATTACAAATCTCAGGATTATACAGGATGGAACTATGGGAGTTAACGTGGAATCACAATGCTATAACAGTGCAATGTGACTTACTAGCTTACCACACTACACTGCTATAGCACTATAGTCCACTTTAATTCTCATAGGAACATGCTATGGAATTCTGGGGTCTGTAGTTTAGTGAAGCCCAAGAGCTTGCTGGCTGATAATTCTAAATGTAGACCTACTTGCAAATCCCAGGTTTCCATAGGATGTTGCCACAATAGTTAAAGTGGAATACAGCACTATAACAATGTAGTGTGATAGTGCCACAGGCTGATGGTGACTGAAGGGGAATCATAATGCTGTAATGGTTTAGTGTGTAAGGACCCTGATGCTGCCATTCTATTGATGAAACTACTTCTGTCAGTACCATATAGTAGAAGAACTATACAGAATTAAAACGGCATTCTAAAAGATGCTGAGCTAGCCCTCTCCTTGTCATCCTTCTGCTGGACAGGAAACACCTATTTTATTGGGGCAGCTTTGAGGCATGTAACTGGCGACTGAGGAAGGCACTTTTAATGCACAGGTGTTAAACACTTTATTAACATGGTCTTAAATTGTTTTTAATGCAACAATTTTAGTATTATAACTCATTTAATCATTTTTAATTTTAATTTTTTGTGTCCTTAGTTGGATCATTTTTAAAAACCTTGTATGTTCCTCTGATTTCTAGAGAGTTTGGGGAGAAAGGCAGGATATAGAAATGTCCGTGATTTTTGAACTGCTGTTTTGTCATGCATTTAGTGTTTAACTGTTTTTATCCATTCTACATCCCCTCAGAGGCACTGGTGGGTTGTGAGGTGATAAACAAATGCCATAGATAGATAGATAGATAGATAGATAGATAGATAGATAGATAGATAGATAGACAGACAGACAGACAGACAGACAGACAGACAGACAGACAGACAGTTCCCCCCCCCTCTTTATCCTTGCAGCCCACTCACCTACCCCCAGACCCCTCAAAATCTGGTCCAGAAGACTGAAGAATCTTCTAGAGCATGTTTTAGGTGGCATGGCTGCATGGGAGAGGGAAAACAAAGCGAGTTGCATCATATTACTGGATACCCACTCCCAGGATGTTGGATTTAAGTCCAAATGCAGCTACATCATAGGTGATTGGAATGGAGTTGTTGATCCTAATAAAGATAGGTGTACATTAAAGGAGTTAAGGAAGACCAAGGGAGACTACCCAGAATCTTTTTAAAATATGCAGAGTATTTGGGGGTATTAGATGGTTGGACATATTTGCAGCCAAATTCCAGAGACTATATTTTTTTTCAAACCATCATAAATATTTCTCTAGAACAGATATGTTTTGGATTTCTAAGAATACAGCTATTTTAGTAAAGAAGATGGACATCTTGCCAAAAACTTTCTCAGGTCTCAATCCCACGTTCTGAAAACTGTGGAAACACAGTTTAAATTATGACTAAATGAGTATCTACTTCTGAAGATGGAAATCCTACAACAATGCAAACAATTGAGGTAATTATTTGTACTGAATTTAAATAAGGTTACAGATCCCACAGTAGTTTGGAATGTATGTAAAGCTTACATGAGATGACAGTTTATATAGTATGGCTCCAGACTGAAAAAAAAAGAAAGAAAGAAAGAACAGAAAAGAAAAGAAAGACAATGTAGATTGATGGATGGAATACCAAATGATAGAGTGAAAGCTCAAGGAAAAATTTGATAAAAAGATTCAACAAAAAATTAAGATACTTCAACAACAGTTCTCACTCTTCACAGTTCAAGAAATGAATGCTAAGCTACTATATCTTAAACAAAGGAACTCTGAATTTGCAAATAAACCAGGGAAGTGTCTGTCTTACAAGCTGAGACAGGAAAAGATAAAGAAATATGTCACAAAGATCAAGAAGGGAGATCATTAAAAAAACAGTTAACTTGAAAATATCAAAAGCCTTTGATGAATATTACAGACGCTTTTATGTGAAGGGCAATGAAAAAAATCTCAGATATGGAAGATTATTTGGATCGAGTTCAACTGGATAAATTACATTTGTAAGAAAAGCAAAGTTTGAATGGGCCTGTGACAACTACAGAGCTTACTGAAGCAATTATAAAGATTAAAGCTGGGAAAGTTCTAGGTCCAGATGGATTATCTACAGTATATTATAAAAAAAATCTGAAGATGAGTTACTTCAATCACTAAAGATGGTGTGGGATGAGTTATTAAGAAAAGGACAAACGCCGCATTCTGGAAGAAACACCTACACTACAGTGATTCATAAAGAAGACACAGATGAGACATTAACAATGAATTACAGAGCTATTTCATTATTAAACAATAGCTATAATATACTAACTATTACTTTGGCAAATAGTATTGCGGAAACATATTTCTCAGTATATCCATGATGATCAGAGCAGAATCTTGCCAAAAATACAAGTAAGGAATAATGTAAGAACTGTTCTTAATATTACCAAACACTTGGAATATCATAATGGCAAAAAGGCTCTTTTGATTTTTTTTTAAATGCAAATATGCATTTGATAACATTGCTCGTATTGGAGAAAATGGATTTTGGTGATTGGGAGGGGCAATAAACACAATATATTTACTTCAAAAGGCCCAGATTTTGGTAAATGACAATGCAACAATACTGACTGAGGTACAAAAGGGGCCTACACAAGGTTGTTCCCTCTCACCTTTGCTTTTTCTTTTGGTGTTGGATATTTTACTAAAAGATATTAGACAAGGTGACAGAATCTGTGCAGTGGAGATAAAAAAAGAACAGTGTAAGTTGTGGGCTTATGTAGATGAACTTCTGATGATGACACAAAATCCATTGGATTCAGTAAAGTTTCTTTTGGAAAAAGAAAAGAGGTGTTCCATACTCTGCATTTAAAGTGAACTGGGATAAAACAAAATTGTTGATTAAAAATATGACTTCAGAAGAGGAACATGAATTAACTGCTCTTTCCAACTTAAAAGTGGAAAAAAGGGGAATTAAATATCGTGGAGTTACTGCTACGAAGAATAATAGTTTATTGTTTCAAAACAATGGTGAAAAAGTCTGGAAAGAAATTAAAAGGGATTTAGAAAAACGAGGAAAGTTAAATTTATCCTTTTGGGGAGAATTACAGTAATAATAGCAAATGTTTTGCCAAAATTTTTATTCTAATTTCGAATGATCTCTATCATAAGAAATAGAATGCCCACTGCACCCTTTGTACAATGGCAGAAAGAAATTTCCAGATTTGTTCGGTAGGCAAGGAAATCCAGAATAAAATTTAAAATGTTGTGTAATGCTAAAGAATGAGGTGGTCTAGCAATTCCTAATATGAAATTGCATTATGAAGTCTTTTCCTTTCTATGGTTGAAGGAATGGATATTACTTAGAGATGAGAGATTCTTGGAACTAACATTCGGTTGGCAAGGTTATTTTTAGTAAGATAAATGTAAGGCATGTGCTGAATTTAAAATCACTGTATTAGAATGGCTTTTCTATGATGAAGTATAAATATAAGCACAGACTTTTTCCTAATATAATATTAGTCACCTCACTGCAGGAAGTCTTTTCCAGGAAATAATTGGTTAAAAATTGGAGATAGTTAATGACGTTTTGCATTTTGAACAGCTAAGAGTTTAAACCAAGTGAGATGCTTTTTAAGGAAGGCAAATATCTTAATTGGTTTGCTTATACAGAACTTAAAGATAGATTTAATCAGGATAAAAGAGATCCAGCCATAGAAGTTGGACAGAAAGAGTTTTATTTAGAGTTGGATAAAGATGACGACAATGTAATTTAAAAAATGTACAAGTCCCTTTTGAAATTTGAGACAGACGAACCTATACAAGAATACATAATAAAGTAGGCCCCAAATCTTTGGTACAATGTTTAAATTGATATATGGGGGGAAAGTGGTCTAAATATATAAAATTTACTTTGTGTAGTAATTTAAAAGAAAACATATATAAGATGATGGTGTCTAACCCCAAATAAGCTATCAAAAATGTTTTAGAATGTTTCATATCAGTGTTGGGGATATCAAAACAAAGAGGGCTCTCTTTCCCCTATGTGATGGACTTATAAGAAGGTGAAAAGTTATTAGTCTAACTAAGAGTTACATGTTAATGTAAAAAAAATTAAAGTTCGGTTTTGCAATGTCACTATAAATGTTTTTGCTGGGCATTATGGATTACTTTGATATATAACAACAACAGTAAGAGTATTGTTTGCTCAAACCTGAAAACAGACTAAAGTACTGATAACGGAAGAATGGATTGTTGCTGACTTAGACCAAATTGCCAAACTCATGTGGATTTTAAAAGATAAGCCAACTGAAGACTGTTCGAAAGACTGGAAACCACTTATGGACTTTTTGAGCAATAAGAAATATAACAATGCAATAATCTTTGCTTATGGTTACTAGTTATTCTAGCAGGATTACTTAGTTGGATCTGTAATAGTAGAATAATTTTTTTTTTCTTTCATTACACCTTGGCTTGGGGAAGGATCAGACCTCTTTCGTGTTTCAGTAAATTAGCGCTTACTGTTTTAGTTAGTGTTCAGTGTTTTTGTTTAGTTTGTTAGCACTGTGTTTTAGTTTTATTCTTTTTTTTTTAATCCTGCTTTTCCTTTTGCTTTTTTTTGGATGTATATCTCATTGATTTTGAATTAGATTGTTAGTAGAAAAACTAATAAATAAACAATTAAATGTAACTGCATCAACAGTTTCTGCATGATTATGTGACATCAGCTTACATTCAACACTGAATTTGCCTTTTCAAATAATGGATTTATTAATCAAAATCTTTTTACCCCAGCCCTCATGTCCAAATGTCAGTAGGTCTGTGAGGGAACAGTCAATAAAAAGAGACTTGTAAATCATATGAAGAAAATGTAAACCACTTAATATAATCAAAATAAAGCCCTCATTTGAACAGACCACATAGTGATCAGTAAGCCTGCAAAACTAACAGCTAGGCTTTAGCCTCATAGAGGTTAGGCTAAAGATGTCACCTGTCAAACTTTCAAGATGAGGGCAATAAGCTTTCTGTTATGATCCTTCACCTTTTGTAGATGCTTACTTCCAATTTAGACGTCATTAAGCATATATGTGAAGTCAGAATTGCTTCTCTCTGGGTTAAATCCTGTCTTACTCCTGAATAACACAGACCTGTTGGATCAATGTGATTTACCTTTGGGTTATCATTCAACAATTGACTGAATGGGTCTGCTCTCACAGGGATTAACCAAAAATACCAACCCCTCTCTTTTGAATGTACATAGCTTTGACTTGTAGTATTTATCTCAAATATGAAGTAAATGTTGCATCCTCTCCCAATTTCTCTTTGGACCCGGAATTCAACTTTTTCCTTCTGTCCATATAAGCTGAACTGAAACTGCTGAGAGCCCAGGGTAAAATTTTTACCTATACATGGCTAAACTGAATAATCTTAGGCAAGCGTTATCTCATGACAATTCATGACAATTAAAAAAAAAAATGAGAGGAGTGATACACTTGCTGTTACTCCATATCAATACAGCAGAGGAAAAGAGGTGAAACTAGTAAGAGTTTATATTCCTTTCATATTTGTAAATGAATTACCAGAACTTCAAGCTGTTTGAATGTTTAATCCATTCTGAAAGATGAATGACTTGAACTGGGATTCTGTTTTCTAGTTCCTGCCAATTATTTTTTCACTGCCATCTAATTTTTCAATTAACTTTTACAATGCTGCTGCTGTTTTTGTTTTTGCTCTTCCAGTTTTTAGGATGATTGTATATACGTGTGTTCTCACAAAAGGCTTTTGAGTGTCATATTATAAATTATTCCTTAAAAAACAGGATCCAGGCATAGAGGCTTTATTAACACCTTGATTATCTATAAAGTATCAAGAGTTACTCTTGCTGCAGTATGAAATTCACTTGAGAATGTTGACTTTTTTTTTTTTTTTTTTACAAAAAGGGAGAAGGGAACAGATGACTCAGTAAGAGTTAGTGACATTTCATTTAACAAAAACATACGGAGGAGAAATTGTTATGAAGCAGAGACCGAAAAGGAAAAATAAAAAAGAGAAAGAAAGAAGCAAAAGCAGACAATTCCTCATGTTACGTCTGGTGAACCAAGAGGGAAATCTCTACACCCACGGACTGGGATCTATTCCAGGAGAGAAACCTTAGACCACTACGTCAACCTCTTACAGTAAACATGTTTTGTAGGTTTATGTGGATCGGCTAATTTTTTGCTTTTAAAAAGATAGGAATGGTTGGGATAATTTTTTAAGGAGGGGGGTCTCAAAATGCTTAAAAGATTTGCTTACACTGGAGAAAAAGGCCTTATGTCAGTACAACATTTGCCAAGTATCCTACCCAAGTATGCAAGATGCCGTCTCCAGTCAGAATGTGCCGGAGGAGTGAGGAGTGATACACCACAAAAGTTTCCATTGTAAGGCTGCCACATCTGCATCAGCCTGGCTGACTCACAGCCAAAGGCAACTCCCTGCCTGGCTAGAGTCCAACAAAAGTACACCAGAGCAATTTATACCTTTCCAAAATGCAAATAATTCAAATTACAGACATAACATAAAGCTGAAACGGTCACATTTCAGGCATTCCCTTTAAAGTTTAACTCAATGAAAGTGATTCTCTTCAACTGGATTGCGTTGTTGTTGTTTTCTGTATGTAAAATGGCAAAAAGTGAAAAACATCCGAATACCCAACTTTTATTTCCCGTCCACTCCCCACCTCTCTCCTGAAAATTTGGGGTGGGTGGGTGGGTGTATACTCTGTTTTCAATAAAGTGAATGTTTTTTTTTTCAGTTTAAAATTTTGTCCAAAGGTTGAAGTAGTAATTTCAACACCAAAATCCTAAACCAGTTCTTCAAGAAAGCAATATTAATTACGTAAATTTCTTAAAATAGCACCCTGCTTGTTGTTTGCCCCAAAGTGCTCAGTCTAATGTAGAATTCTGGACAGGAGATTCCATTCTAAGATGACATCCATCATGGGAATAGGTATTCACTGCTGACACCAGTGAAGCCAATCATTATGTACTTTTCTTACCTAAGGGAAACAGACTCACTAAACAGCAGTAGAGCTTTCCTGTTTATACAGCTGAAGGGGGAGCAGAGGGAAATCCCGAAACAAGTAAAGTCCACAAGTATAATTTGAGGCTTCCACTCCTACTTTAACGGGCTTTCAATAAAGTCCACTATAGAAAACAATACAGATGAGAGACAGTTCAGATGTTTGCTTCATGCACTCAAGTCTCTCACTCTCTTTTGTACGCATCTTTTTTCTCCCTCCTACATATGCGAAGGGGTTAACCGGACTTGTTTTTCCTCAAACATTTCTGTGGCAGCTTTCATGTTGGCAGAATACCAGAGGAACCGCAATTAACTCCTTCAAATACACACTTGTATGTTGTTGTGGAGAACAGCACTGCTACAAAGAAACACGGATTTGGTTACACATCAAGGGAACGTGTAGAATCCACACTGTAGATGAATCCCAAGAGGCAAAAAAACAAAAAACAAAAAACCCCTGTTATTGAGCGAAAGGAATAACAAAACCCCACAGTGACTTTTCCTTGCTGTGGGACAGAGATAGATGTTTCTACAGAAGGAAATAAGTGAGTCAGTCATCTTTTAGGTACTTAAGTTCATGTTTTTCACATGAAGGCAAAGAGGTTCTGTCCGAAAGCCTGACATCTGGAGATTGATAACAGCAGTGGGCAATTCTGCACACCTACCTCATTTCATGACTATATACCCCGGTTTTCAATTGCTAAAAATATAAGCAGTCTTCTGAAATGAAATGTCTCAGCACTGAATGGATCTTTGTAATTCATTCTGTATCAACTGTTCTCTGCAGAGTTAAAAAGGAAACTGCAGAAGTCAGAAAGTAAAAATATTCTAAATCCATTAGGGAATTCCCTGCAGCGTGAGTCACAGAAACGGCTTCCCCACCACACCCATCAAGAAGATTTCCACATAAAAAAGGCATTGTGGGCTTGTTCTAACACACCAGCAGCAAAAGCAAAGAAAGCTTTTTTGTAAATCTCACCACCTTGGTTATTTCCATAAAGTGGAAATATTATTGCTGGTTATTAAGCTCAGTATTTTTCTTCCTGTGGCGTGTGTGTGTGTGTAAATAAGGTCTGGGTAACTCTGATCAGACTATATAGCGGTGGCTGCCAACGGGCTTGACTGGAACACACTAGGCCACATATGCTCCCCACCCTACCTGTGAGAAGTGGCAAGGAGGGGGTTACTAAGAAAAAATGGCTAAATTCCTAATTAATAAGGTCCATGAATTATATTTTGATTAACATTAAGATATTTAGCCTGCATAGTGCTTTCTCACAACTTCATTTCATCTTCTCCTTTGCAGAATTTGCATTAGGTCACTATCCTTCATATAGCTAGGAGATAGTAAGTGACCTGTTGAAGTCTTCCTAGTCAGTTGGAATGTGAACTCAGAGTGTTTAAGATCTACTCTCAGAAACTCACTGGCTGGCTTCCTTTTTCCAAGATGTAGCTACACAAATTCTATGAAACGTGGTAGTGGGTCATGGCTGCGTAGCTCTGTTTGTGTTACTTCAGAATCTGATCTACTTATCAATCTGCTGATGTATTTAGATTGGTCTGAAGACCTTTTCAATGCTGCATTGTTCAGTATTGTCCCCTCGGGACACCTGTCAAGCTCCTCCTCTTATCATTTCAGCTAGGCACTGAAAACACGTTTAAACCTGTGAAGATCTGTGATATGCTGCTTATTTTATTTGATTTTGTTGCTGCTATGAAATGCACCTTGCTCGTTCTGTAATTGTCCTTTTAAATTTTCCTGCTCTTTTTGCTGTACTTCCAGGAAATGCTGTTTTTATTATGATTCCGAGATTTTGTAAATAGTCTTAAGGTGAAGCTAGACCTCAGCATGGATCTCTATAAGGGCCACTAAGCACACCTCCGGTGTCATTCATCGATGTTCATCCATCCCCGATCAGAATGCATATGACTCTCAGTTTGTGCAGAGCATATCTGATTGAGAAGCCAGTGGTGTGGAGTGTTGGACTAGGACTTGCGGAAACTAGGATTCAAATCCCTGCTCAGCCATTGGGTGGCCTTGGTCAAGTCACATTTTGGCAGAGCAAGGCAATGGCAAACTCCTTCTGAACAAATCTTGCTGAGAAAACCTTGTGATAGATTTGCCTTAGGGTCACCATAATTTAGAAACAAGCTGGATGCACAAAGCAACAACAAAATGCCTGAGCTGATCCTTGGAGACTTCAGCCACCACAGAACATAACAATTTAGGTGGGGAGAGCCTTTTGTGCAATTGCTTGTAAGGAGACAGTTTCCTCTTAGGGCCCTCAATCATAACATGGCTGATGTTGTAGCCACTCCTTCTAATTCTTCAGAACTCGTTTCCTTATGAGCTCTAATCTTGTGGTTAATTCCTGAAGGGAAGGAAGGATTCTCAAATGAGCTGACATGCATGCTGGAAACCAATCAAAAAGTCATACAACAGTGCCCATACCACTCTGCTCTGAGATAGCATCATTTCTCAGGGGATAAAGCAGCTAGATCAGACATCTTTCCACAAGCAACAGCAAATGACAGTAGTTGCTGATATGCTCTGCCATTGTGAGGCTATGTTGTAATGCCTTCTCTATAATATAAACTATATATACCCATAAGGTATTTACATACATGTATCAAATGTGGCTTCTAAACCAGTCAATTAATTTTTGCATCTAAGACATCATTCAAAATTTTGTGATCCTAACTTTTCAGTTGATCAGGATGGTTAATTAAATCACAGTTCGTTTGGATCATTAATGAGATCATGCAGAATTCTGCTTCAGGCCACATATCGCTGAAGGAATTCTCAGTCACTCAATGTCTCCATGTCTGCAATATAGCTATTTATGAAATCTATAGACCTCACTCTTCCACATGAACACTCTCAACACATGGAAGACAAATGGACAAAACATTTCAATACAACTGGAAAGATTACCCCCACTCTCTCCTAAAAGGAACCCTGGAGACAAAGTTCAGAATTTAGAACAGATATATTGAATTGACTGTTGAAAAGCTGCATCAATACTAGCGTAAATCCTACTAAATATATTATTATATACATGGGAAAGCCAGACTGCTTTCTGACATATAGGGCCTGCTTTGTATCTGACATATAGGGCCTGCTTTATACTTCCCACAAGGTGGAATAGGAAAATAATAAAAAAGGCCTTGGAAGGGGGCAGAACAAATGGGTACAGCTTCTCATTTCAGAGAAGAAACTGAGTACCATTCCCCATCAGAGCAGAATAAGACTGAGGTAAACTATGATCATCTACAGAGAAGGGAAAGAGTAGTAGCAGGGAAAGGGACCTTGTGTGTTTTTCCTTAAGGGTTAAGGGATCCTCCCAGCTTCACTGTTATTCCACCATCTCCTTTGGTTTCTGAGCATCTTCCATCAGGAACTCTGGACTTTGGAAAGTCAATAATCAACTACATAGACACAAGCTCAATGTTGTAATTACAAAAGCAAAGCCTGACACTTTTCCCAAAAGTAAATAATTTAAGACTCAGCTCATCAACGCTTCTTTTTTACTTTTTAAAAATTGAAACAACAAACTTCTTTATGAAGTTTCTTGAGTTCCTAGTGATCGAACTCAAAAATACATCTAAGGAGGGATGCTCTATCCCCATGAAAGATCCTATCCAGATGCATTGTGTGGGAGCACAGATACTTCCACAGTCCAATCTGGGAAAGCTATACTTTCTCCTCGCCATTTATTCGGGTATAGCATCCTCCCTTCAGTGCACTGTGGGCCAAGATGGACACAAATATCACTGGTAGTGTTGCTGTCACTTTGTCACAACAGAACAATAATTAAAGAAATGAAAGAGAGGCCTCACACTGTTTCTGCCAGCCTGTGCACTTTTTTGCCTCTCCTCTTCACCCCTCCCAAGTATGTATGAAGAAATTCTCTATGGAATGGTCATAGTAAATCCCCCCGGAAAATGGTAAAAGGATTCCTACCTCCTATTTAACATGGTTGATATCTTCATCAACATAGTTCCAAACAAACTCCACAAGAATTTAAGATTATCTGAATTCACCTTCAATAAAAAAAGCCATGCTCCACCTCTGCATTAATGGACTATCAATAAAATGCACTATAGAAAACCATGTAGACTAGGGGCTTTATTACACAAGGTAAGTAAATTGCAATTATAGCACCACAACAGTGCCAGTGTATTGTAGCAGTTTGAGTGTTGAATTATGACCCTGGAGACCCTGGGTTTTATGCCCCACTTGGCCATGGAAACCCACTGGGTAACCTTGGGCACATCACACACTTTCAGCCACAGAAAATCCCACCATAGCTTCATCTTAGGGTTGCCAGAAGTCAGAAACAACTTGAAGGTACACAACAACAACAACAACAACAACAACAACATCTTTGGCTAGGATTCATCACATTTCCTTGTTTCTCTTCTGTTGTTCTCCTGGTGGAAGACCATTTGAAAAGTGTTTCTTTTACAAAGGAGATCATTAATGGATTTTTTGTGTTAATAAAAGAAACAGTGTTCAAACCGTCTCCCTCCAGAAAAGAAATGGCATCATGTGATATGGCCCAGCCAAAAACACTACTACCCTGCTGCAATTGCTATTCACCTGCTTCATGTGATAAAGCCCCAGAAAGTTGGTTTCATGTGCCCAAGCTCCCAGGTAACGGTGCACATATTTTCTTTCCACCACACATACGTGAAGGAGTTAACATTAAGTCCAAGGCCCATGTGCAATACTGGTTAGAGTTTTGGACTTGGGAAGATCCAGGTTTGAATCCCCACTGAAAAAAAGGGCCCATTGGGTGACTATGAACTTAGGGCCTTTCTGCACTACATTGTTCTAGTGCTATTATTCCACATCCTATGGAACCCTGGGGTTTGCAGTTTAGGGAGGGGCCTTTAGAGTTCTCAGCCAGAGAGCTCTTTGGTCTCAGTAAACTACAAACCCCAGGATTCTACAGGATGTTGAAAGTCGAATAATAGCACTATAACAGTGAAGTGTAGAAAGGCCCTTAGTCCCACACTGTCACAAACTAATCTACCTCTCAGAGTTGCTGTCAGAGTAGGGATGGGGCACGAACTCATAGGAAATTCAGAATATAAATGTAATATTAAAGGAAACATGTTAGCAGTTTGGGACTAACCTCCTCTGTATTCCTCTATACTCAAGTTGCTTTGAGTCCCATCCTGGGAAAAACATGGGACATAAATTAATAAAATAAAATAAAATAGACGAGAAAATAAAATAAAATAAAAATTCTGTGGAATTTCATTATGAATAGCCATACAGAGGCTGTACTGTACACAGGCCTACTTGGAACCAACTCCACCCCCCAGAATCAGTGGGAGCTGTTTTCCTTCTGTCTCTCTGTCAATCAATCAATCAATCAATCAATCAAAGTTTCAGCAAGTGCAGTAGACGTAGCATATTATATAATATTTAATATTTGAATAAAAAGTTTATTTATATACTTGGGGGAGCTTAGAAGTGTCCATTTACAAATTACTTCATGTTATGCAAATTTACAGTTGTGTTATCCCATAAACAACCATTTAGCACTGTCAATGTTCATCCTTGCATCTTACTGCAGAAGCTGTACACACTGCATTTTTTTAAAAAAAAATCTTCTTTTTAATTACCCTTCTCATCCAAGACCAAACATTTGAAATTGCACAAGCATGTAAAAGAACTAGTGACCTCAATAGCCCTTACAGAAATACTGTACAGTAAGACCCAGTAATAATGATACCTCCTTACATGTATGGAATGCATCCCATACTATCTTTACCTTTTCCTGTGGTGCAGAGTTAGGAAAATCTGAGAAGTATTTCCTACAAGCTACGTTATGACTACTGTAGACGTGTGAAAGGATTCCACAGAGCAACGATTCCATCACCTGACGAAACTCTCTGCTAAAGATATCTGTAACCAGAAGGCCAGAGACCCCTTTATACACTAATACCACTCCAGGACATAGGTCTAACTGACCTTCACATTAACTCTTGTGCTCCAAACTGTACAGTTCTCAGGTTTCTAGCCCCTCTTGTTGGCAGAAGCTTTTGGGCCTGTTGCACATGAGCTGACACATAAACTGACATTGGAACAAGTGAAATGGGTGGGGTGGAGAGGCAGACGCAGAAAACAACATTATGCATAAGGCATGTGATCGAAGGATATTCTGCCACTTAGTTTACTACGTGAGCTACAGCTTGACAACCAGTCTGAAACTTGACCCCTTCTTGGTTGGTTGCCCCTCAAACTGTGACTGCTACTGGCAATGGAAAGACCAATGGAAAGATCTCTGAGAATGTAAGATCTTTTACCAAATGGAGTTCAGCCAAAAGTCTTCTCACTTGTCTCCATGTCTCATCTCATCAAAACAGACACCAAACCTTGAGCCTCCAAACACAGCCCTGCAATATGAAATGACTACAGTAGCCCAGCTTGTATCCAAAGGCTAGAAACATATTTGAGGGACATGTCAGTTTCTGGATGATTCTATTCTTTACAATATATCTTTTGGAGATTTTTTTAAAGCAATCACCTTGAAAATCAGCCTTTTAAAAAGCCACTCTTCAAAAATGTAAGTCATATAACACAGAAAAATTGCATTAGAAAAATATTTTAAGCTACTCAGACTTTATTATATTTCATTCACTACTACAGCTAAAGAAAGATGCATTTATACCTTCCAGATTCTACAAATATAACACAAGAGTGGTGTTTGTCTCAGTGCCTTACTACCTTCATTAGACAGAAAAGGCACTAAGTAATGTATGCCAAGGTATCTGCCTTGTGAATGCAAATTTAAATGTAGAACTGTAGGATAAATCTGATTTTTCAGACATCTGTTCTCCCTGCTGCATCACATTCCAAAATGTACCATAACAATAAATTAACAAGATTTTGTTAATAAATTAACAAAATCAAATTGATCCACTCTCTCAGAGAGAAAAAATATGTAGAAAACAAGGTACAAAAGTCAGTGAACTTCACTGGTCATTAATAAATATAATTACAAGGGATTCAGTTCAATAATTTCAAATTAAATATTTGATGCTAACTTGAGAAGAGGATTCTTGTTTGACTTCTTCACACTTAACCCACTGAAATCAACTATGGCCCTTTCCGCAGCTTACCTCTGTCTGGCGTGGTCATGTGGGGATCACACGAGCAGCCTCTTCTGTGAGGCGCTCATGTCCCCTCTGCTCCTTTTCCATGGCGGTTGCCTGCTGGCCGGCAGGCAGCATGAAAGCTCCGCCTCTTCCCTCCGCAGCGTAGCCGGGTATTTTCCCAGGCTGTGCTGGGGGAAGAAACGCGAGGGCCACGGCTCCGGAGGCTCTGCACGGATTGTAAGTGCATGTGGGGCCCCGGAGCGACACACGATCGAGCATTATTTTCAGCCAAAAGCCTAAAATGAAATACTGTGCGATTGGTGCCTGCTGGCCCCGGCAGCGTTGTGCAATTGCGAGGATGTCATGTGAAACGCTCCTCGCAGTCACACAACACTCCGGAGGCCCTTTCGCAAGACAAATGCCATGCGAAAAGGGCCTATGTTTAAACTAGTCATGAGTTCCAATTAAGTCTCATTCAATTCAACAGGTCTAATGTAAAAATTCAAAAAATCCATATCCAACACATCATGAAATCAAATCTGTTTCTCAACAACATATGACTTGTTTCTAAAAGTGAATGAATACCTAATTTCTACAGTATATTATACAGCTACGCATCACTAACTGCCTGTGAACTCATGTGGTTTGTAGTTTGGTGAGTTTGGTGAGTCTCTGGAACTCTCTGGCTGCAAATTCTAAATGCCTCTCTCTAAACTGCCAATCTCACAATTCCATAGGATGGAACGATGGCAGTTAGTGGAATAACAGCACTATAATTGTGTAGTGTAAATGGGCCCCAAGAAGCTGCATACAACAGAAGGCACGACCAGCTGTATCCACTTTATTAAATGATTCCGATTTCTCCAGCTGGCTGTGTGGACTTATCTTGAAAACATCCTTAACAAGCACAGACATGGTTCAAGGGAGGTCCGTTATCACAGCAAAATTATGTCGGCACTATTGGTACTGCACGGTGTGTTTTCAACTTTTGGTTCTCCAGGTGTTTTGGACTTCATCTCCCAGAACTCCTAACCCTACCCACTGGCCATGCTAGATGGGTTTTCGATAAGGTAGTCCAAAACATCTATAGCTTGAGAACCACTTACTCTGCCATAGGCATCCCCAGGAGGGCTGCTGAAATATTCCCATACTTTTCATAAGGTGAATTATGAACAAACCACACAGAACATTTCAGAAATGCTTTACCAAATTATTTTAAATTGCCAGGCTAAGTCTGAAATCTATCTTTGTTTTGTTTTTGGAGAAACATGAAACATGTACTCACAATACTTAGGTCTTCCACACATCAATGTACCTTGGCCAATCCAGTTAAAGTTATATTTGAAGATCATAATATCTTTTGGCAGATTTTTTCAAAAAATTAATCTCATTACTGTTCTTTTTAATCCTTCACTCAATGCTATGAAATACATCTATCCCATATTAAACAGTAAGATAAACAGGAAAAATGAACTCTGCAAACAGGAGTTTGTGGCAGCCAAACTAGTGACTAAATCTACTGCCATAAGGAAATAATGAATTTTAAAAAGTTGAATGTTTAAAATTTAGCTTGCACCTCCCACTCTTCTTCTTCACAAATCTGTGGCTGAGAATCTTGAATACTTTTTTAAAAGAAAGCTTTTATCACTGAAAAAGTCAGTTTTATGTGTAGGCAGTAAATTATGGATGAAATCTTGTACTTTTGTAGGACCTTAATTATTAAAAAAGTTATAATCAAAAATTGGAAAGTTTACTTTTTTGCAGCACAACTCTCAAAATCCCCCATCTCCAGTGGCCATGCTGGCTAAGGAACTCCTGGAATTGAAAAGGGAAAAATTTTGAAAAGAGAAATTGCTGTCTTTTGAAAGGACAGCAATTTCTTTCCTTTCTTGAACCTACCCAGTGCTCTTTGTATATAAATTAGTTCTGCTCTTAAACTAAGCCCTTTTCTGTGACACTTCACCCCTTTTTTACAATATGTATTTTAAGCAACTGGGCCTGTTGCCTGGCCATTCCATTCAGAGTAGGAGACACACAGACGAGGAACATTACAGGTGATGTTC
The DNA here is from genome assembly GCA_030412105.1 of Cyclura pinguis. Lineage (NCBI taxonomy): Eukaryota > Metazoa > Chordata > Lepidosauria > Squamata > Iguanidae > Cyclura > Cyclura pinguis. The sequence continues at coordinate 185,273,432 of CM059602.1, forward strand.
ACACAGACAGCTTCTCCTGCTTGTTTGCCAAAAGGCCTCAATGAGGGAGTTAAGCTAAGAACACTTATCTGCTGCTGACTTGAAGTTCAAGTACGGATTTGATTGCTCTTCAGGGATTCCCTTTCGTATGAGTCATTGTTAAGACAGGCGAATCCCCCCACTGCCCCCCCCATGCAAGGATAATACTATTTGTCCAGAGATCACAGCTGCTGAAAGCTAGCCCTTAAAAGAAGGCATTGCATATGCCTTCAGCTCAGAATAACAGTCAATGAAGTATAATGCACTGAAATGCTCTGTAGAACCACATACCATATAAATAGATCATACTGATTAATACAGGTCGGTAGTTTAGCTCTTCCTTTTATGTCTAAGACTTTCAGTTGTGCTAGCTCAGTTTAGAAAGGGTAAAAAAAATGCACACACATTTTAAAAAAAATGTTACTAAGTCATGCCATGGTAACATTGGCAAAGGCAGAAACTATTTGCCATCCACAGAGCAATCAATTATTTGCAATTTAGAAATATAAATGATGTTACAATACTTTAGTCTGCAATCCAGGGATAGGAATCATGCACTTGTGTTGTCAAGAATGCAACTCCCAATAGCCCTAGCCAAGATAGAATAAGTAAGGAATGCTGGGAATTGCAGTCTAACATCATCTAGAGGCTGCATGTTTCCTAGCTCTGCAGTAATTCTGTGCACACCAACCTGGGAACAAATTCCATTCAATTCAGTGGGGTTTACATCTGAGCAAACAGCACAACTAGAAATATTATCAGTCCATATATGTACTTGCTGATGAATCATGTGACTGCTACTTCTTCTAACCATTAATAGGCACTCCATGGAAAGGCTTCTCATGTACATGCAGTTCCATTTGTTTTATTCAGCGTCCTCAACTTTGTGCCTTCCAGATGTGTAAAACAACAAATACCATCACCAAAACCAGCATAGACAATAGCCGGACTTACTGGGCATGATTAGAGTTAGAATCTAATGCATCTAAAGGGTACCAGGATGGGGAAGGCTGTTGTTACTGGTTCTCTCAAAACACTGTGTGGATTCTCTTTCTCTAATCTACTCTCTACAATCCTTGACTGAGCAGATGGGGAATCCTGGATTACATCTAAGCTTGTCTCCTTCCTTGGAGCTGGGAAGTAAGATACCACAAGTAATGATACTACCTGTAATAGATAACTTCAGAGTAGTGGCAGTCATACCAAGGGCATAATGATGTTTGTTTTACTAAATGACATCATGATGGCTCAAACTGTCACCTTTTTTAATGGGATAAATAACATTTATTCATTAGTCTTAATATTTGCCCTTCCAGGGTTACTTTGGTCCACTTTTGCATTTTAACTGTATTTTTAAAAAGACAGAAATGTCTTAGTTCAGTAATATGGTATTAACACATCAGTCTTCAAATAATGAGCAACAAGTAACAGTAGGATCCAAAGAGTAATCAGTACGAGTTCTGATCCTTTCCATTCCTCTTCTTCACACAGCCTTTGTTTCTGGCTTCACAGTTTTAAAGACATGCTCTTGCTGTGAACCTTTATTTACTTATTCTATGTTCATAGAGAAGAAAGTGAAAGAGAGAGGCTATGAAAGGCCATTTGTTTGACTGCAGTTCAATTTGACAGTTGAAAGAGAGTGTCTTACTCAGCAAAAGCACACGTGCCTCTAATGCCTCTAAGGTATTGTGCTGTCAGGGATAGCTATGGACTGCTGAGTGGAACGGCTATCTCTTTGGAACTCTGTGAATGTTGAGGGTTAAACAGTCATGATTAGCAAAGCCTCCATTTGAATGGCTGAGAGAAGCAAAGTGCTCAAGACTGTTAGGAGACAGCTTAAAGTTCAAGGGGTTTCAGGAAGCAGCTATGGAATTCTGGTTTGCGCCAGTATCTCAGAAACCATTTCCAAAACAAGAAAGCATTAAAAAGGCTCCTCCTCTTTCACCCTCGCCTTTACCAGCACTGCCATATTATACACATCCATCCATGTTTCTAGCCCTGCTTTTTGAGTAGGGCCTTACTTTCTTTCTATATTTACATAACTCTCAACTCTTTTAGCATTTTGATAGAAAAATGACTGACAGGCTTGATCCAGCAAGGTGTCAAATACCTTCCCACACCCTCTGGGTCCCTTGAAGCTTAAAATGGAGTCAAGAGCTTTCCAGGAGTGCTTATAAATGGAAAGGCAACAAAAGTACGCTTCTTCAACTGTAAAGCTTTTGTTGGTGATGGTGCTCTTAGAAAAATGTCTCTGTACCACTACTGGTCAGGTTTTGGTCATTTAGAACTGAGAAAAAGTACCATTTGTGATTGAAATTGGGATCTAAGATCTAATAAGATCAATCATACCTTCAAAGGTCCATTTATAAATCATTTTCAGACTCTGTCCAGAGTCTTTACATAGATTCTATACCATTACAATAGGCTTTCCCAACCTTTCCCAATAGCCCTCCAAACAGACTACTTACCACTCTCATCACTGCCAACAAGCATAGCCATTAGCTTGTCTTGGCTAGTGATGATGGCAGTTGCAGTCAAACACAACTGGAGGGCACCCAGTTTAGGAAAAGCTCATTGTCTCACTTTCATCCTTCAATGCAAAAGATGTCATTAACAGGAAACTTTTTATCAATACAAGTCCATAGCTTAAGGGTCAAATTTGGTATGATACCGGATAGCAATGAATGTATGCATTTTCTCCAGAAGTGTGGAGGCCAACAGAAGGGATGGATGGATCTCTACTTCCTCTTTGGTCTGTGTACAAGTTTAATTCAGCTCTTTTTCTTTAATGTGGATTATTTTGAGCCTGTCATGTGTAAACTTGTCAAAGCAGGCACAATAATCTTTAGCTATACATACAGTATCTCTATAAACCTTATGTTACAGTTAATACAGTTAATACACAGTTGCCTGTGTAACTTCCTTGTCTCCTTATCTGCTTTTTCAGTATCAGACATAATCCCCTTGAATAATGTTTTTCATCTCTCACTCTGTCTTCCCTCCCACCTGGTCAAATGGATCTCTTGTTTTCGCTATGGTTCTAAACAGATCATTGCTGGTTTAATATTAGGATAATAAATACACTTTTCATATTCACAAATGTATCCTTAACGCTGAAATAATTAGACGCTTTGTGCTTAATGTTGTTGTATCAGCCCATATGGTGTGTATGGCAAACTGCATTTAAGGATGCTATGCAGTGTGTAAACATGTAGGAAAAGTCAATCTGATCCATCAGTCATTCCATACGGCATAGGCTCATAAAGTATAAAGAGAATTTTGTCCTCTGCAGCTTGCTCAAGAATTTGTATTTGAGAAGAGCTGATTTAAATCAGAAGAACAATGCAGAAGTCAAACTTTCCCTTCAGCAAAAACACTGTTCAGGTTCAGTTTATAGCCAACATAGGCTTTTTTATAGTTAAGAAAAAAAGTGAAAAAATCCCATCATGACTTTCCCACGTCCCATATTCCCATGTCACATATTATTTGGTGCTAAAACTGCTTTCATCAAAAGAAGTGCACACTGGCTTTTCATCTCCTGCATCAGCATAATGTCAGCATACTAACAGCTACTTCACACATCCCTGCACAGTGTAAGAAAACCATGGCACTGTTATGTGTGGATCTATCATAGGATGTACTAAGATCACCCATACCCTCATCTGTCACCAATGGCCTCCTGGTGATTTTCTGCTGCTTACAAGGTTACTCTCTACACAAGAGAATGAATGGATGGCATCAGATACCAAAAATGTCGCCAAGACAACAAAATTTAAAAAAAAAAAGCCAAACAAGTAGGTGAACACATCAGTTTTCTAGGACTCCCAACATCCACCTAAAAGTAACTATATTTCAATTTTTTAAAAAGGGGGAGCTGCTGCTTACAGAAGGCGCTTCTGGCCAATTTGCACTGAACATCTAGTCTCTCAAACTTCTCTGTTACATTTCAACTCATTCGGAGGATTTTCCAGCTTGGAGGACAGCCTTTCCAAGAAGCACGGAAGAAGATGAGGAAGTGTACCTGATTGGATCAGTCTAAGCCATTGTGGAGTGTGTATGTGTGTTTTGATGTACATATAAAGAACAGATGAAGCAAAGGTGGCTATGGAAATGAGTTCACTGCATGGCTTAGCATAGCATAGTAATTCTATATGTGGAAAAACTACTATGCTGAACCTCTTAGCACCCCACGGACCTACCACAACCTGGCTGAAGCACCTCCCATGGCCATTCCATTCCTTGTGGGGAGGGGGGAGTCCCAGAAACACAGCCAGATGCAGAGCGATTACACCACATGCTGGGGTCCATTTGGGTCCTTTGGACATCATGGTGGCTGATGTAATTATTTTATACAGGGGTACAGGATCACAACCAGGTGCTTCTGTGATCCTCCTTCCACTCCCCACTGGGCATGGAATGACTGCAGGTGGGGGCTTTGGTGGGTCTATGGTAGATCCAGTGCTTTGCTCACTACAGAGGGAGGACAGGAATAATAAGCTGTACAGTAACCAGAAACAGACAAGCACAGGTGTAACGTCAACTTGGTTTGTGTATGCCACTGACAGGATGCCATCCTCTGTGTAGGTGCACATGCCATTAAACCAAGGGTTTCAGGCAAGTTCATACAGATGCCAATCATATACTTGTTTTTATAGAACAGCAACATTTGCTGCGAACATTTTTAAGTCAATTAGGAATTTTGAGGCTTTGATATGAAACTCAGTGGCTTCCAAGGAACCATAGGCAGCTCAGAAATGGATTGAGGAGAGAACTACATCTTAAACTTCTGGGGTGAGGAATTCCTCTCCCACATATTTAGAATTAGTTTTACTTTTGAAAGCATATAAACTTTTCTATATCAGACAATAAATGCTTAAGGTGGGGGTGTAATGATTTTTATTCCAATCCATCATCACCATCCATAACATTACAAGCACATACACCTCCACTAGTTTTTAGGACCAGTGTTTGAAATACCTGGAGCTTTCTCCACAAATATGACTTTGGAGTCTTGAAGAAAGTTGTGTCCGCTCAGTATCATTTTCGTTCCACCCATCACATGGTAGCTGTCAACACTTTGCTTCTCTACCAAAGGCAATTCCTGAGCAGACCTTTGAGCTGATGAGATGAAAAAGAAAAGTTCCATAATCAAAACAAAATAAATTATGGTCTGCAGTCTCATACATAAATTAGGGTGAGGGATTTCTAACACTTGAAAAAAATGGCTTACTACTTTTGAGGAATATCTCGCTGACATTTCTGATGACTAACCATTGAAAAAAGTAACATATTATTGTGTTTCTTTCTTTTTTTTTTTTTTACTAATGACCTATTTTTTGGTTAATTTTCATTTCAAAACATTAAAAATACAAAAATTGCCTGCAGTTTTCCCAAGAAAGCAATATTTCAGGAGTATCAGCTAAATATTTCTCTTTATGTCCCCACTCCAAAGAACCGAAGTTACTGGTTGTCACATTACTTTTTAAAAGTGAGCAAACTGCTCACAAAAAAGTAATATGTTGAAGTTACTGCCATTACTTTTATGACATTACTTCTAAATTCTAAGGATTTCATCCTGATCCTCAAATCATGAGCATTTTATCAAGTCTACCCGAATTCAGGAATTTCAATTTTTGCAGGCAGTATTTTAAACTTGCAGCAGTATTTGCTTCTAGGAGATTATTGCTCTGGCTGAATTTCAATAATGTTTCTTCACAAGAACAGTATGACACATTTATCTGTACCTTCAGCCCCTCCTTCACAGAGCAAATGCAAGATGTATACAATATTACAATTGCAAGATACATATTTTGTGGAATTGGTTAGACAGGGAGATAGCACATTTTAACATGGAACACAAACACACAAGGGGAGCTATTACTTACAACACTCAATTGGATTGGAGGCTACTTGCAGAGAAAGCGTTCTCCCGTTAGCTTGTGGAATATGAACACGGAAGACCAGCCGAACTCGAGTGTTCTTCCTCCCGATGTCAGTTTCTCCTTTCCTCAGCTCAATGTCAGAATTTCTAAGTTTCAGTATTCCAGCACAGTCGATGCTATTCCCACAAAAATAAAATGGGGGAAAAAAACACAGGACATTTTAACTTGATTCCCAAGCTTCTTGACTGAAATATGCTCAAGCTGCCTTCACATTTAATGTCAATTCCAGGAAGGGGGGAAACGGGCTTATAGAAGCTAAATAAGAACTTCCACATAGTATTCATTCACAGAATTAAATTCCCTAGGAAGTCCACACGTTTTTCATCATTGTGTCAACAGATCTTGACCCAGAAGTCAATTACCCAAAATATCACGCTTCCAGTCTCTGACAAGAAGTCCATTGTGTATTCTTCATGGTCCTCACTCTACTTTTAGCACCAACTGCTAAAATGCCATCGAAGCCCACCATCTAGCTTGCATGGAGAACGGCTTGCTGGTTAAGTCTGCAGGTATCAGACTATATCTAGCAATGCATATGAGAGGAATGGTGAGAGATCCATTTTCCTTCTAAATTTCCAGAACCAGGACTTAAACACAAAGTGTGATAATGAGAAAAGATCTATATTTTAGCTGTAATTCCACTGCTAAGACAAGTGAAGTATTAAGAACACAGACAGCGTGAGGCTTATAAAAGTCAAATCTGAGGAAGATGTTTGATTAAAATTTATTACAGCCATAGCCGCAAAAGACTCAGGAAAATTTATAGACTCTAGCGCAGAGATTTACTCAGCCAGTCTTCATTACAATGGAAGATACATAATACGTCTGTAAAATTAAAGCAACATTACCTCCCTCATTATCTTTCAGTCTCTAGGGCTTTTCTCTGATTCAGACACAACATGACTGGCCACTATCAAAATGAGCTTTCAGGCAGAGCCAGGCATGCAAATGCTCTCGTCCCCTGCTTCCACAGAGCAGTCTCTTCCCTCTTTTCTTGATTTGTGGGGGACTGCCTTGTAAACCTGGACTAGTAACCACTGTTTAATTCAGGTTTGTAGTCCTGGGCCAGGGCCCAGTTGAGTTGGTGAGAATTCTTCCACTTATGGCTGATACACAAGGAAGAGATTCACTCCCACTCTAGCCCCTGAATATCTTCCATATCTGCTCTGGAGGGGTGGCAAACCTCCTTGAGCAGAGTTTTGGATGGCACACAGAACAGTGATGGGGAGGAGAATGCCTTCTCGTCGGCATATAGGTACTGTGTGGGAAAGACCTATTGATGTATTTCTTCAATCAAAAGAAGAATCCACCTGAATCCTGGCCTTAGTTTGTGGAGCTAGCACAAACCACTGTTTAGTTAATCCATATGAAGCAGCAAATTATTGTTTGTGTCAAACTAGGACAAGAAATCACTGTGAATCATGAGAGGAAGAAGGTGTGTGTGAGCCCAGATCATGCTCTTTGGCAGCTTGCTCTTACTGGGCCAAAACTATGGTTTGGCATGAACTGGTCCTTTATATAAGGCAGCTTTCCTTTTCCAGCAGGGTTCATGACATACAGAAATAAAACACTACGTTTCAGCACCAAGCAAAGATCCACCCTACTGGCATACCAAGCTGCCATTAAATTTGTCATTAAGATGCAAGTAACGAAGAAGATGAATATGCTACATATCTGCCAAAGACAAGAAAAGAGTAACTTGACTTCAGTAATTGGGAAGATGGCTGGCCATATGCTCCATTTATATAAATTGATTGCCTGCCACTGACTTCAGTGGAACACAGCCAGTTTCCACATGCACTTTCAACTAGAATTTGGCATAGTTCTTCTGCTATAAAGAATTAAGAATGGTCAGAGCTGTCTCTAGTCTTGTTTTCTCTTTTCTTTTTAAAAAAGCTCTATCCAATGAGCTACTGTGGTGGCAAGCACGTCTGTCAGATCAGACACCAAGGCTAGACAGTATAATCCCTAACACCACACCAGTCTTGTGAATGAACCCAGGGTGTCACACCATCTGAGACCACGCGTAGTGAGCTGGCAACTGCCTTCAAGGTAAGATGCAGCACAAGGCAGCCACACAAAACAGCTGCTGTGGAACTCTAGAATGATTCAGACTAGCAATAAGACATGCACCATCCTAAAGTCATTCAGCCTAATTTCATATCCCTGACATACAGTTGGCCCTCCATGTTTGCGAGGGTTAGGGTTGCTGGACCCCACAAAAGTGGAAAAATGACAAATATCAAAACTATGTGTGTGTGTGTCTTTGGGAAGGGGGCCAAGGCATGGTGGGGGCAACGGGCACCCAGAATTCAAACCAGATCAGGGAAAGGGGCTGGGTCATCAAGGTGGACCTGTACTTCTTCTCTCTCACCCATCTCCTTCCCTGGGTATATGTGGGTGAATTGGGAGAAGGATTATGGTGCTGAGAAGCTGGGCTGCGAGCCACCCTTAACTGGCCCGGCAGCAGCTGGTAGAGGAGGTGGAAGGCCAGAGGCAAGTTTTTCAAGGGCTGTAGCGCTGCTTCTGGCCTTTTTGAATGTCTGGGTGGGAAAATGGTGTTTCCCTCAAAGGAGCACCAAGAAAATAGAGGAGATCGATATTTCTTTTCGATTCTCTTGGAATGGACTAAGCTCTTGCCTTTTAACACTCTACTAGACAAGAGGATTGTCTCTTTTTTGATAAGAGTTAGTAGCATAACTTTACTTTTCTCAAAAAAAGGAATCATCCCCTTCTCTGAGTAGAGAGGTGAAAGGCCTTTTTGAATGCCTAGGTGAGGAAAATGGCAATGGTAGTGGCAGCCAGGGGCAGCTGGCCCCCTGAGGCTGTGCTGGCACTTTCCCCTCAATTTATCCACCAATCATACCAAAATCCATAATTTTGGCCCCAAAACCTGCCCTCGACTTTTACATGAGGTTGGCTTATAGTCTTTCAGGGCATGTGTAAATACATATATAGTACAAACAGTTTAGCAAGAATCCAGAATTAGAGCTTGTAAATTAACTTTTTAAAAAAGTAATTAATTATATAACTTATGATTATGGAGAAACATACAACATATAGTCACAAACTCAAAACAGACTCTGATTAAAGTTCACCTTAAGAGACATACAAAAAAACACACTATCCTATTCTCTTCTTAGAGAGAATTCTATTCCTTGCAGAATAGCCTAGAGGAATAAGGTGGTGTCATGTTAAGAACCTAAAAGCAGTAGCTGAGGTAGGAGATATTTACAGCTCTGTAACTGATATACTGATTTTAAATGGCAAAGAACCATATTGGCTGAAACTCTAGAGGGAAAAACACACACACACAATCTGTTGTCCTATATAAATATATGCAAAATTTATCTGGACATCCATATTATCACAAGTAAGATACTGTACAAAATCTGTGGAAAATTACTAGTCAGAAGGCTGTTGTACTGGATTCTGCAATGAAGAGACATTCACAAAAAAATTAAAAGCACAGCTTGGGGAAGTTAACTTTTTGGTTTATAAATCTGTTGTCATGCTGGCTGAGAGATTCTAGGAGATTCAATTCTTCCAAAAAAGTAACTTTACCAAGCTGTGGTGGAAAAACGTATCCAGAAAGTATAAAGCATGTCAGTAGAAAGAGGAAGTAGGCCTTACATTGCTCTCATGTTGTTTTCAGGGAGAAGTGGAATTTCCAAGACTTTGGTGTTAGAGAGGATTGTTTCTTGGCTAGTTGTGGAAACAGTCTTCCCAGTGATCCGGTGAACCTGGTAGAAGGCATGGGGCCGCAGCAGGCGGTCGTCTGCAGTCCCAATGAACAGCTGTAGCGTGAGTGGTTCACTTTCTAAGTAACCGTGTAGCTGGCAAGAGAACAGAAAGAACTCCTACTAAGCACCGTACACCTAAACTGCTAGGAATCTATTAAAATTTTATATGCATGGGAGTCTAATTTAAGGAAAAAAACTTGTAACAGGTGCTAAGTGTTAAGCTTTCTCTCCCCCCAACCCTACACACACAAATACATACAAACATATATTTTTTGGTAACATAATATTGAAACAATAAAAAGGTGGACTCCGAGAATGTCTCATTATTATAGAAGACCTCAGGCATTGCAGACAGACTTTGAACAGCACTGCTTCATACATTCCAGAATTTCACATAAGAGCTTGCTATGAAAAAATAAAGGGGGGGGGGCAACCACAATGAAGTCTGTGTTTTCTCCAGAAAAGCCAAAGCAGTAGAAGCATGAAAACCAGATCCCCTATTCAGGCATTAGCAACCTGTGTAGGGAAATGCATAAACAAGAGAGATGCACTAACCTTCTCCTTTCCATACGTTAAAGATGATTTTCTGAACAAAGAAGCATCACATGGAGGCTCTTCACACGATTTCAAGCCTTGGAAAATTAGGCTTCTGAATTACATGGAGAGACTCCACCGATAAAGATTCTATCTCAGTATACCTCTCTCAGTACCAGAGGGTGACGGAAATGCTGACAGAGAGGGGTGGGGTTGGCACATTTCCCCTCCCCACATGCTTCTCTACACAGATTATTAGCACCCTATGTTTCAGCAACTTTTGCTGTTATGTCTACTACCAATATCCCCTTTTAGGGGCCTGAGTAACTAGTTTCTCTTCAGCCCCTAGTACTGAGGCCTCACTCATGATAATGAACCATATGTTTTATAGAAATATTTTATAAGACACTCAGGCTGAAGAGTGATGTGCCAATGCTGCAAAGATATATACAGATAGATGTTGAGAGTTTTAGCCAAGCTCTGGTGTTCTGGTTCACCTTTTCTGTCGGCTGCTTTAAGGTAGAGGAAACCATCCAACAGGAGTTTGCATAGCCACAATATACACAATACTTTAACATAACAAGTCAAAACTGCAGATTGGAAGAGGCAAGCAAAGGGGGAAACCTCTGCTAAGTAGTTCAATCTGAGCTAGCGTCTGGCTACTTCTTGGCAAGCTATACAACTCAGGCAGAGCTTCTGGTGTGCATGCCACTAAAACTCTGCCAAACGGAGCCTTCTGTTGCACGCAAAGGTCCATTATATCTGGCATAACCGGCATTCCTTCCCCATTTATGCCTCTGCTTGCAGAAAACACCACCAAACACACACACACACACACACACACACACACACACACGCACGTGCTGTAGAGGCAAATAAATAATACAGAGTGATAGCTTTATTGCAACTGATTTTTTTTAAAAAAATTCCTTTAAGCTAGCCTTTTGTACAAATATGAGTTTTGCAAGTTTGTGTGCACATGAAGTAAGGTTTTGGGACGTGATTTGCTAGGCAGCATAAATGCTGTTTTTGTGAAAGGGGCATCAGAGCCTACCTCCATCCCCATCCCTTCCTGCCCAGAGCTCTCTCTATTGCCTCTTAGCTTAATGAAAAAGAGGCAATAGGAACAGTTTAATGAAAAAAACATTGGGTGCACAGACACAAATGGAGGACTGATAATACTGAAAAACAACAATACAAAAAAATCAGAAGTCAGTGTTTGCATGCTATTTCATGGATAAAAATTACCTATATCCCCCCTGACTTGGACACCATAGTTGACCAAGGCCCAGTGGGTATACAGTAACTTTGACCTCTACTTGTCCAGTTATGATTGACACTTTTCCATTTGTACAGCAGTGGCAGAAGCTCTTTTAAAATATCCCCTCCCTGATCTCCACCATACAGCTAGTCTCCAATATTCTATTCTTGGGACAAGGTGCTTGTGGTATCTCAGCTTCAGGGGTTTCTGAGTGTGATAGATTATGTAGATCCATTAGAATGCCCTCATTATGGAACCTTGCAAGCCAATTTATGCTGGGAACTGAACAGAAAGTGTGTGTTCCTGTTGGTTTTGCTAGACCTCTCAGTAGCTAGGATGAGACTTAGAAGCACTTTTTATAGTAGGTTCAGGTCTTACTAAAAGGGCAATTTCAGAAGATGGTGCTGGTTGACTTCAGTTCAGTGTTATGACAGCTGATCCATGGTGTCCTTCCAGGTTCCATTTTGTGTACCATCTCATTCCATAGATACATGATGCCACTGGGAGAGGTTGTTTGAAGGCTCGGAGTTCAGTGCAACCAGTATAGAGTAATTAACTCCATCATTCCCTTCCATCTAAATCCAAGGAAGCCATTCTGGTTCTGAATTAGTATTTAATGGACTGGATGAAGATCTGGCAGTGGCCAGGCATGTATCTGAATAGTTATGGCTAGTGTGCCAACAGTTCCCTCTCCTGAAGATGCTGAATCAAACCAAGGTGATAGATGCCTTGGTTACAGTTCAGTTGCCCTTCTGTAAATTGGAGTATATGGAGATGCTTTTGAAAGCAGTTTGTAAACTTCTGTTACTCCAAAATGATGGGCCATACTGTTGACTGAGGTGGGGACAGGCTACACATGACTCTGTTGTTATAACAGCTTCACTGGATAACAATTTATTTCTGGTTATAATTCAAAGTGATGGTTTTGATGAAAAACAAAGTGTATAACTTAGGTCCTGACATTTTGAAAAATAATATTCTTTCATATGAGCCTGCCCAGGCTCTGAGATCTTTGAGCAGAACTCTTCTCTCAGTTCTACCACCTTCATAGGCAACTTATGGGGATTCAAGAGAGACATTTTTTGGTGACAGAAAGGTAATTCTCCACTAATTTCATTCTTGAATAAAGCCATAAGTAATATTAGCAAATTTCTTCCCACTGCAAGGAAGTCTTCTAAAACTGCAGTTTTCAAAGACTATTTGCAGTCTGGGACTTATTCTATACAAAATTCACACAGGATTTTTGTAATATTCATAGTTTATAATAACGAAGGATAAATCTTTTGCAAAGATTCTTATTCGCCCAGGATTCTCCTCATCAGGGCTTCCGGACACTTAAGAAACTGGCTTTTTCTTAATCATTTTGCAAGTATTTTGTAACATTCTTTCCATTCCTAGTTGGTAGCTACTTCCAGGCAGTGGAACCCCTGCCAAGGGAGGGAATACTGGCTCCTGTTATCTTTCCAATGGTAAGCAAAATGCCTTGGCGTTTGAAGTGGATTTCTATAGGAGAGTTTTTAAAAAAAACTTGTTGGGTGTTATTACATCTTATGGAAGTGTTTTAATTGTGCTTTAAATATGTTAGCATATTTTAATTACATTTCTGTTCTAATTTCTACTAGCTGCTTTGACTGACTTTTCCTTGGAAGAGAGGTTGGTCATAATTTAATAAACAAACAAATAAATGAAAAAATCACAACCATATACAGGTTTACTTTGAAAGAAGTCCCACCGAATTCATCAGGACTTATTCCCATGTAAGTGGTTTAAGATTACTATAGGCCACAGCAAGTACCGATGGCAAATATCACAGAGATGGTTGCACTCTATTTGTTTCTTTGACTTTCTGGTTAAATTCAGTTGGGAAAATAACAGCTGGAATAGCTCTGAAAGCTGCACAAGACTCAACATCACACTGCTGACCATTTCAAGATTTTTTTTGTCACAGATGAAGTATTAAAAATAGTGCTGCATGTAGATAAATATGTTTAAATGATAATCAAATACAAGTCTTCTGAGTAAATGTTAGCCTCGTTGTTGAAATAGTGCTTTTTTCAAATGGAGAGAGGCATGATGATGTGGAATGGGGAGATTTTTGAGGAAAAGCATCAGATCCTATAAATGAAACACTACATTAAGAACTTCCATCCATCTCAGGAGTAATACAAACCAAATATGTTGAGGATACAATACAAATATGGAAGATTGTAATACTGTTCATTACTTCATCTCTCTTCCAGTATCAAAACATGGCACTAAGGAGCTTATCTTTGACATGACAGGTTTTTAGAGATGTAAATCTTTGCTTATTTCATTCACTAAGTGACATCACAAAAGCTTTGGTGCATTTTTTAAAAACGATATTTCACATTTGGGGACCTTCCGTGAAAATTTTGTTAATAAAAAATGCCCCCACTGTTTTCTGCACAAAAAGTAACATTTTGTGGACAAAAGTACAATGCTGGTGGTATAAACAGTTTTTGGTGGAACCGTCTCCCCCCCCACCATACACATACTGAAAAAAAAGGAAGAAACTGCTGGTCTCATGGTGGTGATATTAGGCAGTCTTTTTTCACCAAGAATGAGGAAGTTTTTAGATATTCCTTACCACCCTACGAATTCCTTCCTTTATCATTCAAAAGACTGCCAAAAAGAGCTACCATTTACACTAATATTAGAAAAACAGAACTAGAAAGAAATGAGAAGGAAGAATATTCAGGTACACAAGCAGAATACCCAATCAGTCAGTTTTATGGTACAGTTGGCCCTACACATTCACCAGTATTAAGTGCACAGGACCCCAAGAAATTGGAAAAACTGAAAATATCAAAATATGTGTGTATGTCTGTGGGAAGGGGACCAAGGCATGGGGGGGAGAACAGACAGCTAGGGTGTAAACCACATCAGGGAAAGGAGTGGGTTGGCATGGTGACCTTATACTTCTTCTATTTCACCCATCTCCTTCCTTGCGTGCCGGAGGAGCACCAGGAGAGGGTTCATGGTGCTAAGAAATTGCAGTGTGACCTGTCCCTAGCTGGGTAGATAGTGGTTCGTGGAGAAGGAAAAGGACCAGAGGTATGTTTTGAAAGGACTGCGTGGCCTGATCAGAGTTGCTGAGAGTGAAGGTTCCTCTGGAAATGAAACACCTGAGTTGGGGTGGCAGTGGTTGGAGAAACTTGCAAATAATCAAATCCATGAAAGTTAAACTCACAAATGTAGAGGGCTGACTGTATATAAGCCCAGCTTATTATGGCTTTACAAGGCAGTTTTAAAAAACACATACTGATCAAATTAATTCAACACACAAATTACTTACAGCAGTAACTTATAAAAGCTTCTAATCATTTACAGTATATCCATGTAAGAATTGGGGGGATGTAGGGAAGGGTAAGGATTTATTATCACACCAGTATCTAATCCTTATTCATAAAATATAGCTGGACTGTTGGGAAGAGTAACATGAAGTTCACGTGGTACACGCAGAAAGCATAAAACTGGGCCTGCACTTTTTAGCTGGTACTTTTGCTTATAGCTTATTTACTGTACTATAGCACTGTAACAAAACAAGGAAGCTGTTGTTTTAAGCATGCCTGATATTTTCTAGCAGCTTCATCCCAGCTTTGGGACTCATTAGCTCTGTCTCTCTTGAAACAATTTGCCCATCAACAGTTAAGGGATTTGTATCCTATCTGCAAGCATGCATTAACTTATTATGGGAAAGATTGAATGCACTATTATTTTAATTAACTCCTGTGAACCTCCTAGAACACGGCGTCCAGCCAACTGTAACATGGTTACAGGATAAAAAGAGACTTTGGGCCAATGATTTCCTCTAGACAAGTTCCATTGACTAATTATGTTCATTCATCTTAAGTTTCTAAAAGCTATAAGTGTTCAAAAAGGAAAAAAATGCAGTCAGACGATGATTACATATTAATATTAACACCTTTCCTCTAATTTGCTGCCTGAAGGAGCTATGAGTTATGGTTCTGGGATGTAAAGTTTACATTTTCTGGTAAAGATTTATATGATTGTCAAAGGAACAGGTAAAAGAAGTTTATGCTGTGAGGTACACCAGATGGTTCCATATTTTTTAAAAAGCTTGTGCGATAGTAACATCCTTTCATTTTCTCTTCATTTCATTTTGCAGTCTATGCTGTAACACAAACTAATCTGAACAATACCATTACATCACTTGTTAATAGCAGCCATCTTACTCTGTCACATAAAGTGACAGGGCTCTGACTGGCTAGTATTCAGTTCTAAGGTGATACTCTCCATCTTAAGATGGACATCCTGGCTGTAGTCCTGCTTTAACACCTGTGGAGCTATAACAGAGTCTCTCATTGCTTCAACTAGCACTTTATGGCTGGAAAATGGGGACCAATCTGCCTGCCTCTGCTACATTTATAATATGCTTTATAACTTAAGGCTTTAATATCACTCAGTACTGCACCAGAAGAAGTGGGTTTATATCCCCAAAAGCTCATGCTAAAATAAAAACTAGTTAGTCTTAAAGGTGCTACCACATTACTTTTTCTTTCCCATTTCCCCTCCCATTCCCTTCCTCCTTTTTCTATCTATCTCCTAAGTTGCCCTCCCTGGCCCAACACTTTGACAATCTGAAATGATGGGTGTTTTTCAGGGACAAGCGTGGTGCTGCCCTGGTCTTTGGTTTTTTGCTCCCACACCCTGGGAAAATCTTATATGTTGCGCTCCTATCATAACACAGGACAGGGCCTTCTCTGCCACAATCAGTACAGTGCTACCCTGCCCCAGGGCAAGAATCGAGCAAAGGGACAAAGGGGTGCATTGCCTCAGCAGTGGAGTCTAGCATGCAGTCCCATGCTTTCCCATTGCCTTTGCACTGCACAGTCGAATACTGCTTTCTTTGAAACTCTCATATTCTTGCCTAAGAGACCTGCAACAATTTATGAGGACATATTTCTCAGACATTTGTTGCCACACTTCCTCTCATCCCGTCTCATTTTGAATTTGAGAAAAAGATCTTGCAATTCTTTAGGTTGCTTATTCAAACCAGATGTTTGCTGACAAATGTATTATGTGCTTAACCACCCACTTCTATCAGGTCCACAAGCAGGAAAAAAAAAAACACGTGTGATTTGTACACAGTATTATGTACTAAACTCTAATTCTGGGTCTCCTTGAGATAGGCAGCTCTTACTGCAAGCACATAACCAAATTTATGGCACTGACCTGGAACAATCCTGGGAAAACCCACAAGGTAGCTATGAAAAGGCAGATGTCACTGACCTAAAACTGTCATTCTCCTTTTAATTCTGCCCATTGCCTTGTGTTATTTACTTTTTACACTTATATCACATAAACCCCACTGTGCCATCCACAGCAATAAAACATGACATGCAAGGCCTAACATTTTCAAAAGACATATTCAGTGTCTAATTTTAGATCATGCACCAATTTTCACTATAATAGACGTAGCTGGACTAGCATTTTAAAGTACGCAGCGGTTGCCTTCAGAATGGGTTCACTTTTGCTCTAAAAGGGCCACTCTCAAAAATAACAGCTTGTGATTTGCTAAATAGTTACAGTTGTTTACCTGCCACATTTGGTACAGTTGCCATGTATATTAAACAAAGAAAACAGAGTAGCCCCATCAAAGATACGAAGGTAAAGGAACGGATATACATCATAACTGTAAAACTGGGAGGGAATTAGCATCCCAAATTATTAGGAAAATATTTTCCCAATATATTAGCATATTTATATATATGCATATTTTCCACACATGCTCTGGAATACTGTTCCTGGCTGGCAGTACGGGAAGCATGTGTCAGATGCCCTATTTTTATCCCCTTCTTTCTGTAACATGGTCCCAAGACTAAGGTGCCGCCTTCCATGCCCCTGTGATCGAACACTGCTCCCAGAAAACATTCTCGGCAATTTGAGAATTAGAGTTAAAGGATGTCAAGCAACCACCCATTACGTTTTACACCACATTGTTTTAAGAATACAACCTTCTGTCAAAGCCATGCCAATAAACATTACTGGAAAGAACAACTGAATCCAAAGCAACACTTGGGCTTTCCCAGCTTCATTAGTGCTTCCTGTCACTCTGGAAGAACAGTGTCATATAAATACAATAAATAAATAAAAATTATTTAATTAATCAAGAAAGCTTAGATTTCTTTGGATTTCTTTTTCTTTTTTCTTTTAGTTTTCACAAAATAGTTTATTTCCACTAACGTCACTATTCATTTATTCATCTAGGCTTTAATCCAGTTAGATCAACACAGCTTTAGAGATACATAACTCAGGGCTCATTTTTCAGCCTTTTAACAACAGCCTGCTATCAAAGTGGCAACAACAATCTCCTTTCTCTGCCAAGGAATAGCAGTGCTAATCACATTCAGACATATCCATTCATTTATTAAATCTGTATCCTGCTGTTTTGCTAAAAATAGCACTCAAGGTAACAAACAATCAAATTCAAACACAAAAAAAATATAATTTAAGTGTAAAAACTGATTAAAAAAAATTAAAACACACACACACACACACACACACAATAAAGTGACAGAAGCCAACCAATTAAAATCCAAAGGTCTATCTGAGTGAAAGGTCTTTGTCCAGGAGTGGAAAAACAGCAGAGGAGATTTCAACCTATCCTCTTTTGGCAAAGGAATTCCAGAGAGTGGGAATGCTACTAAGAAGACCCTCTCTCTTCTTCCCAGCAAATGTGCCTCTGATATGTGGCAGCAGTAAGAAAAGGGCCACCTCCAATTAGCTTAAAAGCTGGGCAGTCAAGTACAGGAAAATACAGTCTTCAAAACAGCCTGTTCTCAAGTGATAAAAAGCTTTTATATGTTTTAATGACACTTTTGATACTGGCTGGAAACACAGATAGATGTGCAATCCAGTCCAATGCACTTTCTATTGAAAGGTAAGTCCCACAGAAGTCCAATGAGTTTTAACTTCAAGGTAATTGTGCCTCAGATTGCAGCCCAAGCTACTCGAATATAAAGATAACTCAGAGAGGCAGAAAGAGGAGGCTACTTGTGTGGCAATATTTCTAACACAGAATATCTTGAATCCTTCTAAAAGACATCCCCTCCCTCTGTACTGTAAAGCCACAAGTCAGCCTCTGCAGCTGAAGTGAATATAAGTCATCTAAAAATATCTGAAAACTCCAGTAGGAGGAATGCAGTTCCAATAAAATGAAGAGGTACGTGCAGGCCTACTTGGCAAGTCATTTTATTACGCAGACTGAAAAAACTGAATAAAAAGCACAGCAGACTCTATTCTGTAGATAAAGGATGCCTGCCCATTAGTCAGAGTGGACAATGGCGTAGACAGTTCTTGCATTGGAGAGTGCTTCATTATAACTGCGTGTAAGAGACAAGCCAGTTTGCCAGTGCTTTTTTAAATACTCTGCCTTCAAGAAACACTCCTTCCTTTGACTTACGAACCAAAGATTTCTTCAGCATCCGCCACAGCATTCTGGCCATTTGTGGAGAACTCTGGGAGATATTCTGAAGAGCTCCCTCCCGCAAAAGGCACCTCACACCATCTTAAGGCACCTCACAGAGACTTTCCATTTCAGTAAGGTTTTACTAAATATTGATGGATTGCAAGATATTCTGCAAGTTATTGATTCATATACCATCTTTTAAGGTACAATTGTTCCTTCAAGTCAATGTACAAGATTTCATCTAGTACTATCAGCATCATAATAAAATACTCATTTAATTAAAACCATATTGTACCTCCTTAAAGCTGAGCAATAAAACAGCAACAATAATTAATACAGACTGGCAAAATTAATATAGACTGAATAAAGTATTTAATTTCTTAGAAATTCTGATTTCTTAGAAATATTCAGAGAATCTCAGAGATGAGACAACTTTCACTTTCTGAAAGAGAGTTGCATAAGTATAGTGTCATCACTGAAAAGCCCTGTCCCAGCTGACTACCTGTACCTGATGTTATCATTGGTTCATGTTTTAATTTTGTTAACAGCACTGTTTCAATTTAATGGTATATTGCATTTAGCTTGATTGCATTAAATTTTAAACATCTTTACAATTTGTAGGCCACTTTGAGATACTGGTTAAAGGGGGTAGAAAATGAACAATCATATTATCACAGAGTACATGGTCAGATCGCTTAGAGCAGAGTCAAAATTGTCTTGCCTTTATCACTGCCCTCAATGAAATGAAAATTGTATCCTGAATCACATCTTGATATTCCTGCTGAAACTGTACACTAGTGTGCAAGTTGTCTCTTAAGAAAGCTTACTCTACAACTAAACCATCTCTGAGGAAACCTAGAAAGTGTTCCCATTACCTTCATACTTGACTACTCCTTTTACCATCAAGGCCAGTTCTCTCTCATAAAGACCAATCAACTCTCTTCTGCCACAGATTGTTCTTGTATTTCTCTTCTTCTCTCCCTATACACTAGCCCAGGGTGACTTGATTCAGTCTCATGGTTTTCATACGCAGATAACACCTGGTCTGTCCTAGTACTCCTGAGCTATCTTCCTTACTTCAATCCTGCAGTCCACAACTTCTCTTCTGCTGTATTCTTCATCATTCTAACTCATATTTGATGTCCAATGCTGAATTACGCATCTTTCTTTCCAAGCACTCCTCTCTCCACATGCCTTCTTTGTCCACTGACAGTATTAACAATCCACCTTGTTGAACAGGAATGGAGCTCTGACTATAACTTGTCTGCCTCCTTTGTTCCCCATTCAACCAAGTTGTGTCCCTTTCCAAATTTGCAAAAACCAGAGCTTAGAAGTCTCAAGTTACAAGCAACACAGTTACCTAGTTTTGAAATAATGGTGCAACAAAGTCACATTTCTAAAGTATTATAATGAGTAAGAGCAAAATTATTTTACTGGTTTAACAGAGCAACAGTTTCTAGCTACTATTTGAAAAGGTTATTTTAAAAGAATGCTTTAAGAGACATTTTGACAGGAGAGTTTTTTTCCCCAAGTTTTATGTCAATCTCTTTTCAACTATAAAGATTCTTCCTTCTCCAAAAGTAATGAGAAGCACAACAAGCAAAACACATTACTGATTCAACAGAGCACTGAGTAATGAAAACAGGTTGCTCTCAAACACTGTAGAATAATTTGGAGACAGTAAACCTCCAGGCTATGGGAAAAATATAGCCCTTCCTCTCTGATCCCTTCAGCAAAAATGCAGGTCTATCACCCGGTCGTCTCTTGCTCAGACTACTGCAATTGCCTCTTACACCTCTTCCCCTGCCCCTCATGCTGCTTCAGAGGTCTGTTGCCAAAATCATATTCCTGTGCCATTGTTCTTAGTATGTGATGTTTCTCTTGTATCTTGACATTGGTGTACTATCTAAATAGGCTTCTTGTCCTTACTTTCAAAATCCTCCATGGCCTTTTCCACCATCATATCCCTACCTGTGATCTTGGGTCATCCAGGCCTGCTCACCAAATATATCCTATTCTCTCAAAAGAACGACCCTTTTCTCCCTGGTTATGCTCCTAAGCTCGCAACCTGCATTCTACGGTTGGAATGACCTTTCCCTTAGAATACCCATGTGATATCAGTTGTCTTATTTCCTTTGACGCCCTCGTCAAAATGTTTTCTTCAATACCTTTGGCACAATACCCCAGTTCCCTTGCCCTACAGTTTTTCCGTTCACACTAGCCACTACTTTCACCGATGGTTTCCTTTGTATCAAAATGAGATTGTAAACCTGTTGTGGTAGTCTTGTCCCATTGTATTTTATATACATGTACACTCATGATTCCATAATATGCATAAAAGCATTCATGCTCACTAGAAAGGATTAGAATCAAGCAGATTATTTTAAAATTTCACACCATGGTTAGCTTCTGCAAATGCTTTTAAAGCTTATTTGAAACATAAACAAAGAATTTGGAATATGGAATATGGAAAATGAAATGCTTAGTAGCAATGAATTACCCATAGGAAAAAGGCTCTTCTGACATTATAGAAAACTCTCAAAAAGTCTCCAAGCTATTTCTGTCTCTATTATAGCTAGCATGTGTCAGTAATAAAACCACACCACCTCCATTCTCTAGTATGCTGTTTGTTTGTAAAATATGGGCTTTAGAAAGCTGTTTATCCCGGAAGACAAACACTAGTTTTTAGCGGTGAAGAGTATTGTGAAGGAATACATCTATTACAGTGTCAGCTTTCACAGACATCATCTGATATATCTGATGAACACTGCATCCTTCCATGGAAGCTTATGTCATAGTGCATCTGTTAGACACAAAGGAACCAAGAGGCTCTTCTTTCTCTCTCTCTCTCTCTCTCTTTCTTTGAAAGACTTATTGCAACTGTCTGAAAAGTTCAATCATGCAAGACTTTCACAAGAACAGGTCATTTCCTTTTGGCAAGTTACACATGTATGGTGCCCTCATTGTGTTTACAGGTTGAGCATAAGCAGATCAGGCTGAAACACCTGGTGGCTTCAGACTCAGTGGGGAAGGAACTGAGCTAGAAGGAAGTGGTCAAGAAACTGGCAGCCCTGTTGCAAGCCTGGGGTTTCTCTTGACATGATGAGATGTGAGAAGCCAGGAGGCCAGAGAAAAGGGGCTCTACATTTCAGACATCAACTAGTTGCACCAAATACCTTCTACTGTCCAGACTCCAAGGAGGTGGTGGTGGTGGTGGTGAAGATTAAAATATTTACACCCCTCATTATATCACAGGATCTCAGACGGTGTTTACAATGGAATCAGTTTAAATAAATCCTAAAAACTTATCAAACAACAGAAAAATCTGAAAAGTTAAAAGAGAACTGCTTCAGGGAACTGGAAAGCTCATCCAAGAGCCTTTCTGCACCTTACCTTCTTCCAGCGCTGGGGTGCGGGGATCGCGCGAGCAGCCTCTGGCGTGAGGCTCTCACATCCCTGCTGCTTCAGCTCTGCACGAGCTGCCTGCTTGCGCTAGAGCCCCACCTCTTCCTTCCGCAGCACAGCCTGGGAGTTTCCCAGGCTGCACTGGGGCAGGAAGCGCGGTTCCGGAGGCTCCGCATGCCAGGTAAGTGCGTGTGGGGCCCAGGTGCAATGCGTGATCATGCATCATTTTTGGCTTCTAGCTGAAAATGAAAAAGTGTGCAATTGGCGCCTGTTGGTCCCTGGAGCATCGCGCAATTGTGAGTGCATTGTGCAGATCGCTCCTCACAATCGCGCAACGATCCAGGCGCCCTTTCACATGGAAAATGCTGCGCGGAAAGGGCTCAAGTCTCCCTATAAACCTGCTCTGTCAGCAAGACAAAGCTATGCAATGCGACCTCCTACAGCAGAGCTAAAGAAGTATGGTCTGCAGTCACTTCCTTGGTTACATCTCGCTGCCTTGGTTATATCCTTTTCAGATTACTGTAATGTGGTCTACATAGAGCTGCCCTTGAAAAGTGTTTGGAAATTTCAGCTTATCCAAAGAACTGCAGCCAGATAATTAATTGGGGCTGGCTACAGGGAGCATACAGCTCCACTGACTGCTGGTCTGTTCCTGGGCACAAATTAAAGTGCTGGTGATGACGTATCAAGCCCTGTATGGCTTGGGTCCAAGGCTATCTGAAGGATCATATCCCTCCTTCTGAGCCCATCAGATTTCTAAGACCATATGGAGAGGCCATTCTGACTATCCAGCCATCTCCTCAGGCTCATTTGGTGGGCCTTCTCAGTGGCTGCTTCCAGATTTTGGAACTCTCTCCCTAAGGAGACCCAGATGGCTCTGTTCTGTTCTTGCTCAGCAAATTTATATATATAAAATTTGCTGGCAGATGGAAAGCAAGAACAGAGCCATCTGGGTCTCCTTAGGGAGAGAATTTATATATATATACATATATATATACACATATACATATATATGTGTGTGTGTCTGTGTGTGTGTGTATGCATGCATGCTGTCAGGCTTTTAAAAACTGACTGGAATGGGCTTTCGATGCTGTACAGCGCTGTTTTTTATGATCTGTATATAGCTTTTTAAAAATAAATTTTAAAGTTTTTAACTTTATAAATTGTTTAATCGCTTTTAAAATGACTTTATACTTTTATTCATGTTTTTGTATGGTTTTTAATCTGTATTGTTTTTAAATTTGTTAGCCAGCTTGAGTCTCATTATTGGGAGAAAGGATATAAATGAATATCATCTTCATCCTCCTCTTCATCATCAATATTTCCTCTTTCTAAAAACAAATCTAGTTGGGGCCTTCAAAAAGGCCTGCTTCCCCTGCCCCACCATAGCATGACAATGAGCAATCCTGCCCTCCAGATGCTTCAACAGGTGGAATTTGTCACTTCTGAACAAGATTATTTTCACTGTGAGGCGGTGGAGGGAACTGAGGAAGGATCAGCAGATGTGGCTACAGCTGAGGTCTGAGAAAGGGCAAAAATGGCTCCTAGACCATAACCAAATGGCTGCCAGGGATGAGATTCCCCATCCTTGTCTTAGGGCCAGGCTACATATGCAATCAGGATCCAAGAGACGAGGGGAGCAGCAGGGGGATTTCACCCCTTGCCCCTCTCCACAGTTCCTTTCCAACCTCCTGTGTGATTAATTCCATGTGTAGTCTGATCTGTAGACAACTAGAGCAAACTATTGGTAAGTCTGGAGTTCTTATGGCCTTGAGAGACTTTCAGATTACCAGTAAGCTATCATTCCATTCCAAAGGTGTTGGGCCGGACAGGGAGGCGGATAAAAGATAAGGCCAAACAGATGTCATCAAATGGTTTGATTTCCATATTTAGATACTACCAAAAAAAAAAAAAAAACCATCAGCAACCCACTATTTTTGAACTGGAAAAAAAAAATCCCTTCTGTCTAGGATATAAGAAGAGAATTGCACACACATGTTCATGGATCCAGATGAAGAAGGTGATGATAAAATATTGTGGGTAATTTATTAGACTTTTGCAGAAAGAAGCTGAAACAGCTGAGGCTAATGTCCTCGATACAAGACTAAACTACTGCTCTGACTTTGCAACATACATTAATAATTTGGAAGACTGCATATTCCACCAAAGCTGAAACTTTCCACTTTTGGATACACGTATCATTTAATTTTCAGTGAATGTTTACAGCAGCATGTGAAAGAATGTATTGTAGGCCCAAATCTTTTAAAAGGCCAAAAAACAAATGCCTTTCACCATCCTGTGGTTATATATGGCTTAGGTCCAGACAATCTGAATGAACTTATCTCCCTATATGAACCTGCCAGTCTTAAGATCCACAGCGGAGGACTTTGTCTTGGTTCCACCACCACCATAGACTCGTTTAGTGAGAACATGGGAGACAGCCATCTCAGTGGAAGCTCCACTCTCTGGAATTCCCTTCCATGGGAAGGTAGGCTGGCCCCCTCCGTGCCCACCTTTTGCCAAAAAGTAAAGGTCTTTCTGTTTAAGCAGGCTTTTAATATGTAATTGCTCCCAATGAAGCTTCTTATCGGGACGGGGAGGATTGTGCTTTATTTTTAACTTTTCTATGCTTTTTAACGGTTTTATACTGTTTCAATATAATGATTTTTAATTGCCTTTAAAATTGTATTGTTAGGTTTGAACTGAATCTTTTTGTGAGCCATCTTGGTGGCATATAAAGGAAATAAAATACATAAATATATTAAGAGTCCAGAAAGATTTTGTGTGGTTTTTTTAAACATGTCTTAAGACATTGTAAAGGTATACAGTGCAAGCCACAACAATCGACATCAATGAAAACATTCCCCTTGTTTTCAGTTTGGTTAGAATTATAGCCACAATCCTGAAGTTTCTCTGGGTGGCTTGTCATTTGATTCCTATGCACCTTTCATCATCCTGCATAGATACGTTCTGTGACCTGTGAAGTTCCAAGATTTCAGAAGCCACCTGGCAAATCATCTTTTGTTAGTTCCAACCCATGGACTCAGTGGACATTTCTAGGCACAATTCAAGGTGCTGGTTATGACCTTCAAAGCCCTAGAAACCATGGGTTGAGACCACCTGAAAGATTGTATCTATTTCTGTGAGTCTGCCTGACTCTTAAAGATCTTTGGGGGGAGGTTTTGTCTCATCATAGGTGGGTTTGGTGAAGAAAAAGGAGAGAGTTTTATCAGTGCCTGCTCTTAAACTGTGGAATTCCCTCCCAAATGAGGCTAAGCTGTCCATCTGTCTTCTCTCTTTCTGCTGGCAGGCAAGGTCCTTTTTATTTAGATAGGTCTGTGGCTCTAAAGTTACTGATGCAGAAGGATCTTTTAATGGGATCTATAGTGCTTTTATCTTTGTACTATGTTTTTAGGTGTTTTAAACTGTTGTAACTTAGTGTTTCCAACAGCACTGTTATCTTCATTATTTTTTAAACTTTGTATCAAATGGAACTTAGTTTTTCATTTGATGTGAGCCTGTTTGGGTCTAATGCTGGGATACAAATTAGACAAATAAATAAATAGCATCTCATGTAAGTTCCACAGATCCAATAAAGTCTACTATAGCTGGGACTAACAACTGAATTTTGCCCTTAGCCATGGATATTACTAATTTATACAAGATACTGAGGTGGTTATGAGAGAAAGGAGAGATTTTGGCGATTCATCCTGTGTCTGCAAAAAGAAACCAATGATAAGAAGTAACTCAGGCATGAACAGCATAGTCATAGCAGTGGTCACCCATCATGAGACAGAGTTTGACCAGTGGTCACTAATTTGAACATAGAAAATGATTTCTTTACATCATATTGAAGCATTCAAAATCTCTTGCCAAAAAGAAGCTTAGCTTATTTAAAAGTATGTTGCTGTTTCAAGAGATACAGTAAGGAGCTACATTCAAAAGCTTCATTTCTATAAATATTTGGAGTATGGTAAGTACTGGGAAATACTGAAACATAATCATAATATTTCACAATGGAGTTATTGCTTAGATGTCTGAAACTGAATGGGGGGAAGCAAATCACATAGAAATGCAGAGAGCAGAAATTAAAGCAACTCAGTAACACTTCTTCTTAAAAGTTGCTATTCTAAGGATTCAGCCTAGAAGTCTGTGCAAATTGTATAATGATGGAATTCATGGATAATACTATTTACAAGACAATTAAACATAGATTCTACCATAACTTACTGTATATTGGATTATGGCCTATGTGTAAAGGCTCTTCTCATGGTGGGATGGGGAGACTACCAGCTTATTCCAGTTTATAGTCAGCCCTCCACATTTGCGGGTTTCACTTTTGCGGATTTGATTATTCACGGATTATTTGTGGTCACCTCTGCTGCCTCCCTATACCATTTTTAATAGGAACTGCAAGTCCTGTGAGACTGAGAAACTGCGAACAAGGCTTTTAAGTCCCTATTAAAAATAGCGTGGGGCAGCAGTGGAGGTGGCAGTGAGCCCCACCAACCCCCCATTTCTGCCTTGTGAAGGAAACCTGATGCCTCAAAAGATCCATGTTGGGTTGAATATGGTGATTATACTTTTTTGCGTGTCAAATATGGTTTGGGAGGGCCTAGAGTTATTCACAGTTTTTCCACTTTCGTGGGGATCCTGTCCCCTTAACCTGAGCAATTATGGAGGGATGATTCTACTTCCCATGCTTGTTGCAAAGCAAAGCAAAGCAAGTAGACCAATGCAGAATAGGAACTTGAAAGTCAAATCTGTTTTTGCTTGTGACGTCTTATGATTCTATGACACTCTTGACACCTGAAACTCTTACTCAAATGGCTTAAAGTGATTTTTTTAAACTATAGATACACATGCCTTGTCTTTTTGGACGGTAAAAAAAGAGCAGAAGCAAGTCTTACTACCCACTCATTATTCAACAATCTACACACTTAACAATTCGTCAAAATTCTGATCTAACATATTAGGTACTTCAGAAATCCCAAGCAAGGCACAGCACTTACCAAGGGGCTTTCTTCCTTTTTTCTGGAATGAGGTCTCTGAGGATTTTGGAATACTCATGTTTATTTACGAGTATGCAGGTTGAGCATGTGAAGACAACATGGAGCACCCCTGACAGATACTCAGGCCCTTTTCGTATGGCATCTGCCATGTGAAAGGGCCTCTGGAGCGTCACGCAATTGCGAGGAGCCGTCCACATGACGTTCTCGCAATTGCGCGATGCTGCCAGGGCCAGCAGGTGCCAATCGCGCACTATTTCATTTTTGGCTTCTAGCCAAATATGGTGCATGATCGTGCATCGCTCCAGGGCCCCACGCGTGCTTACTGTGCGTGCAGAGTCTCCAGAGCTGCGGCGCTCATGCTTCCTGTCCCAGCACACGGAAGGAAGAGGAGGAGCCCTCACGCTGCCTGCTCGCTAGCAGGCAGTGGCTCCAGATGCGAAGCAGCGGGGATGCAAGAGCCTCTCGGAAGAGGCTGCTTGCGCAGTCCCTGCACCCCAGCGCCGCGAAAAGGTAGGGTGCGAAAAGGGCCCTAGTGTTTATGATCTCATCTCAGATTTCAAGGAAAACAGCCAGCATCCTAAAAGTTTTCCAAAGCTCAACTCAGCTTTCTTACCCCAAACTCCCCAAAACTCCTTGTTTCACATTTTTCCCAGCTGTGAGGGAGGAGGAAGGAAGCCAACCTACTCCTATTTTTGCTGGCCATCCATAAAGTCAGCCATTATTAGTAATCAGTCAATCTCTTTAACTAAGGGGGGTAGTTTTTATAATATCAGTGATCATCATAGTCTATGTTTCCAAACTAGTGTTGGATTCTTAAGAACTTCTCCTTCCCCACTGACAGAATCAAAATGGTTGTAATGGATCTTATAAGGTCATTTAGTCCAACCTCAGTCTCATAGCATCCGACGTATAAAGTCCAACACAGCCTTGCCTCTGGACAGTACACAAATACCAATTACAGTAGAAGAGGGGCTGCAAATATAAGACAAGACATAGAATTGTATTTCGTAAACAGTCATCTATGTAATACCTATCAAATAAAACATAGCAACCAGCACAAATGCATTTACCATGTGTACACCAGTCAGTGCCATAATACACACTGAAATGGGCCAATGAGAGACATATGCTCGTAAAAATGTAGTGGATACACAAGAGGGAACTGGGACAAAAAAACAGGTAGGCTCACAGATGTAAATCTTCCTTTGAGACGCCCACGATGTCAGTGACTGGTTTGTATTCAGCAAACATGTTGACAGCATGAAGTGTGAAAGTGCAACAAGATATTTTGAAATGCACCTGTACTGTAGAACTATGGATGCAGTTTTACAACACTGTTCACAAGGCAGCAAAGAAAAGATTGCAGGTTACTCTCTGCCTCTGGTCTATGACTTGAACTCCAGCTGGAGGTCTGTGCAAACTGAACTGAAGTCCAGTTAAATAATGAGATGTCTTGCAAGGCAACCTTAGGGAAATCTCTCTTTTCTTAACCAGCATTTGACTGAGGAATGTTTGCCCTGAAATGCTAAACAAGCATTTCTAATTAAAAACATCAAGTGAAACTGGTATCCAGGTTCCAGAGAAAGGCATCTGGTCAAGCAACATTCAACAGACCTGCAATAGAAACTGTATTTCAAAACTAGGAAAGGGAATGAGATGATTCCCACAGGAATCACTATAGCTTCATATCAGAATCACCACAATTTTTGTTTAATCCACTTGCTTTATCCTACAGAACTCCAATCTGAAATGCAGATTTGAACAGTAATGTGATGGCTATAAATTTATAATTTTGCAGAAAAGGAGTGAAGGAATCAGCACTGTTTTACACTTCAATATGAATCAGTTTTAGAACAAAGAGGGCTCTTTGGCAATTATTATATATCCAGGACTGATACTTTAATTTTCACAGAGCAATAGTTTCCATACAAAACAATAAGGTATAGAGAGAGGGGGAAACGGGAGAGTCATCATACATATAGCATGTGTTAGATAATATATTTACTATGCTGCTTATACAGAAGTGCCCACATGGCTCTTCCACCCCTTCATGTTTCTCAGTTCTCTTTCTTCAAAATAGTATTCCTCTTGGATTACCAAAACATAGAAAAGCTGCTCTGTTGCTGTTGTATAACTTCAAGTCATTTCTGACTTATGGCAACCCTAAGGCAAACCTACCACGGGGTTTGCTGCAGCTGAGACTGTGTGACACACCTACCCACTGGGTCTTCATGGCTAAGCAGGGAATCAAACCGTGAACTCCAGGATCATAGTTCAATGCTCAAACCAGTACGCCAAACTGGCTACCCTTTCTTTTTTATTCCCATTGGTTGGGGATTCTGGGAGTTGTAGTACAAAAATGTAATTTTCTGATCTCTTCTATGGACATACAATGCCATTTTATAAATGATGGTGAATCAGCACTGCTTGCTCAGTTCATGAACACTGTGATAATTCACCCAGCCCTCTCCTAATTCTAAATGGTTAGCTGGTGTATCTTCTCAACGGATGAGCAAAATATCGGCATACCTTGGTTAGCAAAGCTTCTGTTAATCTTGTTCTTTTTTGTGCCCATGCGGCCTCCCCTTTTCATCCTTGTTCTCTACCTAGCTGAAAGTTTTTCAGCAACATTGGAACTGAGAAGATGGTGAAGGTAGGCTAAAGAAACACAGACTTCTGTGCAGAACTCCAACAATATGCCTGCAGTAAACAGTGCAATAAAACTTGAGCTGGCAAAGAATGAGATTCTACTCTAGCTGATCACTCTGCAGCTGTGTGTTGCTGCCTACAACAGGCAAGTTAAAAGGCAACTGCTATCAGAATTCCTTACTGACCAGGCAAGAACAGCCTCTGGTAATAAATTTTTCCCTTTGGTACCAGATTTTTTTTAACAGAAATAATATCCAGGAACACATCTGAAGTGTATCTGCAAGGATGAGCAACCTCTAGCTTTGTAACATTCCTTGGAATGCATCAACAAGACTGTCTTCCAAATCCGTTTAGTATTTCCTTAAAGTGTATCATCTCAGATTAATGTAATCCATCATTTTTAGCATTTAGTTTGCTATTATTGTTGCGTGACTTCAAGTCGGTTCCAGCTTATGGCAACCCAACGGCAAACCCACAACAGGGTTTCTGAGGTTGAGAGTGTATGATGCACCCAAGGTCACCCAGTGGGCTTCCATGGCCAAGTGGGGAATTGAACTCTGGTCTCCAGGGTTGTAGTCCAGCACTCAAATTACTATACCACATTGGCTCCTTTACTCTAGTACTCCTAGAGAAACCAAAAGGTGTTGTGTACCAGCTACCAGCTAATGCATGAAATTAATACCTTAAAAAAAATGATTACTGCTTACAAGTCTGTTGTGGCCTGCAATCTTTTTGCCACAGGCTAAACAGGTAGAACTGGTGGCTGCTATCTGACGACGACTGTAGTGTGGTTTAAAAAGTGAAAGCTCTAGCTCATTTACTAAAACACTTTTGGAGGGTAGAGTAGGCTTTATGGCACTGACACATGCAGAAGACTGGTTTATATTTATTTGTATTGTAGATGTTGTAATGGATTGCCTCTCTTTTCATCACCAAGATCTCAATCTCTGCTTCAAGAGAAGAGAAACAATGAGCTGGCACTCTTAGAGAAAGTCAAAGGCAGGAAAGTTTCTGTCTAACAACAACTCTGTGCTATATTCTCACCTTTATGGGTGGGGATGTGATTAACTAAGATGGAAACATCCATTGTTATTACTCATGATGTATTAATAGACATATTGTTACGGGCTCCGTAGCCTTCTAATCCTGTAACTAATGGAAAATGTAAATTATAAATAACGATGGCAGGTGAGCTGACTTGGACTAAAACAAATGTAAGGAGAGAATTAATTTTTCAGCACAGAATGGCCCCAATCCAGAAAAAATTAGTCATGTTTAAATTCCATAAACATCAGGATTATTTGACAAAAAGGCAGAGCAGAAAAACCAAGGAAAAAGCTAGTTGACTCAAGATCATAATAATATTTCTTATTGCAATCCCACTGCAATTCTAATCATATTTCTTTAGAAATAAATACCATCGAGAGAGCCAACATAGTGTAGTGGTTTGAATGTTCATCTAGGTTTCTGAGAGACCACGATTTGAATCCCTGCTCAGCCACAGAAACCCACTAGGTGGCCTGGGGAAAGACACACTCTCTCAGCCTCGAAAGGAAGCAAAGGCAAATATCCTCTGAACAAATTGAGCCAAGAAAACCCCTTGATAATGATATGACTTGAAGGCACACAACAACAACAACAACAACAACAACTACCATCCACGTCAAAGGGGCTTACCAGTGACTCAAGCTGACAAAGAAAATTGCAAATTCAATTGATTTCAGCACAATTAACTTTTTTGGAGCACACTCAATGTTTTGCAACCAAGTTGAACAGTTAAATGGTTGGCCTTTAGAGGCCTAAATGCAACTAATACTCCCAGTTAGTAAGAGAGTCAACCTACTGTTAAATTAATGATTGAATGGTCTACTTGAGACCAGTGATTTAGGCCGCCATCACTAACACAAAACAGGTTTGGCACTTTGGAGAGCTCCTTGAAAGTTTAGATTACAACACGGAGCAGATTCATCAACCCTATGACATGGCAGCCACCAACCGCTGCAATATCCGTAATAACAAGCAGGGAGCAAATTAAGAGATATCTCACCATGATGATAAACAGATGGCACAGGGAAAAAGCAAGAGCAGAAAATTGCTATTTAGTAGCCCCTTAAGGCTGCTGGCTTTCCAGGCTGAGCAGAATTGTTCTGGGCTGCACTCATAAAAATACTAATAAATCATCATTTCATACGGAGAGTCCCTAAAATGTTCCACACTTCAAAGGATGGATCTGAAATAATGCAAAATGAGATTCCACAAGGGAGCCAAAAGGCTTCTTTTCCTATTGTTCCCTCCCAGCATTCTAACCAGTATGCTTTGAGAGGGCAATCTGGTTGCAGACATGCAACAATTAATGAAGGAAAAAAACTCAGACAAATGCAAGGATCAAAATGCCTCTCAGGCAATCCAAATGTCATGGGAAATCAGCCATATAAAATAGTGCAAAGATTAAAATGGTGATTCTTTGCCTGTCTTCTGTTACTACAAAAAGGCAGCCAGGAGCTCATTCTTGCAGTTTGATGGATTTGGTGGCAGTCCCACTCGAAACCACTCAAGTTTAATCACCACCCCAATTGGCTAAAAAAGGAGTCAACAAGGATGTAAGGGAGAAGAAGCTAAAAAGAGATATTCAGCCATTTTTTAAAAAGATTGTCATACCCCTAGACATCACCTTGGGCCAATCAACGGTCCCACCTGTCTCGTTCCAATGATTTCTAAAGATAATGAGATGTTTAGAAGTTCACTAATTCCTAATGGTAACAAAAAAAACCCCACTCTGTATCTAATGGTGACATAAACCATTTCATTTTCTTTTTCCTGAAAGCACAGCATTGTGAAATTTCACAAGTCAAACCACTGCTTTATTCTGTTAAGTGAAAATCATGGATCATCCCAGTGTATTTAGTGTCAGATTTTACTGACTGTGAAATTTAACTGCATTTGCACTATCACTTCCTCCCTCTCTCTCTGTCTTTCTCTCTGCCTCTGTCTTTCTCTCTCTCACACACACACACACACACACACACACCAGTTAAGTATCTGTCATCCAGTTTACATATGCAATTTGCTGTGTGGTTGGTTCTTAGAGTACTAGGTATGACAGCTCCATGTGGTGAGTCATACATGTAGACCCTGAATCAAGAGGACTGTGGATATTCTAACTGAGCAATCACAAACATTCTGAAACAGAAGCTGCATTAGCAGGGTTAAAATCATGGCTTTGTTTAAAAGTTTTCACCCAATCTGAGTTTTGTTACATTTTTTATTGAACCTTCAGAAGAGTCACAAAATTCAAAGAAGATAACCAAAAAGAACGATCACTAAGAGTATATAATAATCATATTACGCTATCAGATCATATTTTCATATTTTGTCATACTATTCATACCCTTCTTTAAAAAAACAAACAAACCCTAGCATGACTATCCTGACCAACATTTAAGGCTGTGGTGGATTTAGAACAGAAAATTTGCTATTCAAGGAGAGACAAAAGAGATGATATATTACTGTATTTGCTGGCATATAAGACTCACTTTTTTTCCTGAAAAATACTGTTTGAAAATGGGGTGCGTCTTATATGTTAGCAAACACAGTATATAGCAATCTGGTTATGCTCCTTGACCATTCTGATTTATGAGGCATTTCTTCTAGCACATCCACATCCTACAGACATAAATGTGTGATCTCCCTCTAAAGAACCAAAGGTCTGTTACATTTCAACATGCAGCTTATATGCAGTGCATTATATCTGCAAATCTGCTGTATGGGGTCCATCGCATTCAACCATGAACTTTCTAAGATCCCGTCTGGATGTAAAAAGCCTCAAGGGTGAGACTTCATTAACAAGTCCTGAATATATTTCAGTACCATACTGAATGGGGTGGGGAATCATGAACCTGATCCAAAGCCTCCTACCTATTCCCATAGCTCTTTGTGCCCAAATTACCCCACCCTTATTATGCCATCCAGATTTAAGTGATATATATAATTAACTGACAATGTGTAATAACAAACACTTTCCATCTATCAGACATGCCAACCCTCCCCCACCAGCCCAACCCTATTTAGGAGTATCACCAGTTCCCATAAAATTATAAATGGTTCTAAAACATGCCCAAACCTACCACCCCACCTTACTCTTCACTTTCACTAAGAGAAATTTTCAACCTTTCTATAGTTGCCATTTCCCCCCCAAAACTAGACCTTCTCTTGTGGCTTTCACAGCATCGCCTTGCTGGGAAATGAAGCTGGTGAGGATTTCTCCACTGGTTCACAGATATGCCACTAAAAATTCTGCCTGTTAAGTTTCTACAAGACAGCCAGTGTGGTGCAGTGGCTTGAAAGCTGGACTACAACTCTGGAAACCAGGGTTCAAATCCCCACACAGCCATGGAAACTCACTGGGTGATCTTGGGCAAGTCACACTTTCTTAGTCTCACAGGAAAGCGAAGGTAAACTGCCTTTAAACAAATCTTGCCAAGAAAACCCTGCAATATGTTTGCCTTAGAGTCACCATAGGTTGGAAATCACTTGAAGGCACACAACAACAAATTTATGCATTGTTGGGCTACTGCTAGTATTGGTAATACCATAGAAGTGGTATTACCGAAAATGTTGGCAATGCTAACCCTTTTTTAACTAAACCCTTTTAATTCCACTTATCCCTCAGAGCAACCATCTGTGGGCTCCTGACAACCGAAGTTGCCCTAAGGGAAGGAAAATAAACAAACATCAGTTACAACGCAGCAGTATCTCAGGGCAGGTGAGTCAGTTTTGTAGAGATACTGCAGTAGGGCAACTGCTGCTATCAAAATTCTCTCCCTGTGTGGTGGTATGGAATATATTAGTCCAGGAAGGGTTAAATCACATATTAAAGCAGTGTATTTTTCAAGCCTTTGACAACAGTTCCACACTTCAAATATGCTTGTTCTATGGTTCTACTGTTTCCAGCAGGCAATGCTGCTGGGCTGGGACCTCCCAGCCCTTTCAGCTACTAACTCTGCTCGCATTACATGGGGATGTTATCCAAATCATTACTTGCACAGTGCCAAAAACAGGAGAAAGCTCACTGCTTTGTTGTTGTTGTTTTACAGCGGACACCCCGCCTCGCCATCTGGCTCTTTCTTAATGTATATCAGCCAGAAAATGTCCAGAAGATGCACTGAAGTAGTGTCCCTGTTCCAAATCATCCCAAAAGTTTCGGCCTTTTTGTGGAGCCCCATCGCATAGAAATCTTCAATTGATCCTTAACTGGTTTAATTCATTATTTTTTGAAACAGTAGGCCTTTTTGAAAAAACCATATGTAGCATATGTCACACTGAGAAACCAACATATTCAAGTCTCAGTTGACTTCACAATGGCAATCCTCAGTATTTTTACTTTGTGAGGAAAGCATTTTTGGGAATATTAGAAAGGTACCTTACACAGCCCTAGTTATGCAGTAATCCTATGAGGCCAACATCCCTGAGGTAAGAAACCTTCTTCCACCCCTAGATAATTTACTAATGATGCACAGCCCCACTCCCATTTATTAGATTTATGGCAGCAGTTATATTCATACAGCATCTGCCAGGCTATTCGCCTTCTCAGTTTTGATTATCTGCCTGCTACTTTGTGGTTAGCTTTAACTATGCAGATGCAAGATGTGTGAAAACCATTCAGCTTAGATTTATTCTTAAGAAGTACCGTCTGTCTAAAACAGAGCTATAAAACGTAGGCTCCCTGTCTGGACTGTAGTACAACTTCGTGGCTGGATGCTATTAATTGCAACCTGGCTAACAGGTGCTTGCCAATTTCTTCATATTCTCAACATGAGAAAGGATTGAATTTCCCTCTGTCTGAAAAGGTAACATTTACTTTCAAGTGCAGGTTATGAAAAGCATACAAGGGAAGCTTGTTATGTCAGGATAAATTGGACGATTGTAGATCAGTAAGTCTGTTTTTTAATAAAAACAACAACACCTGTGTGTGATCTGCCCTCTTAATGTGGCATATAAAATGGTTCCTAGCTGCACATTACTCAACATTTCCTTGTTTTAAAGTTAAAGCCATGAATGTACATCTAAAAACATGGTGCACCTCAGTTAAAGGAAACAGATGGTCACAGTGAGCTACCTGAACTTCACAAGATGGCTCATGGTTGTCTCTTTCAGACATCAAGCTAGAACAGTATATGGTTAGTGCACTAGACTATGCATGGGAATACCCCCATTCAAGGCCCTAGTCAACTACAAACTCCACTGAATGATTATGGGCTAGACATTCATTCATTCATTCTCTCTCTCCCTCTCCCCCTCTCTCAGGCTAACCTACTTCAAACAGTTGTAAAAATATAATGGAAAGGAGGACCATGAATGCCATCTTATATACATAAATGTATATAAATGAATAAATGTTATTTCTCTGAAGGGTGGAACAAGCTTGAAAATTAGAAGGATTATACAGCCAACTCTATCTCCAGCGGTAGTTTTGTAAATAGCGAGATGATCAACTTCAATTCTCCTGCCCCCTGGCAAAAGAATTCTCATATTTAAAAACACATTTCACTGGCAGAGAACTATCATACTATTTCTATGTTAAAAGAATGATGTTATCTTAGGACATATCTAGACCAATTTAAAAGTCCCAGATTTTGTTCCTGTTCTTTCCAATTTTACACTGGGTTAAAATAAACTGAGCTGGTATAAAAAGTCTCCGATCATACACGGATCTGACAGAAAACATTCTGAGATAAACAAAATATGTATAAATTTCAAAAATAATATCAGAAACACCAGGAACAAAATCCAGGACTTTCCGTTCTTTTAAATCAGTCTGGATGCACTCTTACAGGAACTCGCAAAAGAAGCATACTAAGGATTAAACTAGACTATACACTTAAGGACATTTTTGCAGAGATTTTCCCCCAGTGGTGAAAAGATGTCTATTTGTCATAATCCATAGGGAGGGACATTTAGAATTCTTATCCAGAGAGCTCTTTGGCCTCAGTAAACCACAAACCCCAAAATTCCACAGGCTGTTAGAAGTAGAATAATGGCACTAGGGATGGGACAAATCCAGAATTTCCCGAATCCGGATCCAAATCCATGGAAGGTTCTGGGAATCCACGAATCTCAAATCTTTCGAATCCTTTTTTAAAAAAGAATTTAAAAAGCAAGGGAAAGAAGGATAATCTTAAGCAAGCCACACTCTCTCAGTCTTAGCAAAAGCCTAGGCAAAGGCAAACCTCCCTCTGAAGAAATCTGGCCAAGACAATTGTCATAGTTTTGCCTCAGTATCTCTCCAGATTGAAAATGACATGAAGCTCTTTCTACACAGGCAGGAAAATGTGGATTAATTCCACATTTTCCTGCCTGTGTAAACAGGGCCACATACTACAGTAGAGAGATAATCCAGGTTAAAACTGGCTTTTCTTTGCATAGCTCCTTCTGGCATCCTGGGGTTTGTAGTTCGATGATGCACCAGTACACTTTGTCAGAGAAGGCTGTGACATGTTGTAAAACTCCAAACCCCAGAATTTTGTTTGAAAGAGGCTTGCAAGGGAGCCATGCAAAGGAATATTTCAGCTGTCCTTGAAATCTCAAGCCTGTAGCTTCCAGTCAAGTACTGAACTTAAATATGAAATGTTCAATTTAAATATCTTAAAATACAAGGGCAGACGTAATTTCTGAAATTGTTAGCAAAGGCCATTATTACTCCAAGGGAAAACCTCACCTACTTACTATCTGCCCTTGTACATATGGTCTCCCAGGTTTTCAGGAGTCCCAATCTCCCTGGTTTTCAGGTGTCCTGGTCTCCAACAATCTATTTAGTTGGTGGATTCGAAAGATTCTGTTTGCCTATTTTGGCACAGGGATTCAGATTCGGGAATCTTGAATCCTTACCCAGGATTCAGTTGGCCCATCCCTAAATAGCACTATAACAGTGTAGTGAAGAATTGGGCAGAGTACATGATTCTCCTCACGTATGTATCCGCCATATAGCATCCTTTGTTTTGTGATTTGTTACTGGAAGCCAAATTTGGTCTTAATTTTCAAGTCTGACTGATCATGAAATATTGCTGAGGGAGGGAAAACAAGAGTTATTCATAGGGGGTATACATTCCCCATGATGTCTTTGTTTGATCACTGGCAGTAGATATTAACAGTAGACACAGGCAGTTGACAATCTTCATCCGCTGTGCTTCCAGCCATTGTGAGAAGGGCTCCTACTCAGCCAAAGTATTCAGGTAAAACTCTTTCATGCCTATTTGTGTAATTTGGTGAGGGCACGAGAGAGGCAGGTGACAATGGATGGCAGAAACTTCAACATCGTAATTCCCCGACCCCAACACATGTGCTTTTGCAATGCACAGAGACAGCTGCCTTTGAACTTCTGTTCCACCAATTCCCATAGACC
This sequence comes from Cyclura pinguis, assembly GCA_030412105.1. Taxonomy (NCBI): domain Eukaryota; kingdom Metazoa; phylum Chordata; class Lepidosauria; order Squamata; family Iguanidae; genus Cyclura; species Cyclura pinguis. Next base: position 185,311,847 of record CM059602.1, read on the forward strand.
CCATCATCACAGCCCTTCAAAATGACTCACCTATATTTGTTCTGGCCTATAATGTGAATTAGGATTCTTACTGGAGCTGTTTGCGACAAGGTAATGGTTGGTTTTAACTACTGATGCTGATTTTAATCATTGCTCTTATTATCTGTCTTCTTGTTTTATGGTGTTCTGTGGCTTTAATTTTAATTGTATGCTGCTGGCAAGGAGTGGTTACACTAAAAGCCAGCAAAAACTCTTTTAAATGAATGAATAAATAAATGAAATCCACTTATTAAATAAATGGTAAGAGAAAGCCATCCTGCACCCACAAATTTTATTCCCCTCCATTGAATATTAATGGACTTTTAGCTCACAAATTTGAGTGAAACCTTGGTCTTGTAAAAATCAATGGCTAAAATCCACAAATCCATGTGAGATTTCTATTTCCTTCCTAAGAAACCCATATTAAATATCTCTTTCATACAGTTAGACTATATAATCTTTGTTTGTCCCAGTTCTCCCTTCAGAAATTTCTTTCAACTCATCAATATATATCCAGAAATATTTATTAAAATGTTCTACAACTTTATGGAATATTATTTTACACCATTTATTCTTTCATCAGAATTGGTAAACAATTATTTCAGTATTTTTCTACAGAGAAATTACTCTTTCTTCTAAAGCACTTCACTGCAAAGAAAATGTCAATAAGCAGAAAAGGCATGTCTCAAAATTAAAAATGAAATTATCTTCTATATGTGCTGTTGAGCAAATCTTCTCCATTCATTTTAAGTAATCTTGTTATATTCTTTTTCTTTTATAGTGTTGGTCACAGATCATAATAAAGATTGACTGACTGATTGATATCACTATGATCACACAACTTAGTTGTCTTACATTCACAAAAAAGAAAATGAAGGGGACCAATCCTGCTTGAAAATGAATTCCTCAGAACACGTCTACACAACAGTTTCACCTAGGCATACTAGTGACAATGAATCCCAAGTCCAACAGAATGCTTCCCCAACTTGGTGCCCACTAGATGTGTTATACTACAATTCACATCATGCTGAATGAGGAGGCCATAAGTTATAATGCAACTCATCTGGAAGCCAGCAGGCTACAGGAAAGCTGCCTTAGGGTATATTGGGAAAGGACACTCTGCTTCCTGCTGTATGTGATCTGTGCTGGTCTTGCAGTTATCTCCCACCTGTTCAGCAGATCACTGAGAACAGATGAGGGGCTTGCAGGCTGCCAATGCATGCTGGCTCAGTTGCCCAACCTTCTCCTAAAATACTCTGAAAAGCACCTTTTTACTAGTGCTGGTGATGTTATTACCAGAGCTTGATAAAATTGCTTTTTGGAGACAAACACTCCTAGAATTACCTCAAAAGTAACTTTTTCAAGCTCTTGTAAGTAGCAAATTGCTGAACTTGAAAGCAATCATTCAAACAGCACTGCTATGGGCATGGTAGCTTGTGTGAGCCATGTGAAGGCTTAACTGAACTATTTATTGCACCTTGCATGGATTTTTAATACAGGGCATTCCACCTACTCCTTGGCTCTAGTAACAAAATTTTGTAATGAGGATGAGATATGGTGTGGATATGTTAAAATGGTTTTGTGATTCCATGGAGCAATTCATACCTGTAACTTAGCAAAGATGTTTTGCATGATGAGGAGAACAATGGATCTGGGCCATGAAAATGCATGGGTATTCACAACTCTACAGCGTATGTGTAATGCATCTGTTATCCACAGCCTTTCCTACTCCTGATATCCTTCCTGCAATGCCTGTGGGTCTGCACTTTTACAGCTTAGGGCTGCCCTCCATCATACATAGGACATTACTGCTAAACCAGAAGCCTGAATTGGCTCTATGATTCTAGAATGAGTGTATTCTTGACTGTCTCAAAGGCTCAGCTTCTTTTTCTTTTGTGATTCCTATGTTTTTCTTTTGACCCTCTTATCTGAAGTCATATGGACAAAATGTTGAGAAACACTGAGGGAGAAGGTGTGATGAAAGTGAGAGACAAGACCAAAACACTTCTATTCCCTCACCGCAGAAAGGAAAGGCTTTTGGCTCTCACTCATGATTACCCCTCCCTTCCTCTTCTGTTTCCTGTATAGAGAACTTTAGTATTCTTGTGCTAACATACCCCCACAGTACATGAGCAAGAAGATATTCGGTACATTCCTACCACCGAAGAAACAAAATTAGTCACCTAGGGCCACACAGGATGTTAGTGGGAGGGTGCCACCTAAAGCCAAGAATATTCCCAGTGTGGAAGGCTTTTCTTGCTCCTCAGTAACACCTTGACAGGAAAAGTAGGCTACGTATCTGAAAAGAATTATGTTTAGTAACACAGCTTTATGGAACAGAGTATGAAAAACTTTGCCAAGGATTACCTCACCATGGCCAATTAACCAGTACCTTTGATTAGCCAGTGTTCTCAGAACATTTTTAGCTCTTTCTAGGTGTGTCAGCTCATCTCACTCTCCAAGCATTTAGAAATCTTTGTGATAACCTGGGGCTGCCATGGTAGCCAAACACTCAAACAAGTAAAGAGAAAATACGCAGGAGTGCAAAGTTACCATGAAGCATGCAGGTAAGTTTATGCACATGCACTCTTCGGGCTGCAAAAAGAAGCAATGACTGCATGAGATTGAAGTTCCACGCTATAAACACGTGATATCCACCTCATCACTAGCTAGTTAGCTAGCTGAGCTGAATGGTGCTGAGTTAGACAGAGAGACAGAAAGAGACAGCTGAATTAGGAATTAAGGAAGAATTGGTACTCAGTTGAAGTAGATTTTACGTTTCTCTGATGCAATTTCAGCACTGTAAAGGTGGGGAGACCCCAGCAGTATCAGCTGCAAGAACAATATATGAGTATGAGTGCAGCTTATTGCTACCAACTGAAAATAGTAGTGGATGCAAATAGAGAGGAAAAGGAGAATAATATTCATCACAAAATGCACTGAACCTACAACAGAAGCTAAATGTGACGAGATCAAAACATCACTACACCACACATAGGCCACTGTAATATAGGACAGGTCTCCCCATACGGCGGAATATCAGAAAGTGTAGTATAAGTACAGACTCTACAACACCCTGACACAAGACACTTCCATTTATACTTTTCCTTATATCCATTCTTAAAATGAATGCAGAGAAAGGACCACAGAGTCACAGCCCTTGTCTGGCATCCATGATTCACACCAGGCTCCCACCAGGATCTTGACAGACTGTCACTGGTGCTGTTCGTGAAGATCTGTTGCACTATGGTCCTCAGTGGGGCGCTTTCAGGAGTGAAGTGTAGAATTTATCCTTTTGGGCTAGGCTCCAGGTCTCTGCTTAAACTTCTGCCATGGGGCCACTGATCCTGTGCATTCTGGTTCTTTGCCAGTCTATTGATTCCCTCTCCTACCAGGGGAAGCAGCTGAGAGCTTAGAAAAGTTACTCTTCAGATTACAGCTCTCAGAGACCCTGATGCAGCTTGCCTAAAGCTTGGAAAATTCACTGGTGGCCATGCTGGCGAGGAGACTGTAGGAGCTGCAGTCTCCAAAAGTACTATTCCCAAGTTTTGGAATGCCCTCTGGAATGCCTCTCCTGGCTCAGTTTCTTAAGTGTAAACATACAGCTGAAGTCACTGGACCATGGAAGTAGCGTGGACCATGCAGCCATAAGTTATCTGTGAACAGCGTGGCTCCCGACACTCGCCTTTCTGGAATGTTTAAAAACTTAAGATGTCAATGAGCTACAGAGGTTGCTGACTGGAAAAAAGGCTACTAGGAGTAAGACAAAACTATACAGGGAACCTTTCCCTTCAAAAACCTATTTCCCATAGAGAAGGAGAACAGGAGAACAAAACCAAAACAAGACACGAACCAGCAACTCCACTTTATCACAAAGGATAAAGCAGTTTTAGGTTTCTTATTACTCCCATTAACCCAAGGTTTGCATTCTTTTTAATTCCATTTTTTATTATTTATTTATTTATTTACTGCATGTTTCATTTTATATGTGCACTCTGCAGCAGGAGATTGCAGGAGAGTGCCTAGACACATTTAGCCCAATTAAATGTTGGCACCGTATCCCGTTTTTTCCAATCACACGGGTGGAAATTTCAAATGTCAAGCTGGTCACTGTGAATTGATGCCTCCCATCTAGATTTCCCTGCACTGGGCAGCTGAACAGAGTGCATGCTAATGGAGACATTCTCACTACAAAATTTACCTTAAAATATGGAATGTGTGTTCGTGTGTGTTTGTGTGACCGTATCTTTAAAAATGGAATGAATAAATCAGCCATAGTTAAGCAGCTTATACAGTGAGTTAAGCTATAAAATTTAAATGCTGATAATTTTTGCTTAATAAAAGCAAAGAAGATAATTTTGTAAATATTGGTACATTTTTATATAGCTATCGATTTGGAACTAAAAACTTCCAGTTATTTGCAGCAGAAAACCATTTCAAACAGGCATACTTCTTTTCAGGAAACAAGCAAAGAAGCAAGTCTGGGACTCAAAAGTTAAAACAGATACAACTAAAAACATTCATCACAAGCTGAAACAAAAAGGTCTACACCTGCCTATGATAGGATAGAAAAGAGGGTGCCAGAGAACCTCTTTAGGAAGAAAGTTCCACTGCCTGGAAGCAGCCACTGAGAAGTCCCTCTCCTATGTTCCCGCCACAGGTATCTGTGAAGGTGGTTGAACAAAGTGAAGAGTCTCCCATGAAGATCTCATTTTATGAACAGGCCCATACACAGAAACACAGTCCTTCAGATAACCTGGACATGAACTGCAAAGGGCTGTAAGTCACACACAGCTCTCTGAATTGTGCCCAGAAACAGACCAGCAGCCTATGCAGCTGTGTGTTCCTGTAGCCAAGGAGTCCACATGAGAGAAATTCTGTGTCCCAGAAAAGCAAATATTTCACAAGTTTTAGTAATTTAAGCCCTAGTCAATTTTATCCCTTTCAAAGGGATAAACCAGAGGAAGAGAGCCAAAGGAAGACAGATCCTACCAAATACACTGAAATCTTCCAGGGGGTGGATGAAATAGCAAGCAATTGTATATACTTTTCCCTTTCCTACAGAACAGCTTTACAGGAAAAGTCTCCAAGATCAGGATGAAAAGGTTGTCTCTTCACTCTTTACATCTCTGAATACAAACAGTCAGAAACAATAGAATTTATTTGATATATTGGACTATCTGCTGTCTTGCCTCAAAGGCGTATGAAGGAGGACTGTAACAAGTACCTCAACAGCATTAAAATTACAATTCCAAATATAAAATCAATTTAAAACCACAGCAAAGAGAATAGAAGGTCATTTCTGCACTAGCCTGTTATAGTGCTATTATTCTACTTTCAACATCCTATGGAATCCTGGGGTTTGCAGTTTAGGAAGGGGCCTCAAAGAATTTTAGAATTTTTAAATTCTTAAAACAATCTGTGAAAAAAAAAAAAAGGCCTTAGGTCAAAGATATCATCATGAATACTAATCATACAACATTACTCTCTATTCTATGACTATATTAACAGAAAGTTTATGGAGATGGGATATAATGTGATTGTTCCTATTCTGTACATGGTGCTCATGAAGTGCAGATGCTGTCCCATTCTCTCAAGGCCTTGCCTCTCTCTAACTGTAAAGACAGAGAAGGTCAATAAGCAGGGAATTTGGAGAGTCAGAGTAAATCTGAATAAAGAAGGAGAGTCTGGATAAAAATGCAAGGGATTCCATTTTGAGGCAAATGAAAAAAATCTGAAAACAATTCAAAACAATTGCTTAATCTTTACCAGCCTTCTACTGAAACTTTTATCTCCAAATGTCTATTAAGATTACATTAAATAACAATGGCCTTCTACTAAAAATGATTATTAAATCAAATCTTCTTCTCTACAGTGATTTAAACTGTGGTTTAAATCATTAAAACTGAATCTTTCAGAAAAGTGATTTAAATAATGATTTACATCAATTTGATTTAAATTATGTCAATTGTGGAAGGAGCTCTGGGTGTATAACTGCAAAATTTTCACATACATCAGTGAGACTTATATCTTATATAAGTGCAGAAATCAAAATGGTGCTATTTTTAGATGAATTTCCCCTATAGACAGAATTTCATGTTTCAGATGTGGAGAATCTGATGATATATGACCAAGTCTGTAGCCCTAAGCAAGGATGAGTGGGTGTGTGAGAAAAAGCAGACAGAGAAAGCTTCCTTGCCCATTTTGAATCATCTTGACTAGAAATTAGCTTATTTCCATCTTCTGAAGCAAAGTGCAACCCAATCAGAAAACATTAATGACAGAAGACCCAATCTACACATCAGATCTGCCAACGCAAAGCAATTATGCAGGGAAAGAAAATGCCACATTGCTTTTCTCTCAAGAAATAACATCCCATTTAAGAGGCATGATCTATCACAACACCTGTCAACTTTAATGTAAATACTTCTGTTTTTTAAAAAAAGAAGTCCAAAACGGCTATATTGCATTGAGACTTTGAATTTTTGAATGCTGACTAATTTGGAACTGTTCAATTTAATACTCCATTTCTCAAAAATGTACACTCTTGAGGAGGATGGGGATAGAGTTGTTCTGCAATTTTGTAGTGCTGCTGTCATCCTGACCCTATTACCTCTACTTTCTTATGTACATTTACCTGCTAGGCTCCAAATACAGCTATATTCATAATAAAACCACTAAAATAAACTATGTCTTTGTTAGTCACTTAAGCTCCACTGATGATTGATTCTACTTTAACTATTATTAAATCTGGATCCAACCCACTGAACATTCACTGGGCAAATGGTAGATGGTGATTGCTGCATATATTTGCACAAGCTCCAGTAATGTTGAAGGAAGACCATGTGGGATCAGCAAAATGAAAGGTCTCTAGACCTTGTGTTATGTCCTTCTGAGAAGCTACTAGTGAGGATGTCAAATGTCAACGGTGGCACCACATTTGACCTGGGCTTTTATGCCTCTCCGCCTCCTCCTAACCCTCAATAGAAATGGCACTCTTCCCCCTCATTAAGGGTGGCACAGCAGCAGGACAAAAAAGAAGAAGCCAACAAGCTAGCAAGTACTGCAGCTAGCACCAACCATTTTAATCCTGCCACAACACTTCTAACACAGCATCAGAAGCATGTGGGAAAACTAAAATGGCAGGCAGCAACCAAAGCCATCTGGGCTCTATTGAGAAATAACCTAACAGTCCTATTTGAAGTGCAGGTGGCTGCAATTGGCACTATGGATAGATAGCAACCAAATGGTGCTGACACAGGGCCTAGGAGGTAAGCAACCTGATACTCTTAATTTACAGAGTTAAATACATCTAAGCTCACTGAAATTAATAGGTTTAAGTGTGCCTGACTCAGCATAGGTCTGTAACACACTGAGTGGTTAGCCTTTCACATTCTTAATTTTAGAAATGGAAATCTTGTCTTAACTCTTTCTCACATGTGAGAGTCTTCTCTATTATTTGATGATTTTTCGTATTTGGGGATTTGGTGAAAAATTTCAAAAATATTTTGCACAAAATACTTTTTTCTACAAATTACAGTATTTTCTATAAATATTCTACAAAAATATTTTTGTGCATAAACAGTATTTTTGTAAAACAGTTCTGAAAAATCAAACATCACTTAATGATGTGCAAAAGTCTCATAATGCGTCAATGTGCATCAAGACACTCTTCCTTCTACAGAGCTAGAAAAATGTGTGAGTATGCTTAGTGTACAGAGGCATTCCAATAACTACCATTTTAGGTTATGACAACAACACAGGACCTGTTCATGTCAAGTCAACTGAGTACAACCAAGTTTGTTGTTGTGTGCCTTAAAGTCATTGCCAGATTACGGTGGCCCTAAGGCAAACTTGGGAAGATCTGATCAGAGGAGATGTGCCATTGCTTTCCTCTGAAGGTGAGAGAGACTGGCTGGCTCAAAGGTCACCCAGTGGGTTTCCACAGCTTAGTAGGAATCTGAACCTTGGTCTCCCAAAGCCCTAGTCCAACTTCAAGCCACTACACAAGTATTTAGATGTAATATGACATCAGCCATCACTGACTCAAGAGAAGGGAAAAGCTGAACATACAAAGTCACCAAAAACTTGGGTTCTACAAGACATGCATATATGTGTGTTCCTGCTAAAACAGCCAATCTCAACTGCCAGAAGAAATGCTATTACCTGCACCACTGGGTGTCCTCCAGCTGACGCTTTGACAGCCCCTCGACTCCCTTCCGTCTCATAATGGGCTCTGTGGTGAGACTTAGGCTGCACTTCAATCTGAAGTTCATAAGGTCCTGAGTGAGATGGCAGCTGCCAGTCCAGAGCAGGCAAGGATGGACTGTAATGGAAAACAAAAGGAATAAAATATTAATGTCAAGCTTACTATGATAAACCACAAGAATCTGGCACTATTACTTTGGAGGCCACTTTTAGCAGTTCATCCTTCACAATCTTACATTTAAAATTTCATCAATGGAGATAATGGTATGACATAAGTAATTTAAAAGGTAATGGTTATTTTATGATGATTTACGGATGCCAGAAATTTGATCAGCCACATGCTATCAGATGCTTAAACAAAATGGAAAACATTTTAAGCTTTGTTTTAAAAAATTAAAAATAAATGAAAGACACTTACTGCATTAACCCATTAATCAGAAAAGACAAATGTAGATTGCAAGAGATGTGGGGGGAAAGTCTGTAAAAGTGTGATGTTAGACTGAAGTAGCCTTTAGGGAGTATCAGTACTTTAGCTCTTTCCATTTACATTCATCCAGTTTCATCTTTTGGTCAAACACCAGCGACAACTAAACTTTTTAACTTAAGGAAGGGTAAAAGATGGTGCCCGTTTTATTTTTTGATAACTTATTTGCAAAATTTGTACATTTCTTCATAAAGTGGACAGCAAATTCAAAAGTTAGTAAAAGGGTAACTTAAAAATCTGCCTATGTAGGCAGAGCTCTCAAAAGTGACTGAATGACTAGATATTCAACAATGTTTGTGGTGCTTCATTAGCCATCAGAATGAGCAATACTCTAGTTGGCCTTTTTTTAAGAAAACAAAACAAAACTATTGATGCATACACACCAGTAAAGCCACTGTGCTAGCCTGGGCTTTTTGGAGTTGTAGTCCAATAAATCTAGAGGACACGACGTTAGGGAAGCCTAATTTAAGCACTAAAGTAAAGGCATAGGATGCTCGCATTAAGGCATATTCCTCCAATCACACCAAAAGCTACAGAACACAAAGTAAGTTTTGTACCCATCACACAACAAGATTACACAGATGTGTGACAATACCTTCTGTACTGTGTATTCCCTAAAACAAAAAACAGACTTCCAGCATGGTATCAAATATTATTACCCCATGGTAGCCAACCTCGTTCAGCAAGTGTGCTGTAAGTCAAATCCAAAGTATGAGACTAAAACTAATGCAAGCACAGGCAACTTCCAGGAATCAAGGACCATTGTCAAACCAGTACATTGCCACATCCATCCTGCATCCAGCATTTAGAAGGCAGCCCACATACACACCAAAAACTCAGGGCAACCTAAAAATGACCAGTCTGATACCTGCCATTGTATTCTAGTGCATGTTGCATCATATACAATACACAACCTTATTCTGCATAATGCCTTGGCTTAATTTTACCTCTGAACTGAGTTGGTGATCAGGTGACAGAACAGGGCTGAAGAGGGAGGGAGGGTTACATACATATTTACTGACTTCACTGAAATTATTACAGTTCTTCCTCCACATTCACAGGTTTGACACCCCCCCCCATTCTCCCCTCCCATTCACTGGCTTTTTGCCAAGACGCATTGTCTTCCTTCTCTGCGCTGCAGCAAAAGGCAGGCGAATGGGAGAGTGAAAGGTTCATGCATATGCAAGGCAGATGAATAGAGGGGGAGACACTTCCCCCAATCCATTCTCTTGTCTGTCACCCATGTGCCCTGCTTTCTCTCTGCACACATGGGTGACAGGCAGGTGAATGGAGGGGGAAATGCTTCCCGCCTCCATTCTCCTGCCTGTTGGCCTGTGCACACAGAAAAAAAGCAGGGCCATTTCCGCACTAGACTGTTATAGTGCTATTATCCCACTTTCAACATCCTATGGAATCCTGGGGTTTGCAGTTACGGGAGGGGCCAGAGGCAAAGGTGTAGTAAACTGAAGTTTAGAATAAATGCTATTAGAACTACTAACCTCCTAAATCAGAGGCCCCTCCCAAAACTGCAAACCTCAGGATTCCATAGGATGTTGAAAGTAGGATAATAGCGCTATAACAGTCTTGTGCAGAAATGGCCCAGGGTGCACAGGTGAGAGGTAGGAGAATGGAGGGGGGGAGCATTTCCCCCTCCATTCACCTGCCTGTCACCCATGTGTGCAGAGAGAAAGCAGGGCACACGGGTGACAGACAAGAGAACGGATTGGGGGAAGTGTTTCCCCCTCTATTCATCTGCCTTTTGCCTGCATGCGCAGAAAGAAGGCTGGGTGCATGGGCAACAGGCAGAAAAATGGAGAGGGGAGCCCGAAGAGGGAATGGGAGAGAGCACTCACTTGGGTGGGGAAGTTATTAGAGTTTTTATTTTTTTACTTTCGCGAGGGTTCTGCACCCCGAACCCTCGCAATAGTCGAGGGCCCACCATATATGCCATCGCTCAAGTCTCCAAGGGATCTTACAAAACAACATTAACATCTGGGATAATAGGAAATAAATAAGCAATGGGAGCAACATCAGGAGAGATGCGGATAGTAATCAAGGTTTACCCTTCCAATTTTCTGTTTGAAGGGGCTGGAGATCATTTTGAGTATAAAATGTTAAGAGTGGAAACGGGGAGTTGCAGAGGGTCTGGAATGTCATTTGGGAAGTGAAAAGCAGACAGTTGAGATAGCGGAAATGAGATTAAGAGGAACTGGTTTAGGAGATTAGTAGTTCTAATAGCATTTATTCTAAATTTCAGTTTACTACACATTTGCTTTTATCATTTCTAAGAAAAACATTTGTTAACCTTGGGTAACTACCAGGACTTCACCCTTAAAGGGTCTATAGACTAACCCTGACAGGTACTTCTTTGCAGTGCTGTTAACACAGGAAGATTGTAACACACACACTTAATTCCAAAAGGAACAAAAACAAAATGTAAAAAATTGCTAAATAGATTAAAAATCAACATAAATTGTAGTGGCTTCAAGACAGTATGTAAAAGATACTGGGAAAGATGCCGAGCAAATGGGACAGGGAGAGAACGGGTCATTCCACAGTTGTGGAGCCATTACAGAAAACGCCTTGAGTCTCATGGGAACAGTATGAGCAGGGTCTTTGGTAGATCTTTATGAGCAGTCATGCGTTTGGGAGATCTCGCACTCTTGGTACCCAGCTCCCAAGTCTTGTAGGCTTAATAAGTCAAAGCCTTTGACTTTAATTTTACTGTATCTCAGCCTTCTGCTCCTGCCTAGAAGTGTCAATGCCCTATCTTTACTGCTGACCACTAAAACTCATATCTGAGTGCATCAAAGATGTCCATTTTAGGTGAAATGTTAATATGTAAAGGCCAAACATCTGTAGTCTGACTCTTTTTCATACCTATAAGGGACAGCTTTCTTTTTTAAAAAACAAAGTTGAGAGTGTCATGACTGCACTATTACCATGCCACATTGTATTGGGCAGCCTGAAGTGACTGATACAGCATTCTTACTCAAGTGCAGCTGGCAAGTCCCTAAGGCCCCTCTTACTCTACATACCCTTACTACAGATGTTGTCATCTGAAACATTCCTGGATAATTATGTGGAGGGACTCCTGCTTTACCACAACAATAATTCATATAATATAGAGCAGCTGCATATCTTCATGATCACCACATATTATAAAACAGATGCTTCTATTTTTAAGCCAGTTCATATATGATGGATCTCTCTCTCTCTCTCTCTTTATTTTTTTTCCTCCCTTTGAGCACAAAATGCCTATCAGATTATGATATTTCTAGGGTACTTTTTATAAAAGCACTAATCCATCAATCATTACAAATTCTGAAATCTTTAACACTGAAAGGGGAATTAAAAAGGTGGGGGCACCACATTTTCTATTCACTTTAGATCTGGGTGCTACTTGAATATCATTTAAACTACAGCTGTTTGTTCTTCTGCAAGACAGCCCCATGATTCAGTCCTGATCTGAATTCCACTGTGACTTATGAGCAATGATAATAATTTTTTAAAATGTATTATGAAATGTAATTTTCTTGATAAAGTGAGATGATGTTTTTAACAAAGTGAGGGTCTGTGGCTTGCCAAAGCAATCTTCTATTTCAGATTATCTCACCATGAACTAAATTTCCAGCAGTTAAGGAAGAGATACCAAGCTAGTATTTAGATCTATAGTCCTCAATCCAAATGCTACTCCCAACTAGAGTACACCCACTAAATCAACTACTCCCTGAAAAATCAATACTCATGTAAATCCCTCTGATTTGAAAGGCCTACTCTAGGTGGAAGACAGGAACACAGAAAGTCTATGCCACGAAAAGGATAACATCCTGGAAAACTAATGAAGTAATAGGAAGATGCATGTTCCATGATCACCAGTGTGGCATAGTGGTTTGGGTTTTGGACAAGGACTCTGGAAACCAGAGTTCAAATCCCTGCTTGGCCTTGGAAATCCATTGGGTGACCTTAGGCAAGTCACATTTTCTCATCTTCAGAGGAAGGCAAGGGCAAACCACCTCTGAAGAAACCATGCCAAGAAAATCTTGTGGTAGGTCACCATAAGTCAGAAACAATCTGATAGCCCAGAACAACAAATGTTCCATGAGTGGAAGAGCTGCATTACAGTGTGAATTGGACTGAAATGTAATGGATGGCCATACTGGTTTGGGGATTCTAGGAACTATGGTCTAAAAAACTAACTTCTCCAATCTTTGACAGCAGATCCACTGGCATCCATAGCACTTAAGTTAATTATGACTATCTTAACCCCCACTGCTTTCAACAGGTCTGCTCTAAGTGTAACCATGCCTGGACCCAACTGGCTTAAGAAGATTCTCTTTAATTGTACATCTTTCAAATGAGACATCCAGGTCTGGAAATTCACATATTATCCTATGATCTATTTCTGTTTACTGTATCCTATACCTGCGTTTTGACTCCCCCTCCCACAGAGGACAGCGTTATCATATTTACTGGAATACTCATTCAGTCAAGTGGCTATACACTTCACATACTAGTATAGCAATATGTAAAGCTGCAATTTACATTACGAAGCCATTTTATTATAGCCAAACCATCACATATGGTTTCATTGGGGCAGAGAGGATGATATAAAATATCATCAAGGAATGCAAATTATACAAAAAGAAAGATAAAAAAATCTTACAGCATCCAGTAGAATCAATAACACAATGAAAGTTGACTAATAAACTTTAACAAGGCAGCAAAATGTGTAACACATGGAAATATGAAAGCTACTAGTGATTCCACAGATGCCATGTCAAGCAGTAAAGTGCCCACAGCTGCAGTTATTTCAGGCACATGGAAGTTGTTCTCATTGCTAAAACTTCTTGGCAGATGGGGCATATATTGTACCCTCTGGGATCAGACAACCACACTGCTGATCATGCATTCTGTCCTATGTAGACAAGTGACAGGAACACAGATCTACTGTCCTTTTGAACCAAGGTGCTTGGCAATAGACAGCGTTGTCCTTAACATAACTGTATAGTACATTTCCTCGCACTGAAATCAGTAACAGAGCAAAACTAACTCCTGATGTATTTAATGTGGATGACTGTGCAAATCCACCATCTTTTGTGTTGCAGAAAAGAACAGTTACATATCAAGAAACTTTGGTAGAAACATAATGGCCAGTTCTTTTGGGGACAGTATAGACAGACAGAAGACATGTGACCAAGAAGTCTCACATTACTACATGGAGAGAGAAGTATATTTTAATCCAAGTGCTGGGTACTCTTGTCTGTTATAGACATCTAGTAAAATGTGAGTCATGAAAAAGATATTCTTCAATCAAAAGCAAAAATACTAGTAAACCACTCCAATCAAGCAGTAAACATCTCTGAGGCTGCAACTACTATCAAGTCACAACAAGATGCATATTTTTTGGATAGATGATGATCCAGTCATGAAGATGTTTGTGCATATGAGTGTATGTATGTATGCATCCATGCACAAAGACACAAATACAGCAAGAATAGAAAGTTAAGCAGCCTATGCATTCCACTTTCACATAAAATGTTTCAGAAATTATACCAACATCAGTTTGCTTCTGAATCTATTATTAACTAGTGGCCTCATCACTTTCGGATGACATTTCTGCTGATTTTCAGATGAAAGAGAGCTATTGTCATCCCCAACGGGATAAAAATTGTATCTCAGAGCCTCTGCAGTTTTCCAACCCTGTTCTAAATCATAGTTTCCCATTTCCATCTCTGAATAAAATGGGGAAGTCAGATGGAGAATTAAACCAGAAATGTTAAAACATGGAATGAGCAGACAAAGCACATATCCTAGAAATATTACTTTTGAACTACAACTAACAGAATCCCCAAATACTCATGCTGGCTAAGAGATTCTGAGAGTTGCAGACCAAAAGTAACATTTCCCAAGCGATTGGAACATGTTTGTGCTCATAAGAATAACTCGTCTTCACAAGTATGATTGTTTCAACATTTTAGTTATAGCTATTATGTTGTAACTGTAACGGCAAACTACATGACACATAAAATCATCATATCTCACATTGATGTCAAAGACACTTAAACAAAAGCTCAGAAGGGGTTATTGAACTATTTCAACCTTCTCTTCTGCTTCAGCGAGCTATAATCATTTGCCTCAAGAGTATTTTCCATCATAGATGGAGAAATCTAGATAAGTTATTCCATTTTGCTGGAAGCTGCATGATTCACATGGCTATTAATCTACTTGTATCAATCCTTCCCTTATGAACTCCTGGTTCTGTTGTAAACATTTTCTACATGCTAAAACTTGGCATACAAGATTAAAGGCTACCTGACTGCAAACAGAGCAGAAACTTAAATGCACACAAATACATCCATACACCGGGCTTTGAATGTGAGCCTTTGTGCAGAAACAGCACCCAGATGTTTGGGATTAATCCAGAATCAGAGTCTAAACGCTAAGTGTGCAAAGGGGATCTACAGAATATTATAGTTCCAAAGAATTAAAAGTCAGGGACTTCCGCAGTTATTCCCAAGTAGAGTCAGTTGTCTGGAAACTATTCCTCTCATGGAAACCAAAAGTCACAATACTGAAGCCACTTTCATGTAAATAGTTGACTTCTCCTTCCTCTAATTTCAGATTGTTGAGGAGCCATACAATTAGCATCATAGCTTCATTGTGAAGGTAAATTATGAGGAATGTTTCAGACTCCACTGGGAATTTGCATAAAGCTGAAAAATGATTTCCTCTTGTGAAACTAACTTGGGGCCCTTTCAAACTACACAGTTTTACTGTTGTCGCCTGCCTTCAAGTTATTTCCAACTCATGGCAACCCTAAAGCGAAATATATCGCCGTGTTTTTTGGAAGATTTGTTCAGAGGTCATTGCCTTCTTCTGAGGCTGAGAGAGTGCGACTTGCCCAAATTTACCCAGCGAGTTTCCATGACTGAGCAGGGATTCAAACCCTGGCCTCCAGAGGCATAGTCCAATGCTCAAACCACTACACCACACTGGCTACACAATTACCAAGTTATATTGCACTTTAACTATCATGGTTCCACCAAGTGGAATCCTGGGATCTGAAGTTTAGGGAGGAGTATTTAAAATTCTCAGCCAGAGAATTCTAGTGCCTCACCAAACTACAAACTCCAGGATTCCACAGGATTAAGCCAGAACAGCTAAAGTGGAAAACAGCACTGTAATTGAGTAATGTGAAAAGACCCTCAGTGGGTAGCTTTAAAGAATTCGTTTGCTCTCTATTTTCATTCCCCATCTAAACTCCCTGATTGTTGTAAATAATTTACTGCTTTGTATGGTAAAAGTGTAGCATAAGTATAAAATTTAACTGCAATCATCCATATTCTTATATCCACAGAAAGAACTTCCTTTTGGGAAAAGGAGTTCCTCTCGAGAAATTAAAGGGAAGTATGATCATCCATACCATCACTGATCTATGTGGAAAAAAGCTATTGATTTAGAAATTTTCCAACTGTCCTTTTTTTTCATGTCTTCCCCCCTCCCTTGTTATTCAGGAAGAGACACAAGAGGTAATGTAAGTTTAAGGAAACAATGCTTGTGACAGGATGGATTTTGGAATCTGTATTATTTGCTGGAACATAACCTAAGCTTTGAAATGGAGCAGTTGTACAAAATAATCAGGAGTAGGGTAAGGGATCTCCAGATCTATTGTGGTAGATGATTATCTTTGAGGGTGGGGAAAATTTAAAACAAACATTTAAACTGCATATCCCGTGACTGTGCTGATGGTTGTGTTCAATTGCCCAGGAGTATTTCACACACATAAAATTAAAAGTATTTATGGGCTGGAGGAAGCACGGTCAGGGCCTTTGATTGGTAGGGTAAGTTAAAAATCACACTTTTACAGTAGCTTCCAGCTGTCCTGAAGCCTGAGTTAATGAGATCACATGGAAACATATTGAAAATCAGGAAACATTTTTTATAACACACAAAAGCAAAACAGTGGAAAAATATTATATACATAACACCGGAATTCATTTCACTTTCATTAATAGCCTTGTGAATGCTGTATTCATTTTAACTGCAGATGATAAAATTTGTGTGTATGTGTGTTAAAAAAAACAGGCACAACACAATTCACTTTAAATTACTGAATAAAAAGATTAATGTGGTCTAATCAGCTCATAATTTTTTCCTGACACTAAACACACATCTGCAAGGTACCAATCTAGCCATAATTTTCCCAATGAATGTACATTTTTAGGAAGACAGCATGCAACATTTATTTAAATACTCAATGACACTGAAAAGAATTTTCCTTCTTTAAATTTATGTTGCAGCTTTGAAAAGGACTAACAATCCTTATTTTTATAAATGTTTAGCCCATCCCAGGTGTCCGCATCTATTTTGCCATCTAAGCAATGTAGAAATTTAATGTTGCCACATTTTTTCTCACTTCTCAGTAATCTCTCTTCCCTCACACGCATAAAGATAATATGCTGCATATCAACAGCTGGAGCACTGATCAGACCCACCATGGCTTTCTTTATGATCCTCTGGAAAGAGATGGATGTGATCTGTGTGCTGTGAAGTCTGTAGGATCAGATGTTCTGAACCTAGCAACCCAGACCCTCAAATATACCACATTTGTTCTTCCTCAAAGGTTATTCCTATTTATTTCCTCAGGCTGCAACATTATGTAGACTTACTCAGGAATAAGCCACATTGAACATAGTAGGTTCATTTCCAAGCCCACTTCAGCTTTACAGTTAGCAATCACAGGTAAGCACAATGGGGGGGGGGGGGCAAAATAACAAAAATATTATGAACTGAAGAACCAATCAAGTTGAAGTATGCAGTCATACAGCATACAACTGCACCGAAAATTACAGATGGCTGAGCTTGCACAGTTTGTTACAGAAACTCATCTAAAAAGTTATGCTCCTAATACAAAATAACTTAATTATTTTATTTTTTATAGTCCCATCAATATGCATCACATTGCACAGAATACATGTCTTAAATCTGACACAAGGGAAAAGCAAGAAAGGTACATGCCGTTGTTTCAGTCTGTGCCTATAGCTTCAATTACAGAGAGGCAGTACAGTCCTAACTCAAAATATGTGCCAGATTTTAGTGATTAAGGAATAGGTAGAAGCCTCTTATGTTGGCTGAAACAGTCTTCTGCTGACTGATATCAGAGATCATTCAGCAGTGGAGTCTGCTGGCTAACTGCTGGCTAACTGCTCTGCTGGCTAAGAACTGAACTGAAACAAATTGAAGCTGAGAACTGAATTGAAAGAACTGAAGCAAAGCATCGAATTCCTTAAAAAGCCTTGCATCAAAAGTGGCCTTTGGCCCTTTAGACATTAATGTGTATGTGTATCCTTAATATGTATCCTATCACGTGCCTTCAAGTCGCCTGCTGAGTTTTGGTGACCCCATGAATTCCATAGGGTTTCGTAGGCAAGCAATACTCAGATATCCATCATGGGTATCTGAACTTAGCAATACCTGGGGCCCTTTCACACTTCACAATTACAGCACTATGATCCCTCTTTGAACTGTCATGGTTGCATCTTAGGAAGCCTTATAACTGTAGTTTAGTCAGAGGCATGAAAGCTCTCAGGTGGACAATTATAAATATACCTTCCTAAACTGCACACCCCAGAATTCCACAGGATGGGACCTGGCAGTTAAAATGGAATCATAATGCTGTAGTTGTGTAGTGTGAAAAAAGCCCCAGCTGACTAAAGAGCCAAAACAGTGGGGGTGGAACAAGGGAGAAGAATCTGAATCATGCCAGCTCAACCCTCCTCCAACCTAGGTACACGATCACTATGGTTAGCGATCGTTAGGCAAAGGTCAGGGTAGTCCTAAGCCATTGCCAACACAACTGGGCAAGGAGAGGTTTGGATTCAACACTGCTTCAATTGGCCTAGGATCAACTCAGGTAACCATCAGTGTTCTTGGTGAATTAGGACAGTACAGTGAGTTAGAATAAGTGGTACAGTAGGGGGTGAGCTTAAGTCTTCACAAAAAAGGTGAGTTTTAAGGAAGGATGTGAAGTCAATAGAGACGGCAATATCAAGGGTTCTAAAGGGCAGGTCAAAGCACACAGGACAATGGAGAAAGAACTGTGGGTTTCTTTTTACAATTTTTGCTTTGAACAGAGTGGAGACCTTTGGATAGGAGAGGCTAGAGATGAACAGCAGAAACAGACTTGGAGGAACTATGATCACAGACAGAGATAGGAAGGCAAAGAAAGAAGCACGAGGGCAATGCCATGGAACACTTTGAAAGTTAGAATAAGGATTGTACAAATTTAAGGAGGAGCATCACATAATCAGAGCAATGAGAAAGGCAACTGTAGCAGGCAGAAGTGTATTCTTGCAGCAGAATAAACTAACACAAATGA
The DNA here is from genome assembly GCA_030412105.1 of Cyclura pinguis. NCBI lineage: Eukaryota > Metazoa > Chordata > Lepidosauria > Squamata > Iguanidae > Cyclura > Cyclura pinguis. The sequence goes on from CM059602.1 coordinate 185,330,938, forward strand.
TCCTTGTCTGGTTGATTTCTTCCTTCTTTGTGTATAGTGCAGTTACTAGCTGGAATCCTGTTCATGCACTACCCTAGTGTAACTACACCATCAGAAGTGGGACATGGCCCCAGGTGCCACAACTATGAAAGAAATAAGGCACTAAGGAAATAGTGGCTTGGAGCCAGCAGATTATGTTGCTTTCATTTGTCACTGCTATGCAATCCTGGAAAAAGTGAAGCCATTGAAGTAAAATTCCTCTAAAAATCCATCCATCTAAAATCCCACCACTATTTGATTTTGCTCTCCACTCCAAGAAATAAATACATGGAAAAAGATGCAATACACAAGAACTAGGCACAGGAGCGACCATTTCATTATCTACAGGTACCAGAAGTGCTGAGTTGACTTAAACACTATGTATCTTTATATGAAAACATTTATACCTTGCCTTTTGTCTGAAGAGAGCTTACAAGCACCAAAGTGCTATGCTGAGGTTCTTCAAAGTTCCTCAAAACACAGAACAATGATGGATAAAAACAATAGGGGGCCTATTTATTTATTGAATTTATATCCTGCCTTTCCTCCAAGATGGGATTCAAGGAGGTTTACAATAAATTTTAAAATATTAAGCTAAAATATTCATTTACAAAAAGTTAAAAAATAATTAAATAACATTATTTTAAAAAACACATTTAAAACATAATTACCAGTGAAAAATTAGAAATATAACACATCACATCACACACACACATAACTTGTTCCATAATTAAAATTCAAAGGCCTGACTGAATAAAAATATCTTCACCTGCCAGCAGAAAGACAGCAGGGAGAGGGCCAAATGGACTTCCCTTGGATGGGAGTTCCACAGTATGGGATTAGCCACTGGGAAGATCTCTCCCATGTCCTGACTAAATGCACCTGCAAAGGTGGTGGGACTGAGAGAAAACCATCCCCTGCAGATCTTGAAACTCAAGTTGGCCTATATAAGGTTTTTCAGACAGTATGAACCCAAGCTGTGAAAGGCTTTAAAGGGAAAAACAGCACTTTGAGTTCTCCCCAGAAGTGGTAGCCAATGAATCTGTTTCAACAGGACAGTCACATGATCCCTGTAACCAGCCCTGGTCAACAGGCCCTGGTCACAGCATTTGGATCCGCTGAAGTTTTCAAACAGTTTCCAAAGTCAGTCCCACATAGAGTGCATTACAGTAGATGTAATCAAGGCATGTGTCACCATAGCCAGATCTTTCTTCTCCAGAAACAGGCACAGCTGTCACTCTAATTTAAACTGTGCAAATGCAGCATTACAGATGCAACAAGAGGAGAATGGTACAATATACTTGCCTCTCCACTTTGAAAAGCAGAATTCAAGTTCTCCCTGTTATAATAAGACTTTAGATGTGAAGTTAAAGGAGCAAAGAGAACTTAAAAAGTTACCACAATGTATGTGTCTGGACCTACAAGTCTGTGTGTGTGTTTGCCATAATATGGCCCTAAGGAAAGGCTATAAAATATATAAGAACAGGGATCCGGATGTTAAAAATCAGAACAGAACCATCAAAGAGTAAAGATAAATTTTATTTCATCATGCATTGCTACTTATTTTGCCATTTTACTGTTGATTTTATTGTATTACTGTTTCCATCAGCCTGAAGCAAAAGACGGAAAACAAGGCCACAGTGGTGGGTAGATGCAGCCTTCCATATCAGTGAGGTGATGAATCTGCTTCAAATGTTAGTCTGAATTTTAAGAGAGATTAACTCTATCATCAAAATAGGTTCAGATCTTTGGAAAGCTCTCCTGAAGTTCAGATTAAAGCCTGGATTCACCAACCCACAGACATGAAAACCACCAGCTCCCAAGCCAGAACCATCATACCAACTCTGCAGAAACACCAGGTCCTTTAGGCTCCTCTTCTCTTTCAACCATTGCCATTCTAGCAGGTTATTATAAATGCTCCCATCTAACTTTAAGTAACTGATATTTCCCCTTCCCCATTCTTTTCTGCCTCTGTGTCATATAGTCTGAATTACAGAACCATGGATGGCAATTGTCTTCTCTGACTTGACTGTAAGTTGCTCTGAGAGCTGTTTCAGCAGAAAAGTACCGTTTTAAAAGATGCCGTAAATAAATTAAGTATACTTTTAACAAATATTCAGCACGACTGGAATGTTATTTAGAGTGCTTACACTTAACTGAGAGTTACTTCTGTAACTTCGAACACCTAGACTCACCTTCATGCTGTTACTGTAGTGTGAGGACTATCCCCTTTCTCCTCCCTACCCTTCTTGGTGTTACCTGAAAACCATTTCCAGGGAGCTTCCCAGTCCCCTAAAGTACGTTTTCAGGGTTCACTGAAAACTGCAGTACAGAGGGGAACTGACCCTTCTGTCTCTACTGACAGAAACCACCCCCTCTCATGCTCACTGCATTTTGGCCAAAGTTGTAAAAATGAATTTATGCAGGATTTTCTTTTAACAGATTTATAAAATTCAGCCCCCCAAACACACACATACACCCCAAACCCAAAATGGCCAGAACTTACAGAAGAATCTGCCTTTATTGATCAATCTGAAAATTAATCAGAAAACAACAGAACATTATGGGAGTGCTTAGAATTAAAGTCAATGGAAATCATTCTTGGTGACTCTTTAACAATATGACACAGCAAACTAGAGGACTTAGCAGGAAAAGGGAAAGCAGATTAGGAAAACAGAGGAGAGAAAGTGCATTTTAAAAAAAGCTTTTAAAAGAACACATCTTCACCATCTACTTCCCCACCCCCACTATCCAAAAATGTACCTCATGTATGACGTTGGGGACAATGGCTTCGATTTGGCCCACTGATAAGGAAGCTGTGGCACAGAGAGATATTGATCAGAGAAATTTCCTTTTCTGATGTGCTGAAACCCTGGAAACTCTTCTGGTGACAAGTCAGCTGTTGGTGATATGGTCCCCTGATCATCACCACTTGGTTCAGTCTTGAGCGTCATGGACGGAGTGTGATCTATTGCTGTTTTCCTGGACTTGATAGGAATCCCATCATTCATGTCTATTGTGCTGTCAGTGGTGAGGGCATTGATAGCGGCAACAATGGCTGAACTAGTGTATTGGTTAGTGTTTCCCAGCCATGTTTCATCAGTCACACTAACCCTCGGAGAATTCTGAGGAGAGGGCGTCGGAGAATGATGTGGGGAGTAGGATGTCTGCCTCCCATTCAGGCTGTATTTTCTTTTGTTGCAGGGTGAAGATGGTCTTGAGTTCCGAGTGCTCAGCCAGTTCTCTTCAGTAATGCTCGTTCTAGGAGATCCAGAAGGAGAATGTCTGGGTGAATTAAGTAATGTGCAGGCTACCAAACTTCGTTGGTACCTCTCCTCTGTGTCTGTGGTCTTAGGCGATACACATGGTGATTGCCAAGGAGACGTCTGAGGAGAAGTGTAAGGATAAGAGTAGTTGGATTCATAGGAAGAGGCTTCTGAATTGCAACTTCTGGAAGACAAGCTACTTGCCGGGCTGAGACAAGATGGGTCTCTATAAGCTTCAATATTTGGTAAGTTCAAAGTGGCTGTAGAAGGTGATCTCTTTGCATTTGGGATGGGCTCCTCCACCTCAGCATCATGGAAAAACTGGTTATTGTTATGATGCAGTCCCATGTATGACGTTATTTCAATTCTAGGGCTTTCTAACGCTGGCACTCCATTAGGTCTGACATTTGGAGGCAGATAGTATCCAGCGGTGCCACTGTCAGTATGCCCTCCATATCCTGAAGGATGATTAGTTGATGGAACAATTGATATGACTGGATTGGATGTCTGGAGGCCATGGCATGGAGTTGACAATGAAGAATGTGCCACACTGAGAGGCAAACTTGAATTTATATTTGAAGATGGGTAGTTATAATGTTCTGTAAAAAGACAAAACAAAAACAAAAAGAATGACATGAGATGTTGCATGAACATGTACACAAATTAATGAGCAAAGATCCATCCCAGTAAGGATCCAGTAGATATGCTGGGGCTTTAGCTGGATTCACAGCCAGTTTCAGGCATTTATTCAATAAGCAAGTTCAAGGCTTCTGATGTAGTTCCCCTTTTGTAAATGAAGAACTACAAAAACATCTTTCACAGAATTCTGTAGAAGAATAAGCAAGGGAATGTATGCTAAAGTATTTTTGGATGCTAAATGGACCACCAAGAAACAAAGTGTAAACAGTCTGCCCATCCCATTTTTGCATTTCTGGTATAGTAGACAATGTCAAAATGCACACAACTCCCCAGCAGAGTAGTTCTCACCTTGATCTGAGTTACTGTTATGGACGTTACATTTGAAATCATAAAAAAAGAGATTGCAACCTCTTTTTCAGCTGCTGCTTGTGTGTGAAGACTAGGGAACCTGTGGCATTGCTAAAGCTGGGTTGGAACGCTCATCATTCTGACCACTAGCTAAGGCTAATGTGTTATCCAACCACATGTGGAGTATCACAGGTTCCTCACTCCTGATACACACTCAGATCCAGCCTAAATCTCCATTCTCATGAATTATGTGAAATGCACAGAGCATTAGTGGCCAGTCTTTTGAGATGCAATGACACAATAGCATGAAATAGTGGCCTAAATCCAACTGCTAATTCCAAGGAGAGTAAAGCCAATGAAACAATGGGATTTATGTAAATATTGACTTAGCACTCAGCAGCTGATTCAGTGTGTTCACTCCGTTTGGGATTAGTAATGGGATTTAGACTAGTGTATGCAATATTGTGCATATGTACGAAAGTTTCTGTACCCTAGTTTAATTTTTGTTCAATCAACTGAGCCTGAAAGCAGAGGATGACTCAGCAAAGGAGGAGAAAGGAATGCGCACCTAACATTATAGCATTCTGTCCAAAAATGTCTGCTACTTGTGTTGACCATACATGTTGTTTGCACATGTTAGGATCCAGCAGTGGTAAACTTCTGCTGGATCTCATTGCTTCTGTCAGGAGCAGCACTGTTCCTCCTACAGCCTGTGCACCCTGAAAACCTGTTCCATGGCTGCTGGGAAACTTGTAGACCTGTAAACATATTCAAGGGTAGTCCTGTTGGCCAGGTAGCAAAAAACAGTGACACCTTTATTGGGCCAACTAAAAAAGCACAAAATAGTACACATGCAAGCTTTTGAAGTTCCACTGGCCTCTTCATCAGGCAAAGATGTTAAAAATCATACAGGAAAAGAAAATTACTGATGTTAAAGTCACAGGCCTACATTTTGTCTTCTGTCGTCAGTTAAGATGGTCTAGAGAGATACCAAGGCACGCAGAGGCTACTTCCCTTCTTGGCCATGTAAGGACCAAGGACAAAGGGCAGTAAACCACAGGCAATGAAATTTCAAATTCATTAGCACCAGCAAAGTAATTCATATTGAGATCCAGACTATCACTGCCCTGTGCAAGGCTAACTGCCCCTTTCACAGAGAACACTGAATTTCTCAAGAAGTCTCTGTACCATAACATCTGGAAAAATTATAAGGTGCTGTACGGGTAAAACTTGCCAAATGAAATTTGTAGTCCAAATGAAAGAGTTTTACCTTTCTTGGATGTAGAGCTTGCATGAAAGTCTGCATGATGTATTTTGTGCACTTTAGTTGGCCCATTAATGTACCACTGTTTTGTGGATTTTGGAATTTGTTGTATTTTGCTGCATGGCAAACACAGCTACACTTGAATTTACTTCTTGGATTTGAAGATACCAAATTTAGCTACAACAGGGAAAATTTTAACAAGAGGGAGCTAAAATGGACTGGAACTAACGCTTTGAGGTTTCCGCCTCCAACTCCTGAAAATCACATTTTACTGCATAACACAACCGCAACTGGGAAATGAAAAGCCTTCTCAATACCCTGTCTGAATTTTATTTCCAGGTTCAGCATTAGCACCCAGCATCCCCAGGCACTCCAACAGGGCCCACCACTGATATCTAGTCTATGTCCCTTACAAAATCTCTCTTCTCTAATCAATGCTGGTTGATTAGATCTCAGCAACATTATTTTAACTTCAAGGTCATTGCGGGAAATTAAAATGTTGAGTTCCAGGTAACTGGATCACACTTACCAGACAAGCCTGCCCAAGTCCAACAAACAGGAGCAGGGTCAGCAGATAGCAACATGATCCCCCACTATCCTGATTATCAGGATTATCAGGATTTAGAACAGGGGTGGGTAATCTATGACTCTCAGATATTCTTGGAAGTGAACTCCCTATATTCCATCTCCATTGACTATGCTGGCTAGAGCTGATGGGAGCTGCAGTCCAAAATCATCTTCAGGGCCACAACTTGCTTACCCTCATTTTACAGTCTGAAGTTAAGAATAACATTTCAGAAAGGCAAAGACGATTACACAGGAATTTAACATCGGCCATTTCCGTGCTAGACTGTTACAGCGCTATTATTCCACTTTCAACATCCTATGGAATCCTGGGGTCCTCAAAGGCCCCTCCCTAAACTGCATACCCCATGATTCCATAGGATGTTGAAAGTGGAATAATAGCACTATAACAGTCTAAGAGCGGAAACAGCCATTGATTCAACAGAGCTAAAACTGACTGGAAAAATGCCAAAGGGAAAATATTAAATTAAGATGGAGACAGAGCTTAGAAAGGTTACTTTTCTGGCCTGCAGCTCTCAGAATCCTGCAGCCAACTTTCCCAGGCTCTGAATGAAGGAAAATGTTACGTGGAAAACATACCGAAGTACCATCTTATACAGAAACAGAAAAGTTCAGTCATAAAATATTTTGATATCTTTACTGACTATAGGGAGCCTACTGGGGAATTTTGGTTTCTGGAGTTATTGACCCTCTGGAATGGCATGGTACTAGAATACAATTAAGCTTTTATTTTTTCTCTTTCATTCACTTCTTGCAAAGTAATTTCCATTTTATTGATTTCTTATCTATTCCCAACAACCACTCAATGCAAGACAGCAGCCCTCTTACAGAATTGGGACAGATTACATTATGCTGAAAGCAGAACTCTCAAGCCCTTTGCATTCATCACAAATATTCTGAGAGCAAGGGAGAGAAGGAAGCATGCCTTCAGCATGTGCACAGAAGACATATTGAAACTGCAGCAGCCCCACACAGACAACATTGCTCAAAGGAAAGAGAAGCTTCCTCTTCTACGAAAGCCGGGAGAACTGGCCAACCATGAAGCACAATTGCCCCCTTCCTTCTCTTCCTCCTTTTGAAAACTCTGCTTAGAGCAAAACAGCTACATCAGCAATAATGCACACCAACGTCTAATCAGTACAATGTCAGTCCTTTTCAAAAACCAAATTCCAAAATTAAACGAGATAGTTTTGGAGGGCACTGCTGACCTTGAAAAGGCCTTCCAGTTTGCAAACATGTAAGGCACCAGATCTCGTCTGATCTTGGGACCCAAACAAGGTCAGCCCTGGTTAGTACTTGGGTGGGAGACTGCCAACAAATACCAGGTCCTGTTGGCTATATTTCAGAGGTGTGAACTGGAAAACCACCTCTGAGACTTCCTTGCCTAAGAAAACCCTTTGAAATTCACGGGGTCGCCATAAGACAACAGGCAACTTGAAGGTACAAGAAAAAGGAGGACAGTTGCACTTAAATATTTCTAAGGTTGTTAACAAGCTGAGTTTCTTATATCCTTCAATTTGTATCCATGCTGTAGGTAGCTTAATGAAAGAGGAACTAGATGACAGGCTCAACACAGCATATAAGGAAATTCTGTCTCACAAAGCAATTCCATTTTCAACCTCTCCAACCTTTCATAGCATTTAGGTATATTTATTAATGGTCTGATGGAAGCTGTAGTCTAATCTGTCTAGGGGGCACCAAGCTGGGGGAGGCTTAAATATTACTGAGGTAGGGAAGAGAAGTCACATGAGGTCTGTAATGAATTTGGCCTCTGCCACCAGGCAACCAAAGTTCTGCCATCCTTGTTAGCATCCTGGCCAAATGTTAACAGCTGTCCAATGACACATAAAGGATTAATTTGTATTTAAAGACCTTGCTTTAGATTTAAAGGTTGAGGTTGTGAAAATACACAAAAGCTGGGAAAGTGAACTTTCTCCTTTAACAACTTCTTTGTACACTTCTCATAACCAAGGGAGAGATGGGTCACACTTGCCCACTTTGATTTTCTTTGCTTGTTTCTCAAGCACATAACTCTTGGAAAGCCATTTTCTATCAGTCTCACCCAGAGGAACACCTCAGTTCAGGGTTTCACCATAGACAGTCATGGGGAATTGGGTTCCTGGTCAGAGAGAGTCTGAGTAGAATTAGTTGTTTAGAGGGGTCCAGTTCTACCATTAGCTGTGAGTGGATGCTGGATCCCATCAGTGAAAGGACTGGAATACTTCTTTGCTGTAGACCATCTGCTGCATGACTTACCACCAATAAAACTTATGTTAGAGCCATAAAATGTGTCAGTGTTTGGCATCAAAGGAAATCTTGAGGAGGACTGGAACTACATCCTGTACCAGACCAGAACAAGAACTAAGCTACATTATTGTGAAAATCCAGTTTTCTTTTAATTATTTATTTGTCCAATTTATCTTTTGTTTCTCTCCCACAAATGGAACTCAAGACAGTTTTCAATAAAACAGGACTAATACAATTAAAAACATAAAAGGAATAAGAACATGACAAAAAAAATTAAAGCACACCAGTAAACACAGTACCTGTCCTTTGCACACCAAGCGAGGTCAGTTGTCAGAGGCCTGTGTGAGTAAAAAAATGTCTTTGCCAGCTGACAGAAAGACAACAGGGAAAGAGCCTGCTTAGCTCACCTTCCTTGGCAGGGAATTCCAGAGCCTAGGAGTGGCCATGGAGGAAGCCCTTCTGAAGAGATGGATTATTCTGCAGAACTCTCTCTCCTGCAACCTCTCATTCTGCACACAGGAAGGGAACCTTTTCTGAGGACTGAGTTTATCCTGGCCACTCCATTCAGTGGCTAGTTTTGAATGTGAATATTGATATTTCTGACATTCTATTGAAATCACATATTTCCTGTAAGCAGCAGGAATATGTCTTTCCTTCCCATTTTATACCATTTACAGTCTAAAAATCCCACACACTTATATTTTTAAAAATTGGCAGTTCTGTTGTTGCTGTTACGTGCCATCAAATCATTTCTAACTTCTGGCAAAACTATCATAGGGTTTTCTCAGCAGGATTTGCTCAGAGAGGGTTTTCCATTCCCTTCCTTCTCAGGTTGAGAGAGTATGACTTGGCCAAGGTCACCCAGTGGATTTCCATGGCCAGGCAGGGATTCGAATGGTCATCTCCCAAAATCCTAGTCCAGCTCTCAAATCACTACACCACACTGCCTGTGGCATTTCTGACCTCACTGCAAAAAATAAGCTGCTATTTCTGTCACTCAAAGTATCCTATTTGTACACCATATGCAGTTTTCCTGTATCAAAGCCTCTGGTTTTAACATGCCTTTGAACTCCAGTTGCTTTTTAAGAACGCTGTATTCCAGAATGATTAAAGCAAACAAGTCAAGGCTTCCACACTTCCTCCACGACAATGTTTGCTTCCTTCCTTCCCGCGAGGGGAATGCCCCAGGCGATGGCACTCCTCTACTTACACACTGAAATCCAGAAAAGCTCTCTTAACAATCTTCATGGCTGTATTCCCAACACAACTCACTCCTCTTCACTAGCACTGCACGGAGCAAAGGGAACACTGAGCTTGTCGCTTCTGCGCATTGGTTCATCATATTCTTTCTGTTTACTACTAATATACTCAGCTCCACGGTCTATCTCCTTAATATTCAGATTTGTTAAATGATTCAGGCAAAGACAACACTGATGCCAGATGTGCAACACCACTCCCATTGCTCTCTCTAAGAAGCCTGGTGATACTTTAAGCTGATTTATACTGTGTCACACACCATTAATATGTTCAACACCTATACAAATTTTCTACCAGATGCCTTAGGAAAGCTGGCTATTTACCAAGAGATATTCATTGACTTACGAGGCTTGAGCACTGCAAATAAAACATGGCTATGTATCTCTAGCTTGGGGCTCCTTCCATATACTACAGAGTAGGGAAAGAATGATTTTGAAAATATTATATTTATGGGAGTGCATAATACCTATTATATGAAAACTTACCTAGGCCTGAATAAAATGGCAATGACTGATAAATCACACTCAACCAGAATAAAGGACAGTTAGATTTCACACAATAGTCCCCACGCTGGCTGGGCAATTCTGGAACTTACACTCCAAAAGAATGACTTTCCTCAAGTTCTGCTCTCAATTAGCTGAAAATCCTATCCTATATACATCAGTCACTATCAGGATAAATAAAGGATTTGCTCAATGCCCCTAGGCTGACAGAAAACACTGGATTTCTTGACACAGTAATGCAAGTGGGTATACAACGGCATGCAGAAATATTTAGTGTAACCTATACACGTCAATTAGAGCCAGCACGGTCTAGTGGTTTGACTATTGGGCAGGACACTGGAGGACCAGGGTTCAAAACCCTGTTTGGCCATGAAAATCCACTGGATGACCCTGGGCAAGTCACACTTTCTCAGCCTCAGAGGAAGGCAAGGGCAAATCCCTTCTGAACAAATTCTGCCAAGAAAACCCATGACAGGGTCACCTTAGGGTCTCCATAAGTCACAAATGAGTTGAAGGCACACAAAAACAACAATATACATAATCAGCTGAGACCCATCTCAAGCATTGCACTGGTGTCCTTCCTAATATTAATGTTCTGTACGCAGCCTGGCATATAAGAGCATTTGCACTCTGCTTTAAACCTGTGACCTGCAGCCATAATTCAGAGTTCTGGCTAAGACCTACAGAGAGCCCTGTACTACTGATTTCTGGGCTGTCTGAAGAAACAGTGTTTCACATATGAGCCTGCCCACATGATAAGATCTTTGAGGGAAGCCCTTCTCTTGGTTGTGCCACCAACAGCTGCATGCTGGTTGGGGGCACAAGACAAGGACTCTCTTGCATGGAGGCTTCTGATTAGCAGATGCATGTGGCTTAATACAAGACTTCCTGGTTTAATCAGCTACTGTTAGGCATGATGCCTAAACCAGGAAACTGTGGCTTGAAACATCCTATACAAATCAGGCTTGCAAAGCACGATTGTATCCTGATTCTGTCCTCGCTTATTTGTTGTTGAGTACCTTCAAGTTGTTTCTGACTTATGGTGAGCCTAAGGCAAACCTATGATGGGGTTTTCTTGGTAAGATTTGTTCAGAGGGGGTTTCCCTTTGCCTGAGGCTGAGGGAGCTTGACTTGCCCAAGGTCACACATTTGGGTTTCCATGGTCTCCAGAGTTATAGTCCAACACTCAAACCAATACACTACACTTGCTCTCTTGTGTCCTTATAAGGAACATTAAAACCAGTTTACTCATTCAGAAATCACACCAAACTTTAGTTTAACAAATCAGTAAGTGTTCTGTAAAGCCAAGTGCATATGGGGAAAGGAGGTCTGCAGAGACTTGGCACACCCCCTTTGCAAAGAAACAGGGAGAACTCTCTCTAACAAAGGGGTGAGTGGTCCTCAGGCTGCATTTGTTCTTCAAAGGTCCAATAAGTTTCCCAGCATTCTCCAGCCCATCACTGAAATCTCCCTCAGCTACCATCAACCCTGTATCCAATTAATGTTACTAAACGACAACTGTAAGGCCTGATACTAGGATTGGATCTGGAGGCCTCTTGGGTCCAGGAATTCTGCTAGGCATCACAGCACCACACAGACCTACAGGTACCTAGCTTCTCCACTTGTGGTAAGTGGTGCATGTGTATGCTACTTGGAGGCTGGCAGCCCTGGTCCTAGCAGTAGGCAAAGCAAGGCAGCTGCCAGAGGAAGCTGACAGTAGGAGGCAGTGGGCAGGTACAAATGCTAGAGGACAAAAATCTGTCTCCACTATGCCACCGGCCCTGTTACTTCAGCTAGCCTGATGCCTTGAGATCCTGTGGGAATGCCTTATCCCATTGTCATGGGGAGAGCTATTTAATACTGCCCCTTCAGCAGCAAAATGACCTGGGTCAACTCTGCACTCTGGAGGCATCATCATCACTCCCTCCCAAGCCAAAGGGTCAATGTGCTTTCTTCTGTCCACTTCCAAGGATCATCAAGAACCAAGCAGAAGCTATCCAAGGTGGTGAACTTATTTTCAGGGGAGAGTTCAACACTTTCATATTAAAATGTACTGTGAATTAACCATAATATATGACATGGAAGCCTCCAGCTGTCACAGCCACCCCACTTCCCCATCTGAGATCCTGAATGTTCATCTTCCAGCCCCACATCCTCCATTTTCTCCTGAACATGTGGAAGAGGCACCCTAATGCTCATGCTTGAAGACACCGAACAGTGTCCACATCACCACCACCATGTGTCATTCCTTTAGTCACCATGCTCCAAAAGCTGGGAGGTGGGAAAGGACATCGATTTGAGTAACTGGGTTGAATAACTGGTATGGATGTAAAGAATATTTGAAAACAGTTGAAAAACATACAAGTTTCAAAAAACCCTGACAAGAAGACTCTTAGTAACTGACAAGATGCTTTGCAATTCAGATTTTACTTGACACAAAATCTGTCTAGTAGAGAATACAGTGTTTTTGGTGTAGGAAACAGCATTTTCTGCACAGAAAATATTTCTACCCAGAAATATTATTTGCTACACAGGAAAACCTGTTTCCTGTGCCAAATATGCTGTAGGCCCCTACCTACAGTCCCTACCTATTCTGCACAAAATGTACATACGGCTGAGCGACATAGAAAGCAGACTGTTAATTGTAGTCTATTTTTTTCTAAACAGAAAAGACCATTTCCTTTGCAGAAAATACTGTTTTCTGCACCACCTGCAAATTTCGACTAGCATAAGTCCTGAATTGTGAATAGGTTTTTAAACCTGCATGGTTTTCAAAGACTTTCTTAAGGTAGGAAAATTGCTAAAACTGCTTGTGGGGGTCCCCCCCCAAGAAGAAAATTACTGAAAAATGACATTTCTAATAATTGGAGATAAGCAGCCAAAAACTTTATTTTTAACCCAATTTATACAAGATGTATTTTTTTCTTGCTCAGATCCCACCTGATACGACCGACTACCATGTCTCTAGGCCTTGCTTGAGATTCTCTACACACACATATCCCCATAGGTCTATCTGACTCTCCTAAAGCCAAGCCCTCCGACTGCAGCGACACAGCTCGTTCCCCTAACCAGTTCTTCGGTTAAATGCTCTCCAGCAAGGGAGAGATTTGCACCCTAGACCGCAGCCCTTCCTCTGAGCTGCCAGCGTGTCCCCTGACAATCGGAACCAGAGCGCGCACGTGTGAACGGACCGCAAGGCGAGACACAGAACGCGGCGGCGAAGTACAGCCAACTTCAAACCACTTTCCGGAAGGCGACGGGAGGTGAGAGGCAACCGCCTTCGCGCTACGAGCCATTTTGATCCGGCAAGAGAGCCCCCGGGGCGCGCTCGGGCCAACGCGCGCGTCCTCGGAGGGCAAAGCCAAGGGGGCAAGAGGCGCGCAGGGAGGGAGGCAGGGAGGGAGAAGCCCCTGGACCCCCACAACGGGCGGCGCTTGGAGCTCCTTCGCGCCCCGCTCCCAACGCACCGCTATATTTAGCGCGCCGCAGAGTAGCGCTCCGACCTGACCCCTCCCTCCTGCCCGCTTCTGCCCCCCGCTCGCCCGGCCCCCGGGGCTGCCTCGGCCTCGCCCACCTTTGGCGGTGCTGGTGGCGGTGCTGCTGCCGCCGCTGCCGCTGCCGGCGCCCTCGTCGCTCTGGTTAAACTCGAAGAGGAAATCGAAATCAAACTCGGGGTCTTCCTCCAGGCCGGTCATGGCTTTTGAGGGAGGAGGAGCAGCAGCGGCAGCCCCCGCGGCCTCTTCGGCGAGGCTGAGGAAAGTTGCGAGGCGTCGGTCGCCCCCCGCCGGGGCGGCTACGCGACCCTCGGCGAGACACCTGTTGCAGGGCGTCGGCGGCTGCCGCTCCCGGCGCTCCGTGGGACGACCACCCTCCCGTCGCCCTTCGGGGCTGCTCCGGCTGCGCCTTCGTCGCCCTGACCTCCCCTTAGCCACAGCGGCAGCGCCGGGGCCGCCGCTCCCCGCCCGCTCGCTCGCTCGCTTTCAACAGGTCCTCGGACGCCGCGGCAGAGTCGCAGTGGAGGCGGCGGCGGCGGCGGCTCCTGCTCGCCGGAGCCCCTCCTGGGTCGGTGTAACGTGACCCCTCCGCGCGCACCGCTCGCTCCCTTATCTCTCTATCGCTGCCTCTCTGCGGGATCCTCCCCCTCCCTTTGTTTATCTGCACCCGGAAACATCAACAAGCTAGTTGCTCCTCTCTGCCTGCCTCTCTCTCCCTCCCTCCCTCGCCCCCGGTTCCTCATTTTAAAATAAACCTCTCTGCTCGAGTTACAGTCCAAAGGGGGTTGTATCACCGGCGGCCTTTCTTCGCCCCTGGCTGAGCCGCCCCCTCCTTGAGAAAAGGAGAGAGAGAGAGAGAGAGGATGAAACGAGGGCCATTTCTGCACTAGACTCTTAGAGCGCTATTATTCCACTTTCAGCCTCCTATGGAATCCTGGGGTTTGCAGTTTAGGGAGTAAACTGCAAACCCCAGGATTCCACAGGAGGTTGAAAGTGGAATAACAGCGCTATAACAGGCTAGTGCGGAAATGGTCCGGGTCTGCTTTCCATTTCAGGGAGGCCCCAGACCCCAAAGCGAAAGGTGTATAGGGAACCCAAGGCCAGCCCAATGATTTTGGTAGGGCACGAGGCAGCAGGTCCTACCAGCCCTTCTCCCCATCCCTGGTAGTGGAGGAAAAAAAAAAGTATCAGAATAGGTAAGTAGCCTCTCACCCCAAATGAATTAACAGAGGCAGCAATTGTGCTGCATTGGTTGAGTGCGCTGCGTAATGGTAGGACAGGCCCAGTGGTTAAGTGGAAGTAAAGTTAAGGTTGGACAAGTACCTAAAATTAATCTTGATACTTCAGGTTCTCACACCAGTTGCATGGTGTACCTCTGTATGGGGGAGAATTTCATTTCACATGAACAATCCATTGGCCTTAATGTTGTGGTTGGCAAGTGGTTTCACACACCGTTCAGCCATGCCCTGCTTGTCCTCCCCGATGGGAAAAAAAGTTAAAACAGGCAGATATACAAAAAAGGGAAGGGGATTCCTGACAAGCCCATAGGGGCCCCAATTGGTGTTACCAGCTGATGTAAGATACCCACCTCTGCAGGGAATCCAAAACGAATCTTTAAGGTCGGGGGGCAGATTGCAGGAGTCCAATGTTAAACCCAATAGTTATTCCCCACACCTATTCAGAAAATACATGGTTAGAGGTTTGTGTGTGAACGTTGTGTTGGATAGCACTTCCCAGCAGCACTTGTCAACATAGTCAACATGTGAGGACTGCAGTCCAGCATCTGCAGGAAACCATCAGTCCCAGCTCTATCACATCAGGACCAGTCTCTTCATATCTTCAGTCCACATCATCCTCTCCCCTACCTCTATGCACTAGTTCTCAGCTCAATTTCTCCCTACCTAGCAAAAATTGTATCTTAGCTTCCAAGACTAAAGCAGGACTCAGCAGTTTTCCAGGACTCAAGAAAAACTTGAATCAATTAATTTGTGAATAAATTAATCTTCGCAGGAGTAGAGCTCAGTTCACTCCAGCTACTCTGGGGAGAGGTGATCTCCCCTCCAGCTCCCTCCTGAACTCTCTATACATCTCTGTGGTATAATATGATGGCTGGCTGAAGAATGAACTGAGTTTTCCATGTATCTAAGAAAAATTTGCTACATTACAAAGATAAAAGGGAACATATACAGAGGACATCAAAAAGTTGGCCCAACCCATCCACCATTTTCTCAGACAGGGTGTTCTTCTTAGAAGACATCCCCAAGAAGAAAGACTTAAAAAAAAAAACAACCAAGATGTGAACAAAACCCACTTAATGAAGAGAAGGAAAATGGTTGCCAGCCACTGCACTGGAACAGCATGTGATGTGTGGCCCAAAATTTAATCAGCTCCTGAAATTTAAAATCCTGGTAAATGGTGCCCAGGAACAGAGCTGAGTGGGAAGACTGGAGTCAGAAACAAGATTCTAACCATCTTATGCAAGTCTGAAGGTAGAACAGAATCTGTCTTAGATGCACTAGATAGCTGTTGCTTTTTTTAAACTGAAGGAATGGGATAGTTTTACTACCTTGCTTTTCTGGCTTGAAAAACTGGCTTGAAAGCAAAAGAAAAGACAGCCATCTATTTTATTTCCCACTGCTGCGCAACTCTGCTGGTGCCTTAGGCAAAAAAAAAAAAGAGGGGGTGGGGCTGGTAGTAAAAGCATATGAAACTCCAAAATACGCACTTTGAGGTAGGAGACATCATCTTGCCTAATGGTAGGTTAGGATCGGTCATTACCCCAAGCTTACATTTTGTCTCTAATAAGGGCTGCCCCAGAGATGGTAAGATGGTTGGGAAACAGACATACAATTCCTTCACTGTAAACCCAAACCCACATTTACTGTGCCAGTATGCTGCCATTCAATGACACAAATTTATGTGTTGGTGGTAAGACTTACAGACTGCATGATAAACTGATGCAGTCCCAACTCTATGTGGAACAGTTCTGCCTACAGTTTCATCATGCCACTCTGGTCATACAAATGGGCTTTGCCAGTTTTTTCTGGTGTTAGGAACATCTAGGTTTTCAGAGGTATGCAAGAATCAGGTAACCTAAGTCCACTTCTCAGCAAAGAGTATTTATTCAGCATATTTTCCTAACAATAGTCATGAGAAATACCTCTGTTTATTGCAAAATTAAACAAGTATAGAACCTTTCAACTCTAATAGCCTATGACATTTTGCTACTTGAATCAGAGCATGAAATAGTGCCCTCCCTATGCCAAAGATAACATTCTAAAACAAGAACGGGGAATCTTTGGCTTTCCTACTGTCTTGTGAGAGGCATGCTACATGTTCCAGCTCTAGGTGACAATCTGTAAACTCCAGGTTCGCTTTAGGAATTTTGTTTACAAATGTCTTCTCAAAGTATTGTGTTTGCAGCATGCCACTGAGTTATGGACACAGAGGAGAGATGGTGAAAATGTGACCCTGTGGCTGAATATAGCTCCCCAAGTCATTTTTAGGGTGCTCCCAGTCCTTAATTTATTTTTTTAACTCCGTAATGACCCTAGGAACTATGGGAGCAAGTTTGCCACATTTTCAGGGGCTCTGAGCTGTTTTACAATCATTAGAGACAATTTAAAACAAGACATGACCAGAAAGTTGAGTGTTGTTGTTTGTGCCAACTTATGGCAACCCTAAGGTGAACCTACCACAGGTTTTTCTGGACCTGTGTGACATGCCCAGTCACACAGTGAGTTTCCATGACTGAGCAGGGAATTGAATCCTAGTCTCCAGTGCCACAGTCTAACACTCAAACTACAACCCTACAAACCACTACACTCTCAATATACTACCATACATCATACAATATTCTTGATACTATAGAGCATAGGTGGCTCATTATTGGTACAGGAGGCTAACTCCCCCACTCATACCATGAGTTGCCCCAGAATGCCTGTTGCATTTGTAGTCAACTTCTGAAGAAGCACCTATATTGTTAGCCTACCTTCTTCTCTGTGGTGATTTCCATCATAGCGACGCTTTACAGAAACATTCTTGGCTATGAAAATCATAAACAGCCTGCTGTTAATGCTTGACACCTAGTTTCCAGAAAACAATACTCTAGTACTCCCATGTTACTTTTAGCAGAATACTCTGGTTCTGCGTAATGCACTATAATATTTCTTTGTAGAGATTAAACTATGGGTTTTCCTCTTTGCTTTGTTCGTGTGCAGAAAAGTAAAGAGTTTACTATGTATATTTCTTTACATTGTAACATGTAACATGCTTTCTTTTTAAAAAGAGTAGGCAACCAAAGGTTCATTTTAAGAAGGAGCGCAGTTAAGTGGTGGTTCTGAAAGCCATGTATGTCTCAGTTTCTCTTGCTGAAATAATGTCTTTGCTCCAAAGAAACTTATGGTAAACTGCTCATGACATATTTTTGTTTTTTCTGCCCTCATGGCCATTTACTGATCTGTTTCTAATGCACTGGTGCTGACCTGAGCTGACCTTTGCAGTGATTTTATTCTGTTCCACCAAATTCACAGACATCAACAACATATACTCCAAAACATGGCAGGAACAATTTTTCAACAAGCAACTGATATGAGAACTGTTGAGCCCATGAAATTCAGCCCAGAGAAAGTGCTGAATTTTACCAGGTTATTGATCTCTTAACTTATGGTGAATAGCTTTCCCTGGGGAAAACATTTATGTTTGAAATGGATTGGAAATTTGGAAAGCCTCTTGTACATACATTTCTGTCCTACATTTATTATTTTTACCATCTCTTAATTGTGGATATTCACAGGAGAGCCTCAGCACTCCAAATCCACTGAAAATACAAACTTCAACTGACTTTGTCTTTTTGAAAAGGTGGTTGTATGAATTAAACCTGCAGGTGGCTTGGAGCTCAAAAAAAAAAAAAAAAACTAGAGTTGTTCTAGCTGACAACGGCATCTTAATCTTAATCTTAAATCTCCATTTCTGATGAGAAGAGTTTTAGTCCTCACATTTTTTTAAAAAAAATCATTCTCTCCTCCTCTGCAGTGTTTTTGGATTCCTTTTCAAAATAAGTGAAAAGGAATCCCTGAAACTAGCTTCCTGCATAATTAAATCTATACTTTGGAGGCTTAAGGAATGGTGAGGAATATGGTTGGGTGGGAGCGGAATCAGCTGAAAAATGTGGAATAGCAACTAGAGAACTTGGGAGATGATGTGATCTATATTTTCACTCCACTAGCAGACAGTGTCCTAATTGCTAAAGTCTTCCAGATTTCTAGAGTGCATTGCCCAAAAGACTCTTGTATCTACCTGGCTAAACGACAATAAATGCTTATGCACAGATGAAAGTTGCCTATCTGTGTGGACTGAAAGTTTTGAAGATGTGTTTGTATCTACCTATAGCTAAAACTGGTCTCTCTCCCTTCTGTCTCCCCCTTTCCTCACACCCACCCACCCACTCATCTTTCTGAGTGTGTATGTTATGTTCTTAAATATGGTTCTAATTATGTTCCTGCAGCTGAGCCACAAACAATTCCAACCAACCGTACTGCAAGTGAAATGAAAGGGAATTATCTGCTGAGAAGTGTTATGTTCATATGGTTTGGATTGCCAGACAGACTTCTTCCTCCATAAGTGAGCTGGGCTTTTGTTGCAGTTGTGATCAACCAAACCTAGGTCCAGCATCCCAAGGACACCATTGAAAAGCTGAGGAACACTTACTCTGGATCCTAATAATTTGCAATGGCATATTTGTTTCTATGGAGCCACAATAAAAATGACTCTGTGTGGTACTCAGTGTGATAATCTATCAAATTTGGAGAATGGGGTACAATTCATGTGTTAGTTAAACTGAAATCATCAGCTTCAGTTACTCAAATTTAGCTCAGCTCTTAGTACTTTTGTTTCAGTACTGAAGTATAAATCAGACTAAACAGCTATTTTGAATTCTGCTCCCACTTCTCTCCAAGGAATTTTAGATTTTTGGGGAGAGGTTGGGTAGCTACAGCACCCGCTAGTTCCAACTGTGAGGAGAAGACATGTTCATAAAGACATATATAATACATTTCTGTTGTTGTGTCCTTCAAGTTGTTTCCGGGTTATGGTGGCCCTAAGGCAAACCTATCACAGGGTTTTCTTTGCAAGATTTGTTCACGGGGTTTGCCTTTGCCTTCCTCTGTGGCTGAGAGAATGTGACTTGTTCAAGTTCAGCCAGTGGGTTTCCATGGCCCAATGGGGATTTGAACCCACTACACCATGATGGCTCTCTAGGAGGTATATTACAATTCTGCTATTTTAAAATAAAGATTCAGAATTATTAAAAGGACTATGAAAGATGCCATACCATTTAGAAACACAGAGTTGGAAGGGCCCCAAGAGGCCACTGAATTGAACCCCTCACTCTGTGCAGGAACTCCAGCTAAAGCACCCCCACAAAGTAGCTGCTCAGAATCTTTTTGAAGATGTCCAGAGAAAGAGACTCTGCCACCTATCTAGATCATTGGTTCCACTGCTGAACTGCTCTTACTATCAAGAAGTTCCTTCTATGTATTTATTTGTACTACCTGCACTAGATTAACACTCTCAGGGCCAATTTAACCTGTACCCCTCCAGAGTTTAGCAATGTTAATTTTTCAGTTATAAACCCCATAACCGCAGCTAACATAACCAGTAACTGTGGGACTATTTGAGCTGTAGTCAAAAAAGTAGCTTTCCCATAATCTGTCCTATCCTTCTATGGTTTTAGCTCCTAACACTCCTAGCAGACACTCGCCCTTCTCGCTCGCCCCCCTGCAAACAGAGGCAGTGCTCACACACATATTTCAGAATGGCGGGCGGGGGGGGGGAATAAATCATTTAGTGGGGTTCTTCCACAGTAAGTGGCTTGCTGACTGCAGCATAAAGCGGTTGAAAGTTTTTTCCCCTTTTTAACAAGTAGCAGTTATATTTTCAGAGTCTTGATGTTTATTAAGAAATAAAGTTGGTTATAAACAAAGCTCAATTTCTCTGCTTGGAGATACAGTGCTTTCACATTAGCCAGGATAGTTTTAAAGTCTGCAACATGCAAATGACCTCACCGTCCCAGAAGCCTGGACTGCAGAGCCCTCAGATCTTCAAGGCTGTATTTCAAAGGAATAGTTTTTAAAAGCAGTTATGGAAATGGTATTCCACTATATACTCTGGGAATCCCATTTTCCAGGCTGATGGCTGAAAAGACCATCACAGAGTGCCAGGAAAATACCATTTTTTCCATGAGATCCATTCTGCTTCTCCCTCCTCCCCCTCTACTTTCCATAACAAAGTGCTATATTGCCTTACGCATTTTCTATTATAGTTTACGCTGCTCTGGCAAACATCTGCTCCTGGTTTCCCCTTGGGCAGTTTACAGAATCTGATACTGAACTGGTGGTAACCACTGGTCCTTAAACACTGTTGCTTCCAAAGTTCCTGACAGACACGCCTGCCAGTCTTCTTGATGAGGAATTAGCCAAGTGCTCTGATGTTGGACGAGGGTGTGCGTGTGAGAAAGAAAACTGGCTCTGCGTGAAAGAGGTTGTTGTTATTGATTTAAGAGGCACATCTGCACAGCCAATTGGCAAGAGAAACTACAGATAGATTGTGCAATGTACCAGCCTTCCTTGTCTTTGCTGCCTTTCGATTATTTTTTTGCTCCCAGCTGTTTGTTCAAAGTTCACAAGACTGAATCACCAGAGTATGTATGTAAGAAGTCTTCCGCATCATCTTTAAAAAAAAAAAAACCCAAAACACCTAGAATAATCAGGGTAATTTTTAAAAGGAATTTGAGGGGGCAGAGGAGGAATCAATAAATGGTCAGACCATTAGGCACCTTTGCCCCAGTATTAGTTTTCATTTCTCCTCTTTTCTCATGTTATTTTGTTTATTTAATTGTACTTCTTTTGTTTAGAGTGGGTTAAACTACTCAAAAGTGAGGGCGCATAACAATAATCAAAATAAAGTTGCAATCATTAAAGCAATTGCCCTCTGCTCCCTTTAAAGGAAAGGAATCTTCAAAAAAAGGAGCAGTTTTATCCGAGATTTGTAACTGGAAGGAAGATGCCACAATCCGGGAAAAAAAGAAGAGGAACAAGGTAGAACAAGTTTTATAGAGGATGGTAATTCTATGTATCCCATCGTGTCTTATTTGCTTAGTATTGAATATGCAAAATGTTAGCTATTAATCTTTCTACCAAAACTTCAAAAACTTCAAACAGTTTCTGTAAGTGAGTGTTTTGCAAACTCTAAAAGATCTTATTTTTCAAGGATGGTAACATAAACATTTCAGAAAATATCTGTACTTTTAAAACTATAGAGAAGGGCTACATTTGCATGATGGATTCATATTTTTAACAGCCTGAATCATAGTACCATAAGGCCAAAAGAAAGAAACACCCAATACCATTCATGAGTGTCATCTTGGCATTAAGATATATAAAAGGAGAGCTCAAAGAGCCTGTATAGGAGTTGATATATCATATGTGGTGGACATGTCCTAAAGCTAAGAAATATTGGACTGAAATACATAACAAAATATGTGCAATAACGAAAGTACAGTTTGCTAAGTTACCAGAATTGTATTTGTTAAATATGACTGATGTATTAGAAGGTACTGGTATAAAGAAGTACTGGAGAATATTACTGTACCTGATAACAGCTCGTATTGAATATGCAGAGATGTGGAAAACTCAGCAAATACCCACATTAGAACAATGGTGGGGTACACTGATTGAAAACAAAAATGCTGATATGGTCTCTCAGAGACTAAAAGCGAAATCAGACAAAGAGATACAAAAAGAATGGCAAATTGTAACGGGTAATTGCTGGGTACCATCAGATGGAAATCTGTGATTCATGATTTAAGATAAATTATGAGGGGGTTACAGGATATATATCATGAAGCGGGAATATGGAGATGTAAATGCAAGAATCAACAAGTAATAATAGCACTAAAATGTAGTACAATATTTTAAGCATGTTAAGAAATATTGATAATGAAATCCAGATCAGTGTGGAAGATCAGAAATATTTCAAATAAGTAGACAGTTATAATTGTTTGTTTTATATCTGAATTTGAATAAAATGATTTTTTTTAAAAAGAGCCTGTATAGGAGCCAGAAGCACGTGTAAAAAACTGAAGACATGGCATGCTCTTGTGGACCAGAAGTTTACTTCAGATGGAAACATAACATTCTTTTTAATATAACCTCAACTAGTGCTTAAGGTACAAATTTCATAGGATGAAAGTGAAAGGGGTTACATTTTGCCTTCTACATTTGTGTGGTTGGTTTTCTTGGATTTGATTATCTGCAGGTTTCTCCTACCCCTGCCCCCCTCACCTCAGGTGCTTCTTTTCCAGGAGAACCTTCCCTCTCGGCAGCTCTGCCCAGGCTGTGCAGCCCTTTCAAAACAAGCCTCTAAGACTCCTCCTTCTCCTCAACCAGCAGTTGCCTGACCAGCTAAGAATATCTCATAGCCTGATTTCTCAGTAACAAAGACCCTCTAAGGATGCTCTCCCATGCCCAAGGAAGGAGATGGGCGAGAGAGAGGGCCACCATGCTGATCCAGCCCCCCTCCTTTCCCTAACCTAGTTTGGGCCATGGATATCCATTCTCCCCCCTATGCCACAGACACACCCTTGATATTTGCAACTTTTCCTCTTATGTGGGGTCCTGTGCTCCTAACCTTAGTGAAGGTGGAGGATGGACTGTACTGAGAATTAATGAAATTTGCCCCAATTTGGAGGTGTCCTATTCTGTTGTAATAATGGCAGTTTCCTGGTTTTTTAAAAATCATTTGTATATTAGCATAGGTGGACCCCTTTTGATGGCTCTGGCTCCCGCTCCCCTCCACAAAATGTGGTATGATATAATACTGGTTCAACTAGGCTTTTAGCAAAAAAAGAAAAATACTGGCCTCTAGCACACGGTCACCAAGAGCTATTCTCTGGCTGCTATCACCTGGTAGAAATATATATCTTTTTCTACCAAAACTGAGTTAAGTAGTACTGAAAGAACCTGAGAGACAGTATTTGCAGGCAAAGTGGCTAGTATTCACATAGCAGTGAAGACTACAGCTTTAGAGCCTCATGGCAGAACTAGCGAAAGAAGTTGCAACACAGGGCAGAGAGAAAGTTCTGAACACAGTCGACTATGACTCTATCAAGACACACAGTTATAAGAATATCTATTAAATAGAGAAAGTATTGTTTTATTTTAAAAAGAGAAGGAGAGAGAATGATAGTAGTATGCAAAGTCTTCCGTGAGTGGGTACATAGAAGGAAGGAGTACTAAGGAACACTAGTAGAAAGAGCAAGTGAACAAACGTAGGGCATCAGCCATTTTGAGATTATAAGACTATAGATCTCAGGACATCAGCTGAAGCCTCACCGAATTGCGATGGTTCTCCTAGTCTCCAAGGAAGACAATTCTCACAGCATGCAGAACTGGAGAGACGAATAGATTTGTGTATGTGAGGTGGCTTTAAAATAAATATGTAAGGTGCTTATATGTCTGTTTGCCCACTTTGAAGGTCTTTGTATGTGTTTTGCACTTGTATTGATGCCCTGGAAAGCCAGAAGTGAAAGCAGAGGTTGGGAGAGAGATGATGGGTGAGTGTACTTGTGCCCATTGTGCATTTGGATCAAGACAGAAAGTGAAATGCCAGCATCACAACTGTGAGATTTGTTGTTGTACACCTGGCACCAGTGGTGCAGGTTCTGGGTGGAAAAGTGAGCTGGCACCGAGCTTTCTATGAGACCTACCAGCAGCACAAGGGCAAAACTCTTGTCATGGATGCTGTAGGTAAGCTCATATGGAACATAAGAGGTTGAGGGCCTGGCAACAACTCCTGCAGTTTTGAGGTACATTTTGCATGAGCTGCTAAATATGCCTTGGGTTGTTATTTTGTTTTAAACTGGCTTTGGCTTCCCATATTATCTGGCTAGCTGGATTTT
The DNA here is from genome assembly GCA_030412105.1 of Cyclura pinguis. Classification (NCBI taxonomy): domain Eukaryota; kingdom Metazoa; phylum Chordata; class Lepidosauria; order Squamata; family Iguanidae; genus Cyclura; species Cyclura pinguis. Next base: position 185,355,516 of record CM059602.1, read on the forward strand.
GCTGAGGTTAGCCTCACATCCATTTTCATGATCAGCTGACCATTTGTTCTCTTCCTTATGCCAGACCTAGCTGCCTTGCTCTGTGATATCCCATGACATCATAAGGACTTGTCTCAGGTTTGGCCCTGCAGTTTCAGGGAATGGGATGCTGCTGACCTGGCAACCCTAATTATGCCAGTTGTGTTCCAATGGCATTACTGTACAAGTGCAACAAATATTTGAAATATTTAAAGTCAGTTGGTCAAAACTGAAACAGAGGTTACCTAATACTTTTCCAAATGAGGACTTTTCTAACAAGAAGCTACACAACACGCAGAAATTAGCTGCTACACATATGATGTGAACAGACTCATTTGTATTACATTTTAATATTTGTCCTTCTATCTGGACTTTGTCCAACCATTTTGACAGCATTCAAAACCACCCTCTTTGTTCTTTGCTAACCAGGCCATGTCAGCCCTTAAACCTATGTTAGTCAACATGCAAATACATGGATTATTTTTCCCTACATTTATCTGCTTCAGGTGCACCCAGATCTGAGAAAGAGGCCTGCACTATTTGTGGCCTATCAAGGCAGACTGACAATGTTAAAACAGCTTTTTTTAAAAAATACATCGACATGTACTGATATAGCAATCCATACAGTATACAGAAAACAAACCAAAAAGCCCCCAGGAGGTTTATTACCATCCTACATAGCTAGTTGGTTATATACAGTTTAATGGTTCACAAGTTGTATAAACCTTCTAAAGGAGAGTACACATTATACAGTGTTGGGTATACAGCAACACAAGTTTGCTACTTTGAGAAGAGTTGCTCTATTTTAGCAAAAACAAAACATGGTACTTTGATATAATACATGTGTTAGGTTTCAAGGTGCCACAAGGCTCTTTGTCATTATTCTGTCATCCATGCACATGGTAAAAAAAAAAGTTGCCACTTAATCCTAACAAACCTAAAGATGCAACATAGTAGTAAAATTCTTACCGCATGGGCAGATGCTATGGAGAATCAACCCCACCCCTAATATGGTCAAATGTATATGTCCTGTTTGGAAAAAAAAGACAAGTGTTCACCTTGTCTTCCACAGCATTAATGCAGCTGAGCTAAACCTTCCATGCCTTCTTGTTCTCTCTCTCTCCCCTATCAGAGTTCCATTTGAATGCAGACATACAAAAGACTCGACTATGCCAGTCCGTAGTTCTGTGACATTATCATCATGTTTGGGTCAGTTGTTGTCAACATGGAAAGCACAAAATGTACACAAAGACAGTCCAAAAACGGGAAGTTCTAAAGAACAAGTGTGATATAATCCCTAGAGCGTTGGATTAGGACAAGGGATATCTAAATTGAAGTCTCCATTCAACCATGGAATTAACTACATAACCCTGGGCCACTCAGCTTAGCCTATCTCATAGAGTTGTTATGTTACGAGAACCAGAGAGAAGAACCATAATATGCCATCTTGGGCTTGTTTGAAGAAATGACCAGCCAAAAAGACAGAACATAGTTTTTCAATCAACTTTGAGTACCTATTTGTTATTTTTCTTAAAAACAAACTTTCTTACATAAATTGCAAAAGTGTATCATGATGACAACCTAGACTGAGTACAAATTTCATGCTACCTGCTCTCCAAATCATGGTTGTGAAAATATGAGCAGACACTGAGTGCTGGCATACACTTCTTCTCATGTATGCATTTCTCTCTTCCATTTTATTTTAGGATTTAACTTTCGTACAGTGTCATGCTCCCTCAAGTGCTAATGATAACCATGGTTGGCTCAAACCACCATTTGAAAACTGATTGTACATTGTAGTTGGAAGCTGACTGCAATTAGTAAAATTGGCAGTGTATACTTAACTGTTGTTGTTCTGCACTTTCAAGATGTTTTCAACTTATGGTGACCCTAAGGCAAATCTATCATGGGGTCACACAATGAGTTTCCATGGCCAAGCTCTCTAAATCTAGATTAAAACTTTCTCAGTCTCCCTTGACACATTAAAGATTTTCTACACATAAATGGCTAGAATAGGAGACAGTGTGACATCTGCAAAAAGACAGCTATAGCTTTTGTGGATGCACACATGTGGTATACATGTGCTAAAGACCTGAAATGAGAAGCATGTGTGCATGCACTGAAAAGGGAAGCCAAATTGGTCAGTTTTGCTTTTTCCTACATTTGATTTCTTAAAAATTTCAAGTTCTTTCCCTCCTACTTCTGAAGACATTTGTAAATTCTGGAAGGTTTTTAACAAAAGCAAATGATATTCTCAGCTGTCTGCATTGGCAAAATTCAACAGATGAATCTGTTCTCAGTATGGAGACCACAAGGTCCTACCTGGCTGCCATGCACCTAGCTAAAGATGAAGAGCCTTGAAGAAAAGAAGGAAGGAAGGGGTGAAAGCCCTAATTCTACACAACAAACATAGTTGAATAAACAGGGATTCAAACCCAGACTTTTCAGAACTAACCACTCAAAACACTCTGGATGAGTGGACAAGTACTTGATTTGGTTTACTTTTGAAGAGAAATTCTTAAGTTCGTCTACAAATTTAAGAAGAAATGGGAGTATTTTGCTAAGCTTTGATTTTTTTTAAAGGATCTGGCTAAATTCCCATCCATTCCTAGCGATGAATATACACACACACATACACACGTTGCCGTCCCTGGAACTCTCAGAATAATAATTTGGAAGAATAAAATAAATAAAGACATACAATTTTAAAAAGAGCAGTGTTTCTGAGGGTAAGTATAATTCTCACAAATAGAGCTGTCCCACAGAACAGATGTCTGCATGGAAGCTATTCATAAGCATGATCAGGTATGAAGCAGTTTATGTGTGTTGTAGTGGTGTATTGGACTAGGACTCTGGGAGACCAGGGTTTGAGACCCATCTCAAGCATGGAAACCCACTGCGTGGCCTTGGGCAAGTCACACTCTGAGAGAGTCCCAAAGGCAGGCACTGGCAAATGTTCTCCAAACAAAATTTGCCAAGAAGCCTTTGTGATAGGTTTGCCTTAGAGTTGCATAAGTCAGAAATGATTTGAAAAGCACACAACAACGTGTTCAGAATTCTCGGCTACAGAACCGTACTGCTTCACTAAACTACAAATCCTGGGATTCCATAGGATGCAGCCATGGCAATCAAAGTAGAGTTAAACTGCTATAACTGCATAGTGTAAAAAAAAAAAAGACTTAAGGCAAAACAGGGAGACAGACAAAGCTTTTACTCTCCTGGTCAATAAAGAAAAGAAGAATAGGACTAACATGAAGGTACAGAATGATTAGGAATCTTTCAGAATCAGGTGGGGATACTTTTTGAATTATCATTCCCAGGTGCCCCAGACACCATAGCCATTGGTTGTGCTGGCTGGGAGATTCTTGGAGTAGTAGGGTTTTCTTGTAAAAACAGAGAGCAAAGAAAGAAAAGGACTCCAGTCATGAACTATCAGCAGAAATGATATAAGTGTCCCTAGTAGTTTCCAAGAGAGCAGGAGTCAGGGGTCAGCTTCCCTATCCAATCACATGTCTGTATCTCACAAACACCTGCTTGACCTCCGTAACATACACACCCACTCACAGGCCCACGCTGCAGACAGACCTCAAGCTTTTTTTCTGCTTTTGAGGAAGTACAACTTTTTAGTTAAGGAACAGCAGCCACAAATGCTCTTGAAGATGCAAAGTCAGACTATTTGCATTTTTTTAAACACACACACACACACACACAACCACCAAGCTTCTGTTAGACAGGAGTAGTACTACATTATAGTTTAATCTGAAGAAGGGGCATTTAAATGTTTTCAGAGTACAGTTGTTAAATGACATATATAGTTAGCAATATTCTTCTAAGAATCATTCCATAGAATAAACCCATTTAATGATGGGTGAAAGGTTGCAGATAACAAAAGCATCTAGGCAGGAAACAATAGTTTCCGTAACATAGTATACTTGTCAGTGGCATTGCCAATGAAAGATGATTTACAATGCAATCCTGTATATAGTTACTCAGAAATAAACCCCTTTGTGTGCAATGGTGTTTGTTCCCAGGAAAGTGTGCTCTGGATTTCAGTCTAAGGCTAAAATGATTATCCACTTATGTAGTAATATGTGTAACTGAACTCAGCAGGACTTACTGTTTCATAAACAAACAGGATTGCATTGTTAGTTGACCACCAGCTTGTCTTCCAATTATATTTTGAGCTTAGCATTTCTCCTGAGAAAACCATGAGGAAGGGCAAGGTCTAAGATTCTGTATAAATGAACCCACAAAGTCTTGCATCATGTCATCCTCACTTTCTAAGCAAACTGAAAGCAGAACATTTACTCTATCCAACCAAAGACTCTTTCAAACCAGAAATGTTCTTTCTACAATCGATCCATGACAAATTACAGTTCAGACAACCTGAAACTGCAGCAAGTCCCATGGGAGTTGCTAACAAGTTATCTACACCCACTTTAAAGATTTAAATGTTTACATGAGGCATTATTAAAATGTGGTTTGTTATGAGATCACTTTTTTAAAAGACATAAGATCTAAAGGAGGCTCACATTCAAAATAAAAACAGCAATTAAATTTTGTGTAGTTTCATGTATCTTTCTATGCAACATATTGCTATAAAATGCACTTCATTGTTATGTGCCTTCAGAGGAGATTTGCCATCGCATTCCTCTGAGGCTGAGAGAATGTACCTTTTCCATGGCTGAATCCGGATTCAATCCCTAGTCTCCCGGAGTCCTGCTCCAACACTCATAACCATGCAGACTCCTAACTAATATTGTGCTTACACTGTGATATTCACAGACATGATATCCTATGATACAGATTATTTCAATATAGCATGGTGTTGTTTAAAGCAATAAAGGTGGTGCTTATTCCCATGTACCTCCTTTCAAAATAGTAGGTTATTGCGATAATATTTCAAGTATTTCTGTTAGAGATTATCATATCAACCAACTCTGTAGAGGCTGGGGTAGCAATTGTTAGGACTGGAGTGCAGCCCTTGGCTTAAACAGAACTGCTAAGCAGAACAGTTGTGCTGAACCAAGAAGTAAAAAGCAAATGATGGTTGTAGTCCTCTATATATGCTCACCTCATGGGCCGCCATGGGACAAAGCAAAGGATAGGACTGTGCTGCATTTCATAGGTGACTAAAAAAGTCACAGGACTGCACCGGCCTTTGCTAATTCCACCTCCTCCAGTTTTAATAACGACAGGGTTATCTGGGCTGCAGTTTCCAAACCAGATAGTGCTCAGGCGTCATAACGAGTCTTTAGAACTACTTTTCTACCAGGAAGGCCCTGTCGAAATTATTTCAAATCGTCAGGTCAGATAACTCGGCCTTATGAATAGGATCAGCGGAGAAAAATCTGTGCGTATAAATTTTACAACCCAACCAGAAAAGTAATTTGGGAGGTGGGAGGGGCAGGGTCCTGTCTGATGGTAATTTCTTTCCTTTAAAATAAATTTTAAAAAAGGGAGAGCTTTTGCGGACTGGAGGTGGGGGGGGCACTACAATCGGTTCTAATCAAAGAGCGAGCTTCCTCAGACAACTTCGAGAACGACAACTCATCAAAACGCGATCCGCGGCTGCTTGCAAGGTGAGGCGCGCAGCGTGGGTTTCCTGCACCCTGGAAACCCCTGTCGAGCCCCGACACGTACCGCCGCGCCCGCGGCAGCCCCGCTCAGCCACTCCACTGTGTCCTGGGATTCCTTTGGTTTCAGAAGGCGGCGGCGGCGGCGGCGGCGGCGGCGCTCCACCCCTCCGATCCCCCTCGCCCGCCGTCCGCCTCCCTCCCCCCTCCCGCCCCGGCTCTGGGCAGCCCAGCGCCCTCGCAGGCAGCCGGCCTCCCCCCCCGGGCGCCCGCTCCCCGCTTCCTCGCCACCACCCGGCCGACAGGCAGCCCACCCCGGAGGACCCCGAAGTCTCCCAAGACACAAAAAAAGTGACGGAGGAGCGAGAAAGAGGGGGGAGGAGGAGGAGGAGGAGGAAAGCTCCCGGCTCTTCCCCGTTCTCTCTCTGGAGCGCCCAAACCCAAGTTCGGAGTGGAAAAGGAGACACCTATTGGTGAGAAGTCGCGGCCGGCAAGCCTCGAGGCTGCTCTGGGGAAACACCAGGGGGACACCGCTTTCCCTCCTCCTCGCCCTCGTCCTCCCAGCCCCGGCCGCCAGCGCCGAGGAGACCGGGCCGGCCGGTCCCCGCGCCCGCCTCTGCCCCCCACCGCAGGGTCCCCCTGCCCGGCGCGGCCCCTTCCCGCCGCTCCTCCTCCCCCCCCTCCCCGGAGCAGCAAGGGCAGGGCGAGCGGGGGAAAAGTCTGGAGCGAAACGGTATAACATTCAATTAAAAGGGGAGGCACGGCTTTGCGGGGGAGAAGCATTAACATCCCGCCTTTACCTTCTTCCGCCGATTTCATGCTGCTCGTCGCGGCGGCTGGGAGACGCACCCGAAAAGTTTCTCTCTCTCTCTCTCTCTCTCTCTCTCTCTTTTTTTTTTCTCACCACCCGGCTGGATCTTGAGGCGCAAAGAAGCTCGGACTCGGAGGGTCACGGCTGGGCATCCGTTCGGCAGGGGAGGAAGCGGGGGGATTTGTATTGAAAGGGTCGGGGAGCAGGAAAGAAAGCCGAGGGGAGGGCTTGGAGAAAGCGGGAGCTCGAGGCTCTCGAATCTCCCGCAAGAGAGTCCCGGGAGGCGCGCCGGGCGAGGGTTTCCCCGGCACCACAGAAACGGGACAGCCAAAACGAAAAAAAAAAAAGTTGCTTTAAGGGCGGGGGGGGGACAGTTTTTTTGGGGGGGAGGGGTGTCGCTGCTGGTTTTGGTTTGGATTACTTTTTTTAAAAAATAAGTGGTTTGCTTTTTTTTGTTTTCGTTTTTAAACAGAATTATACTAATGCCAAATCCCAAGCAGCTGTCCCCAGGGAGACGTCATTGAGAGGAGCATTGAGGGGGACCGGGGAGGGGGAGGAGAGCGAGCGAGCGACAGAGCGCGAGGAGGGAGGGAAGGAGGGCGAGCTCGCAAGCGCAGGCACGGGAGCTTCGGCTCCAAAGAGGAGGAGAAGGGAGAGAGCGGGCGAGGAAGCGCGGGCTGTGGCAATTACTCACACACGCTCTCCCTCCCTTCCTTCCTTCTCCTGGTATCTGATTCAGGGCCGGGGTTTTATTTTCATCAGGAAAGTTTGAAGAGTCCCTCTCTGACGCACGGGCGGCTCGCCGACGGCTGCCTTTTTAAAGCTGGAAAACACCCCCCTCCTTCCCCCTCCCAGCCCCTCTGGCCCCGCCCAGATCCTCGTGATGTCACAGGTCCGGCGAGGTGCTCGCTCGCCTCTCAGCTGCCTCGGGAGCCCGCCAGCCAGCCAGCCAGCCAGCCGGCCGGCCGGCCAGCCAAGCGGCGCGCGGGGGGGAGGAACCGCTGGAAGCCCGACGAGGAGGAGAGCCGTCCAAGAGGACCCCCTCCCTCCGCTCCCCTCCGATTCCGCTGAAGAAGCAGAACTCGCCGGCCGACGTCGGTCCTGACACCCCAGCGCAGCCACCCGGCTTAGTCCAGTTCCATACCGGGAGGGGTGGGCCGCTTATGCGGACGGAGGTGGGGGAGGGTATCCCTTGTTTTGAAAAGGGGTGTGTAGCAAATAAATATGGCCCTTGGGGGAGAGTGGGGGGAAGGAAGGGGCGGAATGAGGAAAAAAACCGATGCATGCTGAAATCATTAAGTTTCCAAAAGTTTCCAAAAAAAAAAAAGTCTAAAAAAAAATCGTAGGCTTCCCCCGCTTCTGGAAATTTGGAAAAGAGCATCCCCTGGCAAGCAGCGGGAAGGAAAATCCCCGTTCTGCTAAATTACTAACAGACCCCGAAGAGTTGGTTTCGAGTGCGGTGCTTTATGGAGATTGTTGTTATATGATTCTGTAAATATCCCAGCAATGATGGGTTTTTATTTTATTGAATGTTTTAAACGGTCCAAAGAGCGCAGGGACTGGAGCCCGGAGGTCAGGCGTTTTAAAACCAGCGTTGGTCTTGTATTATAAAGTGGCCGTCTTCCTCGCCTCTCTCCGCTTAAAAAAGTAACGCATGCAGTAGCGGCCCCTAACAATACAGGCCGCAATAGCGTCTTTCTTTCTGGAATTCCCCCAGCCTCGTCCGAAAATCGTGCTGGATTTTAATAACCGACTCTTAATTCAACCTCTCTCTCTCTCTCTCTCTCTCTCTCTCTCTCTCTCTCTCTCTTTCTCCCTTTGCGTTACTTGTACTTCTCTTTTTCTGCCCCACGGCTGCCAAAAAGACGCAGGGGTTGGGGAGTTTCTAACATATACCTATTTATTTTGTTGGACTTGGAAAAAGGACGCTCGGGGTGGTTAAAATTTCCGGCCCACGAGGAAAAGCCCAGTCCGTTTCCTTCATCACAAAGACGTTCCAAAGAAGGGACTATGCCGTTTTATTTCGGATGTCCTGCCCCGCGCCGCACTTTCTGTGCTGCTGAGATCGTGTCACGCGAGGAAACATTGGCCATTTCCGCACTAGACTGTTATGGCGCTATTATTCCACTTTCAACATCCTATGGAATCCGGCCGGCCCCTCTCTAAACTGCAAACCCCAGGATTCCATAGGATGTTGAAAGTGGAATAATAGCACCATAACAATCTAGTGCGGAAATGGCCATTGACCGTCTCCAGAAGTTGCGCACCATCGAGGGGGAGAGCTCTAGAGGCGCGCTCGTGAAAGCGTCTTCTCTTGGACTACTTTTTTTTTTTTTAAGCGATCTAATATCTTCGCCATATTTGTGACTGCAGAATCTTAAAACGGAGAAAGGCTGGGCCACCCGCTAACCACATGATCAAATCTAAGCGAGCCCTTGTGTTGCTGACAGAAGGGGGACGAAGGCCAGGCGATTTCTTTTTTGAAGGAAGAGACTTGTGCATGCGTTACGCTTGGAAGCACGCCCCGCTGAAGCGGAGTTGGTTCCAGACTGCAGTCACTGGGCTGCAACCACTGAGGTGCACTCCTTGGGTAAAAATCTACAAAGGTTATTGATTGACCCAGTGAAATCAACAGGAGCCGTCCCATCGATTTCAATGGAACTTCCCTAAACCTGCCTAAATGTCTAGTCAGAGGGTTGGGATCTATCCTGTAGTAAATATGCGCGAGACCAGGCTGCATGTGTGAGAGGCAGTCCTATGATATGCCTGGCATGCTAGTTGCATTTGTTTCGAGTCCTCAGTGGTACCTCCTTTTTATGTCCTATATTTTGGCTGTTTCCGCAGGCTTCCTCTTCCTGATTAAATCTAGTTCCCCATCCTTAGTTGTCCCTCCACATTTGCTAGGGTTAGGGGCTCAGGACCCCCGCAAAAGTGGGAAAATGGCAAATATTAGGATGTGTGCAGACTGTGTCTGTAGGAAGGGGGCCAAGGCGTGGTGGGTAGAGTGGGCACCCAGGGTCCAAACCAGGTCAGGGAAAGAAGAGGGAAAGGGAAGGGCGTGGGTTGGCATGGAAGCACTATACTCGCCCATCTCCTCCTTCGGGTTTGGAGGGGAGCATCAGGAGACAGTTTGTGATGGTGAGAAATTGGGCTGTGAGTCTTCTTCAGCTGGCCAAGCAGCAGCTGGTGATGGAGAAGGAGGAGGAGGAGGATCAGAGGTGGGTTTTTAAAAGGCTCTAAGCAGCAGAGAGGGAAGGTTCCCCCAGAAAAAGGAGCACCTGAGGGTTTGGACAAACTCCCCAATAATCAAATCCCTGAATGTTAAGGCCACAAATGTGGAGGGCCCATTATACTGGAATGGGCTTCAAAAGCCGCAAATGAACTAATAGGTGCATTTGCTGGGAATCGTTTGCCCCTCCAGAGCTTGCCCTAGCTAATAAAGCCAATGGGGAGCAATGAAATCATGCAGCCTTCCAGATATCCAAAAACATCTGGAAGGCCGCATGATTTCCGTGGCTGCAATGAAGACTTACTGGCTGGGATCCTGTGATATTTGGTTCGTGATAACCTCCCTCTGCTAGTGAGGGTTTATACTAAGACAAAGCTTTCCAAACTGTGTATTGCGACACGTTAGTGCGTCCGCTGCAGTGTGTAGGTGTGTCATGCAAGTATAAGGGGTGGAGGGACTGCCTCTCCTGCCGCAGCCACCCCGGGCCAAGGAAGACCCCGGCGAGGGCGGTGGTGGCGGGGGGCCAGGCCTGGGGGGAGGGGCTGCCTCTCCCACCGCCACTGCCACCCTGGGCCTAGGAAGACCCCGGCGCGGGCGGTGGCGGGCCAGGCGTCGGTGGAGGGGTTGCCTCCAATGATGCGTGTCTAAAAAGTGTGTCAGAAGCATGAAAAGTTTGGAAAGCTCTGTACTAAGAGTAAAGGGGGGGGGGTCTCGCCGCATCCGCTAGGGGTCAGCATTCCTGTCTGCCCAACTATCTCTTCGTTTGCCAGTTGTATGTTTCTTTTGGGGGGGCGGCGGCCGGGGAGTCTCCAAGCTTTCTGGCTTTCCGCGCGGGCGTGTTTTTGACTGAAGTTGTTTGAGGGTTCGGCGAAGCACGAAGTGGGGTCTCCCTCTATAGACAGGAGAAAAATATGAGGACGACATTCAGCAGAGGGGATCGAAGGGTGGTTGTGACTGTACTTTTCACTTGCTTTGGGAACCTTCGGGAAGAACAGGCAGCGCGAAACGGGGCGGCCGCGAAGTCTGAGACCATTTCCGCACTAGACTGTTATAGCGCTATTATTCCACTTGCAACATCCTATGGAATCCTGGGGTTTGAAGTTTCGGGAGGGGCTGTCGAGCCCCTCCCGAAACTGCAAACCCCAGGATTCCATAGGATGTTGCAAGTGGAATAATAGCGCTATAACAGTCTCCTGAGGAAATGCCCTGAGTCCGAGCGTAGCGCGCGTGCAGCCGACCGCGTTCCCTGCCTCCGCATCTGGGCCTTTAAAGTGGCGCGTTCCTTGCCAGGGGGCCTGTGAAGGGGAGAAGGGAGATCCTGTGACGCAGAGGGGGGAAAATCTTGGTGGGATACAATTAAAAAAAAAAAGCACATGGACCAGCACGCGCACGACACCGATGCGAGCCAAATCAAGTGGCGCACAGTCCAAGCGCAGGAGCAGCGCTCGGAAAAAGTTACTCGGAGAGGGGAGGGAGGGGACTACAACTTCCAGAATGCCCCAGTCAGCACGGCTGGCCATCGGAATGGGGGAGCTGCAGTCCGAAAGAAACTTTTCTGCGTAGAAGGACGTGCCACGTTCCAGATCCTCAGAGGCACAAGATTGTGGGCACGCTTCCGTCTCCTCCATCCATATACGTAAGAGTACAGAACCGCAGCAAAATACGCTTGTTGTGCGCAGACAGCGCCGTCTCAGTGAGGGTCTCACGCTAAACATCAAGCCAACGGTGTTAGGTTTATCACGTTCATAAGGTATCGTGTGAACGTACCGAAGAACCCGCGCAGTACTTTTGTCCCATCCCAGACTGTATGGACGGGGGTGGAGGAATGGCTCGGAAGGCTCATTTGCAATTATTTGAATTAACAGGAGGGCGTGATCGGGCTTTTAGAGATAGGAACTTGAGGGATTTCATTAAGGACTTCCCCCCGCTTGTATGCATGGTGTGATCACTGACCAGAACTCTTTACTTGTACGAGTGAACAGACTTAACATCTTAGCATCCATTTCACACGTTCTGTAGCCAGCTCTCTCCTACCTAGGAGAGCCAGCCCAGAGTCCAGGCAAGGAGGTAAAAGTGCAGCCTCTCAGACACACTCCTCGCTCGACCCAAAAGCGTGCGTGCAGACCGACACGCCGTGGGCCGCACGTGTGAGCGGTTTGAGCGAGACGCGCGCAAAACCCCATGAAACGCAGACGCGGGGAGAGCTGGGCAGACGCACGTAGCCTAGAGCCACCTTTCCCCGGCGGGATGTATCCCCAGACCTCCTTTCCTTTGACTGCCCCCCCCCCCGCAACAAGCTCCACAAACACGCGTCCCTCCCCAACCTCCAGACAGTCCCCTCTCCGTCAAGTGCGCGCGGATACATCCGCCGACAGTGCGCAACACCCGCTCGTGCGCAGGGGCTCCTCTCTGCCCACGCCTGGAGCCTTTCCCTCCCAAATCTCTCCCCCGCCGACCCCAAAAGAATAGCCAGCCTTCCACCACCACCCCCGCGCGCGCGTGCCTCCATCCTCCTTTCCCCCTCGGCTTCCTCAGGCCCCGGAGGCGGGGGGCGGCCGCGCAGCGGTGTTTGTTTGGGGCTCCCTCCCGAGAGCCGCTCGTGCGGGCTGCTGGAGGGAAGAGGAGAGCGGCTCCCTCCTCGCCTCCCTGCCTGCTTTTCCTGTCTGCTTTTCAATGCTCTCTTTTTTCTCCCCCTGAAATGACGGAATCCCCGGTCTGTTGCCTCCTGTTTAATGCCGTTGCCTGGACCACCGTGGCTCGGCTCCAAGTCCGAGGGAGTTTTCGAGGGAGGCGGGAGCGGCGGCGAGCGGCAGCGGCAACTGGAGCCAGCCAACCTTGGCGGCGGCCTGGGCCCCGGCGCGCGCAACTAGGCCCTGCGGCCAGGTTTTCCCGCCTCTTCGCCGGGCCCGGGGGCGGCCTCCGGCGCGGGCGCCTCTCGAGCCCTCCTGCCCTCCCGGCCGCCGCCGCCGCCGCCGCCAGGCGACTGAAGGGACCTTTCCCGCGCCCCACCCCGCCGCAGCCCAGCAGCCTTCTCCCGCCTGCCCCGGAAAGTTTGTTTACAGGCGCTACCAGGAGAGAGCGCGAACCCAACTTTATTTTAGGGGCCGGTGATGACTAACCGCGTTACAAGGAGCTTTGAGGACAGAAAACAACCCTATTTTTAGGTAGGCTGTTGTTTCAGTGGCTGGACTGTAGCAGATTCGCCTCCTCGTTGTCGTCGTCCCCCCCCCCCGCCTCTCCCGCCGCTCAGGCCGCTTCCAGATGCCAGCTCCTTCTGGCTGCAGGTTTAATTGAAACAACACATTGCCCTGTCCAAGTTTTGCACCACCAGCCTTGTGGTCATTGAAAGAAAGAAAGAAAGAAAGAAAGAAAAGAGAAAGCACCACCGCCAAGTCAACTTGTTAAGTCCCACGCATCATTGTTATGGATACAATTGGTTTTAATTTAATTTGGTGTTTCCAGTACACAAACCCACGGCTGTTTTCCAGGGCCAAAGGCATCCTCAGAATATCAGGTGCACTTTGGGTGTCCCCCCTCTCTCTCTCTCAGTCACTCTCACTCAGGGACAGCCACCCCTTTCTCTTCTTCCATAATAGAGCTTTCTCCTCTTCCATAATAATGCTAGCAGCTCCTGACCTGGAGATGGGGCAGAGTTGCAGCTTCTCTCCTTTGCCTTGGGAAAAAAACTACACCTGCCATTTTTTTTCCTCTCTGAGACCTTTCGCACTGCACAATCGTAGCACTATGATTCCACTTTAACTATCATGGCCACATCCTATGGGATCTTGAGATTTCCAGTCTAGGGAGGGATAGCTACTCAGCCACCAATCTCTCGTCAAACTACAAACCCCAAGATTCCACTGGATGCAACCAGGGCAGTTGAAATGGAACCATAGCGCTAGAATTCTGCGATGCGGAAGGGTCCCTGGCCATACAGGTGTCATAGGGTTAGGAGTCTAACACAAGGCATGAGTTTGCAACATGACATGACTGGAATCCAGAGAACTGGACAGCTGGCTGTATGTATCCAATGCATTCTGGGCTTGTGTTAACTCCAAAATTCAGACACGCTGATAACCTTTTGCCATTCAAAAGGACATGAGGATAACAAATCTCACCAGGTGCATGTAAGGTGCTTGTGACACACAAATAATGTATGTAGTGTGCTGGCTATGAGCATAAAGCATGACTCACAAAGTTCCAAGTTATTATGTGTTGCTTCAAGTCTTGAGTCTCTCAGCCTTTTCTGTATCTAGAATATGGAATGACATGGAAGATCTGAATGGAAATCCATAAACAGGTTAGCTGCTCCTTAACAATGCTTATGTTTTATTTTAAACATATTGTAATCCACTTTAAGAATTTCACTTGGTAGGTGGGATATAAGTACTCCAATTATATATATGTATGGGTGAAACCTCCCAACAAGTTGTGATAAGTGAATAGTTTTGAACATTTAAAAAAATCCTGAGTGCTGTTATCATTAATAAAGCTGGAATTAGATGTTTCTAATCTGCTGGCAATTTTGATTGGGGGGTAGGTAAGTGTGCTTCAAGATAGCAAATTGCAGCTTGCTTTTATTGCCAGATTGTATTGCCAAATTGCCAGATAAGGGATCTTAAAGTTATTATGGCTGGGTAGCATGTTGTAGGGCAGCTGGAGGGCAAGTTTGTAAGATCCAGGTTGAAATTGCTGCTGATCCACAGTGGCCAAAATAGGAAAACTAATTCCTGCTTCTATGCCTTTATTTATTGTTATTGTTGCTGTGTGCCTGTGTCTGTATCCAACTTAAGGAAAACTTATCATGGGATTTTCTTGGCAAGATTTGCTCAGGGAGGGGTTGCCATTGCCTTCCCCCGAGGCTGGGACGGTGTGACTTGCTCAAGGGCACACAGTGGGTATCCAGAGCTAAAAAGTAGACCAGACCCTGGTCTATTGGAGTTCTAGTCCAGCACTCAGATCAATACCCATGCTCACTCTCTTATTTATTGCATCATTGGTTATTCCCTATTTTGGCAGTTTTTAGTTATGTATATAGCAATGGATGTTATTGTTCTATTATTTAGATTGCTAGAAGTTACCCTGTGGAAGAATATTGTCAGGACAGAAAGTGTACAATCCTAAACACATCAGTCTGAAGCCATTTCTGCACTAGACTGTTATAGTGCTATTATTTCACTCTCAACATCCTATGGAATCCTGGGGTTTCCAGGATTCCATAGGATGTTGAAAGTGGTATAATAGCACTATAACATTCTAGTGCAGAAAGGCCTAAGAGTAAGCTCCACTGAATATAATGGGAGTTTACTTCTGTGAGTGAGCATGCATACAGTTGTGCTGCATATAAATGACCAGGCTGTGTGCTCTAGGGTGTTTGTAAGAAGAAATAATCATGGTATATAAGAAATAACCATGGCAAAGATCCAATGGTCAAAATAGTTTCTGTGAGGAAAAATGATGACAAATATTTCCCTGCTCTTCAGAGCTGTTTTTGAGAGCAGGGCAAGTGGAGAAGAGGAAGTTCTTTTGTGCTGGATAGCAGGAACTGGACTGCAAACCACTTTACTTTAGTAGAATTTTTGAACATTATTTGAAACATATTTCTGTACCTGATTATTTCCTCTCTTTCACAAAATCTTTCTGTACATGGCCCATTGTTCTATCATTAAGTTCCATTGGGTTGGAATAAAAAAATCAGTGTGTTTAGGCTTAGTATGATTAAATGTGGTTTCTAACCTGGGGAAATTCACAATCTAGCAAGTGAGTTTACGGACTGCAGCCTTAATGATATTTTTGTCATTTAAATGGTATTGTTATCATTCACAGTGCATTTAAAGAAATGAGTGTGGATGATCAGCAATATGATGTAAATCAGGCGGCTTTATAAGAGTCTGCTACTTTTTGGCATGGATCCTAGAAAACTATAATGAACAGTACCTATCAATACAATTACATGAGGGTACACTGGTTTCTACAAAGAGATCCAGACCTCCAAACAATCATGGGGAAGAAGCTAGAGGCACTTAAATGTAATGACACTCCCGTTCTTGCTAAAATAGAGCATGTAGGTTTTTTTTAATCAATTAGTTAGCAAGATGGCCAATTTTATTTGAATGATTTGGTGATGAGAGAACTATCCAAATTATAACTGATACAAAATTTGGTAGCTTAATACTGTAGACATTATTTTCCTAGACTTGTGCCAGCAGTGCTCTGCTGGTTATTGCATTTAATACAATGCAATTAATTGTCTCATGCAGTGTGTCAGTAAGCAGCAATCTAGTTGAAGCACAGGAAAGAATTAACCACTTTCTTCTCAATCCAGATGAGTTCTGTTTCACTTAAATTAAAACCAAAATAAAACTGCATATTGTTTCTCCTGAAGGAAGTTTCTCCTTTGCAGGTATAAGGGAAATGATTTTGCAAACACCCTTCATCATCACCATCGTCAAGGCCATGGGCCCTTTGCGAGACCAGAAGAACAGTTGGCAGAGCAGTTTCAATAAAGATATCTGCTCGGAACCCAATCGTTATAGCAGGAAAATCAAGGAAGCAATGTGGAAAAGAAGCAAGGCTGTTCATTAATGGAATGTAAAAATATAGTTGCTCCAAACTGTCCCTCTGTTTCCTTCCTCCTGTTTTATCACCCATGTGCCTGAATCTGGCATTTCGTGCCAAAACATTTCATACTTGGGTTGTTTTACTCTCATCTTATTAAATTTTTGTGTACATCTGCTGGTTGTGGCTCTTATTGTTGTCCTGAAAACTGCAGAAATGCACATTGTATCACCAATGTATCTATGTCCCGTTGATTTGTATGTGTTTGCTCCAGATATGATTACAGATATACCTCAGTTAACAATGCAGATGTGTTCTGGGTATTACTTCTTTAAGAGAACATTTGGTACCAGAAGCAGGAATAACATGGACAAAATAGGATTAGGTTTCTACGTCACCAAAAAAACACAAAAAGAGAGGGAAAAAAGCCCCAAGAGCAGTTCAATCTGTTTTCAGCAACCTTGCCCCATGCTGCTGCTTCTGAAAACAACTTTCCAGTTACACAGAGGACAAGGAGGATGGGCAGGCATAAAAAGACTTTATGAAATGGAGCTTCTTTGTCAGAGTCTTTGGGCCATTTCCATGCTACATGTTGTAGTGCTATTTATCCACTTTCAACATCCTGTAGAATTCTGGGGTTTGTAGTTTACTGAGGCCAAAGAACTCTCTGGCTAATTCTAAATGTCCCTCCCTAAACTGCAAACCCCAGATTCCATAGGATGTTGAAAGTGGAATAATAGCACTATGATAGTATAGTGCGGAAAGGCCTTTTGTTAATTGAGGTATGCCTGTAATTCAGGATTCAACATGTAGTTTTGTTTGAAAGCAGATATGACTCCATTTTAAACAGGCATTTCTAGTCACAGTGATTCTGTAGATGTTCGTGTTTGTGTGTTGGTTTGTTTAGGTGATTTATATGTTGGTCTCTGTAGTGCTTTTTTAATATATAAAGCAATCTGTTTTTTCCACCTGTACAGCACTTCAAAAAAACCACTCATTACTTAAAAGACCAAAGTCAGTTGTTTCTAGAAAAACCCAACAGGAAACTTTCCTAGTCTTTCAAATAGATTCATTGTACTTGAAAGTAAAAGATCACTTCCCCTTGCAATTTGAATTTACTCTTATTTTGAACAGCAGTGTAGCATAGATTCCACATGACATAACGCTTGTGCCTGCTTAAGAAATACCTTCTTTGTTTGTACCACTTCATTTCACTGTAGTGCCTTTCCTATCACAGCTATTCCTTCACTTTTTATTGTTGCCTACTCCTATTCCCCCATCAGCCTATTAGCCCCCCCTCCCAATTTCATTAACTTTCCATTTAAATGTACTATCAGTTTTCCTTTAATACATAACCTTCCATTGTGTAATACTGAATTCCAGTGCATTGGCCTATTTCCCTAGTGTATCCAAATCCTTCCACAGTCTGGAGCATTCCTGAAATTTATCAACCATCCCCATCCTATTATGATGTCATTGGTGTGTCTGGTCCAGCAATTCAGCTTATGTGTTTTAAATAAGGCAAGTCTCAGTATTGATCCTTGAGGGACCTAATCTGTCTGCTCCAAATGTAGTCATGCTCCTACCACCACCAACAACTTGGTCCTGTATCACTGTCTCTCAGCTGCTCTACTGAGCCAGTTTTACCGCACGTTTACATAATGGATGACCCTCCAAAATGAAAGAGCACAGTGGCCATGTTAACTGGCCTGCCAAGTACTTTGCACTACCTCCTGTTTTGTCTAGTCCTAAATATGCAGCAAAACTCAAATTGGGAAGACTTTGACCAGGCTGCCTTGTGTGGCAGCCTGCTCAGTCTTCTGTCCAGTTTACTGATCACCAGCTTTAAGGGGTTTGCCTCATGTTATGGTCCTTTAGCTTTAAATTGAACTACTGGACATCCTATCAACAGAGGGTTGTAGCACACATAGCCACCAGCTTGAGATTACCAGCCTCAGGACTTCCCCCACACCCCCAAATAAAGATGACAAGTACAACCCAAGCAAGAAAGTCTTGTAACATGCTATTACCTAAACAGGAAATAAAGTAAGGAAATGATGTAAAGGTGGAGAAAGAGAAAATGGTGAGAAGGAGACTAAGAGGAAAGTCAGAGACAGGTAAGGAGCAAGGAAAGAGTGTATGGGAGAAGGATTACATGGTCCAGGTTGAAGAAAAGAGATGGATGATGTCAAGTATGGCGAACTATAATTGTGTGCTGGCTGTCCTTAACAGAAGGAACCGATGGGTTTCCATTTTAGGACTGAGGTTACAGTATGGGACTGGGTGGGATTTAATTCCCTTCCACATTCTTCCATAATTCCTGCCTCTACCCACCAGCTGCTACTAGCAAGGAGGGGGAAAAAAGGCTAAATCACTGAGTACTATTTTGTTTGAGATAGTACTCAGTTTTTGGAAGACTAATTTGAGTATCAAGGTAGAGTAAGGCTGGAAGAGTCCAAGAAATTGTTCTTTGCTGCTTTTGAGTTATTATAGTTGCTTTTTCCAATTGTTCTACTGTCATCAAGACCATCTGAAACACTACAGCAGACAGCAGTCCCACAATGAAATTGTGTAGCGGATGCCTGAAATAGGTCTGTTTCTTCAAAACTCTGCCGCAATGGGGAGCAAGGAGGGCAAGATCAAATAATAAGTAAATGGTGATCAGAGTGTTTGAGCAGGACTAGAAAGATTCCTGAAATTATTTCAATGACAGTAACTTTAATTTAGCCTGACCTACCTCTCAGAGTTGTTGTGTGGGTGATGTGGGACAGAGAAGGGCCATGTGTACCTCCTGAGATCATGGAAGAGAAAGCAAGATATAGATGGGAGAAGCAACTAAATAAGGTAAGATACAGTGTTCGTCCCAATAAAAGTTATGGAATGATTGCTTAGTTACCACTTACATACAAATTTCTGTTTTCAGTAGGCCTGCTCTAGTTGAGATTAAACTAGAATTTGGTTGACAGTAAGCAAGGGCACAGGGAGAGAGGTAACTTCCATCAACTTGCCCCCTGCAAAGTAAATAACAAATGACGTTTATGTGCATAGAATGTCAATAAATAAATATATTATTTAGTTTATAATGTCATAATTAATGATATTATTAATAATTAAAAATATTGAATATGATATAGTGGTTTGAGTGCTGGACTAGGACTCTGAGAGACTAGGGTTCAAATCCCTCACTCAGTCATGCAAACCCACTGGAAGATCTTGGGCAAATCACACACTCTCAGCTTCAGAGGATGGCAAAGGCAAACTTCCTTTAAATCAATCTATGCAAGAAAACTCTATCATAGGTTTGCCATAAGTCAGAGTCAACTGGGAGGTACATAACAACGATTAATTAATAACCACAAATGTCAGTTTGCTAGACCAGCAAATCTATTTTGTAATGCTATGGGCATCAACTTAGACAAACATGTCTTTTCTAGAGTTGTATTGTCCACTGATCTGTATGGTTGTACTTTTAACATTTTTGTTATATACCTGGAGTTTTAAATGTACACTATTTTAAATGTATTTTAATTGTATTTTTCTAATAGGGTTTGTGGACTAACTCGAATAAAATGTGACTGACTGATTTGTAATGGAATGCAATAGGCATGCTTTAACAATCTCAGGAAATTACAAATCATTGTGGCATCTATAAGCACTACTGGTGATGACTAAAATTAAGAACAGAAATCACTTGTGTAATTAAAAATAATAATTAATAAATCAATGAATGCTTCAACAAGTAAGCACGGGGTAAATTTTTAATTTAGATTTTAAAAGGAGATTTGCCTAACAAGCTTAGTTGCTTCTGCGACCAAGATATATACGTCTTACAGATCCTATAGTAGATCTTAGGCCATTTCTGCACTAGGCTGTTATAACACTATGATTCCGCTTTCAAAATCCTATGAAATCCTGAGGTTTGCAGTTTCGGGAGGGGCCGGCAGACAGGCCCCTCCCAAAACTGCAAACCTCAGGATTCCATAAGATGTTGAAAGTAGAATCATAGCTCTATAACAGCCTAGTGCGGAAATGGCCTTAGACAAATGATCCTTTATTACTTGCAGTTTATTACAAGTAGTACAATCAATATAAGCATGCAGCAGACATCAGTAAGGTAACACCTACCCTAAATAGTTCATGTCTTTGGTATAAATTTGGTTCAAAGCAATCAATCTGCAGTTTCTGACTTGCTTATATTTGTTGCTGTTGTGTGCCTTCAAGTCATTTCCAGCTTCTGGTGGCCCATAATAGGGTCTTCTGGGGCTGAGAGTTTATGACACACTCAAGTTCCTGCTGTTGTTGAAGCTCTCCCTCCCACCGAAGCCTGCTTTCCTCTGACAACTGAAGGGCCTTTTCTGCCATTCCCTGGCCTTTTGGAGGGGCGTACTCTCTACCTCCCCACCTTATATCCTGGGGGGAAAAAAAGTCCTCTCTAACTCTCCACCTCAAACTCTGAAAAAAAAAAGGGGGGGCTTTGATTTGCCATTTTGGGAACCTTGAGGTGAAAATTTGAGGAACTAGGGAGGGTTGTTGGAGGGTGATCTGCAGGAACCTGGGGATAGCACAAGCATGTCCAAGGGCTGCGTTTTGCTTGCCCCTGCCGTAGCACATC
Organism: Cyclura pinguis; assembly: GCA_030412105.1. Taxonomy (NCBI): domain Eukaryota; kingdom Metazoa; phylum Chordata; class Lepidosauria; order Squamata; family Iguanidae; genus Cyclura; species Cyclura pinguis. Next base: position 185,376,320 of record CM059602.1, read on the forward strand.
AAAGGGAATTCTGGGAAGAGATTTTTCACTTGATCCTGTAAGCTCCTGCTGTCAAGGTCAAGGACCAATGACTGCAATTTAGTTTGTCCACCAACTTTGGGAAATACAGAATCATACAATCTTAAAGTCATTGGAAGGGATCACAAGGCTATCTAGTTTAAATTCCTACCATGCAAGAATATTCAGTTAAAGCACTCCTGAGAAATGGCCATCCAGCCTCTGTTTAAAGTTCTCCAAAGGAGAGACCACCGACCTCAGAGACAGCCAATTCCACTGTCAAACAGGATTACAGTTTGGAACTTCTTCATACTGTTTAGTTAGAATCTCTTTTGTAATTTGAATCCATCCTAATTTGAACCAATATGCCAGGGAGATCAACCCTATGGAGCCACAGAGAAGTTTGTTTTCCCTGCCCTTCCTGCCTTCCACAGCAGCAGCTGCAACTCTAGCAATGGTAGAAAATTGGAGACTGGGGTGGAGGAAAGGGTTTTCTTCCCTCCCAGTGTGTAGCTTCATATGGATTGCACATCACTTCCTAACAACGGGGTCATCAGCAATGGGAAAGGAAAAAGGTAGAAGGGTTTTGCAAGAGAATACAAGAGAACAGACCTGAAAGAGAAGTGCAGGAATTCTGCAACCATTTCAAGGTAGGTCGGGTGTGATGGATACTGGGGACATCTGTGGTTATTGCTGCTCATGAAGAGAAGAAGGAAGTAATTGTGGAATATGGCAGCTGTGTCTGAGCCAGCATGGTGTAGTGGTTTGACTGTTAGTCAGGATTCTGGGAAACAAGGTTTCCATGCACACTCAGCCACGGAAACCCACTAGGTGACCTTTGGCAAGTCACACTCTCTCAGCCTCAGAGGAAGGCAATGGCAAATCCTCTCTGAGCAAATCTCGCCAAGAAAAAACTTTAATAGGGTCTCCATAGGTCAGAAATGACATGAAAGCACACAATAACAACAACAACTGTTGTGCCCCACTAAGGCTTTCTTTGGACCAGCTTGCACTTCTGTGCTGCACCTGAATTGTTGTATGTTTTTAAAAAATGGTCAAAAATGCTTCCTCTGCCCACTAGGTATGTGTGACAGGGTCCGACTTTTTGCTGCCCTGAGCTGTTTCAGACCCATGATAGGAGCTTGGAAAAAAGAAGCATTTTTTTAAAAAAGGGCTTCTTGTGGAGTTATTTGCTGCCATTCCTCCTAGAGGGACACCAAAATATTTTTGGAAACAAATTGAAAATTTGGGGTGGAACTGATGGGTTTGCGGGGGAGCTGATGCCTGAAGACGGCACAGACTTTACCAACCCCTGATTTAGGTAATGTGATATACAGTCAGACCACCACATTCACAGGGGTTGGTGTGCAGGACCCCTGCAAAAGTGGAAAAATGGCAAATATAAACATATATGTGGGGGCGGGGGCGGGGAAGGAGGCCAAGTCATGATGGGGAGAACAGGTACCCAGAGTCTAAAATGGCAGGGAGAAGGGAAAGGGATGGGTCAGCACAGTGGCCCTATACTTTCTCTCTCACCATCTCCTTCCTTGGGTGTGTGCGGAGCATCTGGAGAAGGTTTGCGGTGCTGAGAAATTGGGGTGCAAGCCATTCTTAGCTGGTCAGGCAGCAGCAGGTGAAAGAGGAGGAGGACCAGTTTCTTCAGGGCTGCACAGCCTGATCAGAGCTGCTGAGAGGGAATGTTCCCATAGAAAAAAAGCACTTGAGGTAGGGGACAGGGGTTGGAGAAACTAGAAAATAATCAAATCTGTAAGAGTTAAACCCAGAAATGCAGAGCGCCAACTGTATTGTGCTGGGGGAGGCAAGAACTATCATGGGGCTAAGGGTGGGTTCAAGGGTCAAAGCAGTCAGTAAGGGAATATTTATTCTACACAGGTAATCCAGTTCTCCCCATCCAACAGGATTTCCTCAGAGATACATGTCTCAGCAACCAGATGTGAAAATTAAGCCCCTTCCAATGATCTGTCACAAAATAAAGCATACCAAATACATAATTGAGGAAAATCATGTGCTATGAAAAAGAAATATCTTTCACCAACACAAGGTAGTGCCTCTTCTAAGTGTGTGCTAAATATATAATCTAGTTTGACCCTAAGATGGATCACAACAGACATGTTTCCAGCATTCATCGGCAGCCTATTCCAAGACGTTTAGAAGACATTTAGCTGCCTGTAGCAGACTAGGAGATGGCACCCTTCCTCCCGAAGTCATAGTGTATATGTGTGTGTGTGTGTGTGTGCGTGTGTTTGTTTATTTTAAGGCCAACCAAGTTATTTAGGCATCTGAAGCAGAAAAGGCACTCGCTCCATCTATCTGTCAGTAAAAGTACAACAACAGTAAATTAAACCTGGTACCTGAGGCTCCGGCCCCTGACTCTGCCTAATAACAGTGGCAGTCCTGTTCACCAGGGGGATGACTGCAGGTGAACGGAAGTGAATTCATCTGCTTGCTGGACCACCTCACCCCCCTTGGTTATTCCATTCAGTTTTCTCTGGAGTCCCAGGAATTCTCTTCCCTGGCCAGGTGCTTCCTACTTCCTTGGCAAACCTCGGACTTCCTTTATTCGGAATGAGACAACTACCTCACACGGCTGGTTTTGGTTGTCATAAAATGGCAGCAAACTGTCCATTATTGAATGTATTACTACTGATTTTTTTTTTTTAACTGACAGGGACTGTGAAGAATTTGTGAGGTTTTCTACCTCAGGAACAGAAAAAGAAAACAAAAACAACCTTGGGTGGCCTTGGCTACTGCTGTGTATCTTGACTTGGGGTAGGGTGAGGATGTTTGGCCTGATTTTGCTCAGGCAGCAAAATGTCTGTGACCATTCCTACGTATGAAAAAAAATAGAAAAAAAACCTTTTTACTGAATCTTAACAGGACATTGAGTAATACACACACACACACACACACACGAAATCAGTTCATCAAATATCGAATGTAATCTGCAATAATTACAAGAGGTTCCAGTGCATTATCACTATCAGCTTTCATCTGTCAAGATTCATGGAGGGTTGTTTATAAATCTGAGTACTGGCCATTTGGAAACTCCAGTGTGAAGGCTCCAAACTGATCATCTAGCAACACAGCTGCCCTTGTCTTTCAGTCTGAGCTGTACAACTCATTGACACAGGAAGGGACTTTGATCTGTCGGCTTATTCTGCTTGCCTATTCAGAGGGAATTCCTTGCTCCTTTCCATTTGTGCTTTGGCCTTTTGCCCACAGTAGGTGAATGTGTTTGTGAGGACTCTTAGGAAGGTGGGGATGAAGGACCATCCGTGAAGCATCAGAAATGACGAAAGAGCATTTAATATTCAGAAACTATGGCGGATACACCAGGAGCTTGAAATTAATCTCTGCAAGATGCTCAAGGGCAAATGCCTCTGTTACCTGAATGACTACCCTGTCTTTTGTGATCTCTAGTCACATCCTGCCAAATATACATCCCCCATTGCCCCTCACTCCAAACTGTTCCTACCTTGAAATTTACAAAAGGTAGCATGATAGAATACTCCAAGCAAGCAACTTGCTGGGAGGAAACCTAAGATAGGACAGAGGCCTTTTGTGTCTTCAGGACAAGATCACCTTTGCAAGCTCCACCCTTTCCTTGAAGAGTGGTGTAAAGCCTTAAAGGGATAGGCCTGTAACCTGGAGATTAGCACTCTTTCTCCCCAGATCTAATGGGCTCTGGCTCAGACCTGTGTAAGATGCTGGAGTTGGTTGCAAGTCTTTGGTGCCAATGGATTGGTGCCCCTTGTTATCTGCATCAAAGCCAGAAGCCTAGGCTCCTACTCAGGGTCCTGATGCCCCTAGTCTGGGAAGGAGGAAGAGGAGAAAGGAAGAACAGCTATACAAGGCTGCTCCTTCACCTGTCATCGCTAATAGCCGTTTCCCCAGACTGCAGCAGAGAGAGATGTAATGAGAAGCAGGGATGTTCTATCAGCCCTGCTGGAAAACTAGTTAACACTTTCCCCCTTCTTTCCTCTCCATTACATTTTGTGTCATGCGTTTTTTAGATCATGAGTTGGAACTGTTTTTCACCAATTATACAGTACCTAAGTTGTTGCAGGGTCTTTTGGACTGAAGAATGTGATAACAACACCTAAATAATAATAAACAGCAATAGCAGTAGCAGCTGTAGTCCAATGCTTCTCAGACTGATGTGGGGGATTATCTATCCTCCAACTATTCTAATTTGGCAGGGCCAGTCCTAACCAATTCTCTTTCATCTCACTTTTTCAGTTTCTTTCTCCTCACCTTGCTTGTCCCACTGGCTTACTTTAGTTCATGCAAACTATGGTTCAAAGTGCAAAAGGAGTTGCACTCTGCTCTTCCCAGTAGACTCAGGCGAAAGCAAACTGCTGCAGCCAATCTTAGCTTGTGTGTTTTTTCCCATTAATAACTTTTGCCCTCTTGACCACACTTCGATGTTGCTTGGCCACTCGTGTCCTTGTTTCCATCTGTGAAATGTTGGAGTGCATGGGACTGGAAATTATTATTTTCTAACGCGCCAGGGACCAGCACTATATTAGTACTCATTGAGTATAATTGTTTCTTTCTTTCTTTCTTTGAAACTCTCTGTAGACTGGCAGCTGATGGCCTGGGGACTAATACCAGTCCAGGAACCACCACTTTGAGTAGCACTGATTAAGTCAATGTTCAAACACCAGGTTCAAAATAAAGGGAAGCCTCTACCTCCAAATTTCTCTAATGACAGTGGAACAGAAAGAAGGGCCTCTCCTAGTGATCTTAACGTCCAGTCAAACGCACTTGGCAAAATGCAGTCTTTTGGACAAGCCAGTCTCAAGCTATATACTGCTTTATAGGCCTTAAACCATCCCGTGGATTTGTACTGCAGAAAGAGATCAGCAGCCAATGAAGCTCTCGTAAGAAGGAAATTATACACTGCCTGTAATAGCCAGTCAGTAGTCTAACTCCAACATTCTAGATCTGTGAAAGTTTCCAAATGCTTTTCAAAGATAGGCCTATGTGGAGCAGATAAGACTGTGTAATCAAGAGGTATTCAGTTGTGTAGGGACGGGGGGCACAGGGAGTGATTTGCCCCGAGCAGCAATGTTTCTGGGGCATCTCGGCCCATAGCCACGCCCCTGCACATCCTGGCCATGCCCCCATGCCTCCTGGCCACGCCCAACACACACCGCAGTCACATCCCTCGTGCTGTAGCCCTGCCCCCTCCCACACACCCCCACACTCCAAGCTCCGCCACGGGATGCAATGAGGCACGTCTCACCCTGGCCAGAGAAGACATTTCCAGCAATTATTATAGCTGGTCACTGTCCTTACATATGCAACCACTCCTAGCCACTACCAAATTTGGGCATCCAGGTTCAGAGCTTAATTCAGGAGTATACCCAGGAATACTAGGATAGAGTAAGCCCATCCAGGTCAGGCTGGATCTCTGTACTATGACTCACCTTTTTACTGACCAGGAACCCTTTTCTCTCTGGATTAAGCTTCACTCTGTTCAACCTCCTCCATCTTATTACTAACATCTGGCTCTGATGCAGACTGTTAACAGCTTCCTTGGGTTTAAACGGAAAGGAGAAATAGATTTGGATGTCATCAGTGTACTTGTAACACTGAACAAACTCCCAAACTCTGGTATATCTCACTGAATGCTTAACATGTATATGTTAACACGATATAAATTAAATAGTGCATGGGCAAGACAGAACCCCAAGGGACACTTGATTTGTCGAACAACCTTAATACAAATCAGGCATCAGTTTTGTGATGTAAATATTTTCTTATTTTTAGGAAATAAAAGAAATCTACCAATATGATAAGGGGAGGAGATGGTTGAGAGGTTCTTGTGGTATGTGGCAGGGAGAGGATGTAGTACCTTGGATCTTTGCCTATTTGTGCAAATAACCTACAAAACCTAAAACAGAAAAAGTCCACTTCTTTTGGCAACATCTTTCTCTTTCTCTCTCTTTCTCCCCTCCCTCCTTCACCCCATCACACAAAATAGATTTAAAAAAAAAATCTTAACAACTATAGCTATAATAATACAACACCCATTTTAAAGAGGCATATTATGGGGAAATCCTACACATGTTTACTTTGAAGTAAATACCAGTGTAAATGTGCAAAAGATTGTAGATAAGATAATTGACTTGATGATACATACTTTCAAAAAGTTAAAATCTGGTGGGTCTTTCAAAAATGTCTTGGTGTGCAGCTCCCCCTTCTGGGACAGAGTTGGTAAAACAACAAACCCATGAAACACTATGAATAGGAAGATGAGTACGATTCACAGTGAGTACGATTCACAGCAGACTAAGGGACTCTTATATACACTGGAGAATAGAGCAGGAAACCACGGGCATAAAATCCTTATTTTTGGAAATCACATGCCTGTTTTGCTACATATGTCTTGCCAAAAAACTGTTCAGTTTCCAAACAGGGCTGGTGGAGGACAGCAAAACCTGCCTAGGAGCTGTTCAGCAGTGAGACAGGCTGCTTCAGAGGGTCCTTCTTCAGAGGCCTTTAAATGGAGGTTAGGACTACTTTAGTTGTGTATTTCTGCATGACAGGAGTCCCTTGGCGTCCTGTCCAACTCTATGATTCTATAATATACCACTGTAAAAGGCAGAAAATTGTTCATTCATTAATTTATTGTCGTTCTTTTCCTGTCAGGGAGAAGGAGAGGGACTTACTGGCATTTCTGCTTCAGGTACCAAAAGATATTGGCTGGCCCTGGGTACAGTTGTACCTTGACATGGATGAAAGGAAACATCATTTTCTCCTTGTTATAGGCAGCAAAAACATCCTGGGCTAACCCTTGTTTTCCAAGCCATGTATAAATGTGGCAGAAAGGGGAAATTTTACAAATAACAGGGAACACTGAAGAGTACACACTTTCCCCTACACTTATGCAGAGTTATGGGAGGAATTTCATGCATGAAATGTCCCTCTGTTCTTACATATTCTCCAGGAAATTACTCTTCTTTATCCTCTTTCTTGTATTTTCCTTGCTACCCACCACTCTGTAGCCCAGAAAAGTAGCTGCAAATCACCTGAAGTCTAAAATATATTAACCCTTACTGTAATAGAACAAAAGGAGGTAAAAGCAAAAATCTTGAAATGTTGGGGTAATGCTGAAAACAAACAAAGGATGCAGACATATTTCTTGTGCCTCATCCTTCCACATGATTAATTGATTCTTCTGTTCTAGATACAACGAAGATGGCTGTTGTTGTTGTGTGCCTTCAAGTCATTTCTGACTTGTGGAAACCCTAAGGTAAACCTGTCGCAGGGCTTTCTTGGCAAGCTTTGTTCAGAGGGTTTGGCCTTTGCCTTCCTCAGAGGCTGAGAGAGTGTGACTCCTGCACGGTCACCCAGTGAGATTCCACAGCTGAGCAGGACTTCAAACCCTGGTTTCCAGAGTTGTAGCCCAGTGTTCAAACCACTACACCATACTAGCTAGTGAGAAAAGAAATTAAAAAAATGGAAAATCAAATAGGTGCAAAGGTAGACTTCAGCTGTATTTTTCATTTCATTTTGTTTGAGAACAAATTCGATATAATTGTGCATATGCCTACAACAAAGAAAAATTTATACAGATAAATCTGTAACACAGTTATTCAAATGCATTGTGGGCAGCGTGTTGTGTATTTTCAGCAAGATATGCTAGTGAAATAGTTTATGCTAAATGATCTAGCTTATACAAGAGAGCATTGCAGAATAGTGGTGGGGCCAGGTGCTGAGAAGGATGAAGCAACTGTGCAAGTTCCAAGCATATTTATAGCCTTACAAAATAACTCTCTGTGGACCCAGAGGGACAGGTTTTGAGGTTCAGATTAACCAGGACTTTCCCTGTTAAACCAGGACAGTTAGAAGAAGTTTATTCAGGGGTCACATAGTGGTTTGTTAGATTCTGGGACAGACGGCAGGGCCATAAACCACCTGGTTGGAGTAGGGGACTCACTAGAAAGGATTAGTATCTTTAAAGGCACTACACTGTCCTACTACTCATCTGCTTGGGCCACAGCAAGTCTTTGAAAGGTTTTCCTTCTTGGGAAAGTGTTAGGACTGCTGAGAGCAGGAAGGCACAGGAGACAACACAAATGGTTCAGATCCTCTTGCTATAGTGTCCATAGCAGGCAGACTGATTGGAGTTCCAGCTCAAGATATCTGGAAGGCACCTGGTTGAAGAAGGGGTAGGGGTGTGTGTGTGTGTATGTGTGTGTGTGTGTGTGTGTGTGTGAGAGAGAGAAGAGCACACATGCACATTTTTACATTTTTTCTTCCTTTCATTTTCTCTGGCTGGCACCAAGGGCTGGCATTATCAACAATTTGTCCCATCCGAGCCTCTGCAAGGGTCCATTGCCAACCCCAACTGCCACAGCCCAACCCTCTGTTCGAACTTTGGCCATTTCCGCACTAGACTGTTATAACGCTATGATTCCACTTTCAACATCCTATGGAACCCTGGGGTTTGCAGTTTCGGGAGGGGCCAGCTGGCCCCTCCCGAAACTGCAAACCCCAGGGTTCCATAGGATGTTGAAAGTGGAATCATAACGCTATAACAGTCTAGTGCAGAAATGGCTTTTCTGTTACTGTCTCTTCACTTGCCCTGGCCAAGCAAACTAGCAGTGACAGAGTACCAAACTGGACACACAAGAAGGTTTCGTAAACTGCTGAACTGCTTGGCATGGGGCAGGGTTCTGGATCACAGGATCTCGTCTCCCTTCTCCATTCCTCAGGGCAAGGGGGGGATTTTGGGGGCAAGAGCACAGCCATGAAAAGTGTGTGGGTATATATATATATTTTCCCGCTTTTGTGGACTTGGCATACTCTGTGTAACTGAGGTGATGCTTGATCTATCAACCCTAAGGACATAACCAAAGTCTAATCCTTGTGATTGCATCTTGTAACATCACCATGGCCTGACATCACAAGGGGCCCATCCCCAGGTCTCAGGAATAGGTATTGAAATCTCAGGGTTTGGGATAGTCTTAGAACTGTAGAATTCTAGAATCTTAGAGCTGGAAGAGACCACAAGGACCATCTGGTGCAACCTCCTGCCATGCAGTGATACGCAGCTAAAGCACTCCTGAAAGATACTCATCCAACCTCTGTTTAAAGACTTCCAAAGAAGGAGAGCTTGCCACCTTTCAAGGCAGTATGGATAGTGCAACCCTGGGAGTGGGTTTAAATGTACTCCCCCTTAGCCATGTGGGAGATCTTTTCCTATCAGTGGCTGCAAAGCAGCTAGAAAGACATTCAAATGATCCAGCCATAGGGGAAAGAGTCAACTGACAAATCTTCCCCATGTATTTTACTTTATTTATTGTATTCATTTATATTCCACATTTTCCCCAGTGCAGGGTTCAAGGTGGCTTATAACAGTTAAAACAAACACAGCCTCATTCACTCATACAAAAGCTTTAAAATGTAATGAAGTTTTCAATAAATTTAAAGCCAACTAAAAACATAACCATGAGAAGGAAAGCAACAACCAGACAATACAGGCCTTTATGAAAGGCCTGTTCTCTTTGAACGATCACTCTTAAAATGCCTACCACAACCAAAAAGTATTCTGGAAAGATACCAGCAAGGATATCAATCTAACCTCTCTAGGAAGGGAGTTCCAGAGCTTGGGAACTGGGAGGGTACCTGTGAGGGTGAGGGGACAGAGAGAAGGGGCTTCCCATACTACTGGAAGCTCTTAGTGCTGGTGTTGGAGGGTTAATTTCATGGGAAAGATACTCCTCTCCCCTGGTTTATCTCACTCACATATTTGGGTTATTGAAATTTTTTTTAGCTGTGTGGCACTGAAGTTGCTGGGAAGGAAAATGGTAAACTTGTGGTAACATTAAATTGCCTCCAGTTATACAATCTTAGGAAACAGTCAAAACAACAAATTCTCTAGCTGTAGAAGAGATAGGAGAAACCTGAATGAAGAAAGAAGACTGAAATATCACTATGGTTTAGAAATACATCTTGCACATATTCATACATGCAAGCTTAGCACTCTGACAGTTGCAGCATGTGATGCTGTGGATAAATGAATGGACTATCAGATTTTATACCATAGATGGAGCAACCATACCAGGACTGGACCAAGACATGTTACTACCTGAGGCATAACTAGAGAGGCTATTGTATCTTACTTCAACACTGACGATAGGCATAGTACCTGAGGATGCAGTAGTTCATGCATTGCACTGTGGAATGGACATGCACACAACTCTGCCCTCCAGTAACATGCTGGTTCTGTTATGTCTTCCTATATCAGTTCAAACGCAACGATCATTCTAGTGAACTAGTCCACAGCATCAGTTGCCAGCCACAAAATGCACAGGAATCAAGAGGCGAGACATCAAAAAATATACAGGTACATATGGACTGGCTCTTTTGATTCCCTTTTTTTCCAATTAATATTCAGGTGGATGCTTATGAATTTGCACTAGTTCCCAAAAATATTTCCTAAATATGAAGTTATCAAATGTTGATAAGACCAAAGCACTGCTGGGAATGATTTGCTGCTCACCACCAGCTGTTGCTCACTCACTCTTGCCACATGATGTCCTGGTGACTGAGCTTCTTGTGGAAATGGCTTGTTGTTCCTCCATTTCAGGCTCAGACTTCACTTGAGTCAAGCCATGTACATGATCAGCAGGCCACAGTGTCAAGGAGAAAACAGCCAGCCATGTGACTCATGGACCACAAAAGCAAGGAAAAGAGGAAGAGGGTGCCTGTGGTGAGTCAAGGAGCATGACTGTCTCCCTTTTCCTATAAAGATCTACGTTGGTTCATCCCTGCCATCCAATAGTACTTGGGTTCTTCAAGAATGTTCAGCTGGTTCTTTTGCTACTTTATAAATAGAAACTACTTTAAGAGGATGACACATTAGGGAGAAGTGCCCAGGGCAGGAATGGAGAACATGTGGCCCTCCAGATGTTGTTGGACTATACCTTCCTTTATCCCTCACCAATAGTTATGCTGACTAGGGCTGATGGGAATTGCAATCCAACAACATCTGGAGAGCCACACATTCATTCATTCATTCATTCATTGAATTTATATGCTGCCTTTTGTCTCAAAACGGAACCTAAGGTGGCTTGCAAAAAGTTAAAAAAAATTAGAAGCATTGAAACAATTAAAAATATGAAAAAACATACAAAGTTATAATACTAACAATATTTTTTTTTAAAAAAACAGCTAATAAATGGGTAAAACACTCTCCTGCTCACCCATTGAAGGCCTGCTTAAAAAGAAATGTCTTTCCTGCAAGCTGGCATAGGGGCATCATGTAGGGTAGTATCTCCTGCTAGTCTCATACACAATCTGTCATGGCTGGCAGTAACTCCACAGTACTTTGGCATTTCTTAATAAAGAAGCATTGCTTAATAAAAGGAAGAAAAGCAAAAGCCAACAAACATAGCTTCCAAATGGCTGCCTTAGCAGAGGTATATACAGACTGTGCTCAGGCCAAATTTAAGGCTAACAGGATGCACCTGGCCCACTACTGCTTCCACCTTTCAAAAGTTCTTAAACTGATGGGCTCCTCCACACAGGTAGGTTGCAATACAACAGAAGTATGGGCTGAAGATACTGCTGCAGCTGAGTTTACATTGCCTGAAATTGTTTTATATTGAGGTGTGGAGATTACTCCAGAAGACTGAAACTCCCCTGGTATTCTGGTTCCACGTGATCCATGAACTCGGTAGGTTCTATCACAGTATTGTCATGAAAAGGAGTGAAAATGTCAGCCAAGATACTGGATTAAGGAGACTAGCATCAGATTCTACCAGGTGAAACTATGCCACAGCTCCTCTCTCACCCCTCACCTTTCATCTGCTGGTGTAGTGGTTTGCATGTTGGACTACAACTCTGGAGATCAGGGTTCAGATCCCTGCTGGATGGTGGGAATGTCAGGGATTCCAGGCAGGGAACCCTGGGAAAATGATCAGCCCATTGCAAAGATGTTGCATCATGCCCCAGCTGTGGGTAATTGCAAGGTTGCATAAGAAACTGGGGTCGTGTGCAGATGGTAGAGGGAGGTGTGCAAACCTCTACCTGATTGGTTGTAGATATGTATATAACAAAGCAACGCCAGTATGTATTTGTCTGTTGACCAAACCTGGTGCCAGCTTTTGTCCGTCTGTCCTATGTTATGTATATAATGGAACTTTGCTGCAAGATAAAGTGCCTCCTGTTTTGGAAGAAACTCCTCTGTGTGTGAGTATCCTTACTGGGGAACAAGGCTGCTGCTGTTGGCTCGCTGAACTCTGGTTTTTCTGCTGTGTTTCCATGGGGCTGAAACTCCTATCATCCCCAACAGTGGTTATGGGCCCAGGCCCAGAGTGCACAGCATCCACAGTGCACCTGTAGTTGTTTTTCCCCTGGATACTGGGACTGTTTTTGACTGTTTGCCAGGCTGTCCGGTGCTTTGGGAGTCTGTGTTTTGGCAGAGAGACAGTTAACCTTCAGTCCAGAGCTCATCAAGGTCACTGCGGCCAGCTGCTTTGGTTGTTGAATTTTCCTTACAAAGGCAGCAGCATGGCTGAGGGAGGTTATCTGCATTTTGAACAGTTGACCGATGCTAATTATCAAAGCTGGCAAATTTATGTGAGAGCCACTTTGACGAAGGAAAACTTGTGGCACGTTTTGGAAAATGAGGGACAGCCCCCAGAAGGAGCAACTGCTGCTCAAATAGCAGCATTCAGGGTTGCTGACGAAAAAGCCAAAGCCGTTGTTTTGCTTACTTTAAGTCCTTCCCAGTTGATTCATGCTGCTGCTGCAGACACAGCATATCAGCTCTGGGAGGCTCTGAAGCGTGTGCATCAATCTTCCTCGTGTTTGTTCAAAATGCTATGGACAAAAAGACTGTATAACACAAAGTTATGTCCTGGAAGCTGTGTAAGAGAGCACCTCATGCTGATGAAACAGTTATTTCAAGAGGCAGCCAACAGACGGGTAAATATCCCAGAAATGTAGAAAAGTTTTATTCTGCTGGGAAGCCCCACTAAGGAGTGGGACTTTTTGATGTACAGCCTCCAGGTTGTGCTTGAGGAAGAGCTGACTGTAGATTTGGTAGCCAGGAGGATTTTGGAGGAAGTCCAACGTAAGCAGTTCGATTCCAGACTGCAGTCGGAGGGGAGAAAAGCCAGTCGCCAGGAGGGAGAGGCAGCTCCGGAGGTGGCATCTGACCGGAAAGAAGGAGTGTGCAGCTATGCCAGACGCTGTTACAGATGTAAGAGAGTCGGCCATCTCCAGAGGACTGCAGAATGCCAGCGCCAAGCAGAGGGAAGAAGACAGCCCAGAAGCGAAGGGGCGTGTCGTCACAGGCTGAAGGCCATGTGTTTGTGGCAAAAGAACAGTCTGGGAGTCGTGTGTGGTTGCTAGACAGTGGTGCAACTCACCACATGGTGAACAATTTAAAGCTGTTGAGTAATGTTACAAATGCAAATATAACAGCAATTTCCCTTGCAGATGGGGCACCCAGCAAGGTGCAGAAGATGGGTACTACACATGTGCCATGTTTTGGGAAATCGTTTAATAATGTATTGTGTGTGACAAATTTGCAGAACTGTATTTTGAGTGTCTCCCAACTGGCCAGTGAGGGTTACAAAGTGGTGTTTGAAGGGGAGAAATGTATAATTACTGCAAATGGTGTTTTTTGTGCAAAAGGGGTGAAAAAGCAGGGGTTGTACCACATGTTGCCAAAAGGAAAAGTGGCAAACGTTAACCCTTGGTGTAACAAACCTCTACATGAAAAGTGTGTACATTATCTCCACAGAGTGATGGGACATGCCAGCTACAAAGGTTTGCAAGAGTTGGCAAAGGTATGCCCTGGGTTACAGGTCAGAAATTGCCCTAAGTTCCTAGAGCGCTCTGTATGTAAAAAGGTTAAGGTAAACGCTTACCCCATTGCCAAGAAAAGCAAGTGTGTCACCCAACGGCCTTTTGAGGTTGTACATGCAGATTTGGCTGGGCCATTCAAGCCAGCTGAAGGGCAAAATAGGTTTTTCCTGGTAATTGTACACAGACACACCAGGTACTCCTATGTCTATCTGCTGAAAGAGAAAAGTCAAGCAGATGAAAAGTTCCAAGAGTGGATGAATGCTGTTGAGAGGGAATTTCCTTATAAAGTGGCCAGTCTTGTGTCAGATCAAGGGGGAGAATTCCTGTCTAATAGCCTGCAAGCCTGGATGCGTAAGAAAGGCATAAGGTATAAAACCACCAACCCCACATCTCCCGGGGAGGATGGTCTTGCAGAAAGAAGAATTGGGCTATTAAAACAAATGAAGGACTGTATGATGGAGGATGCCCAAGCCCCAGCAGGACTTTGGGGAGAAGCAATAGTGACAGCAAACTACCACTTAAACAGGATGTGGTGTTCAAGTGTGAAGCAAACTCCACATTACCTAAACCTGCAGCATCTACGTGTTTGGGGTCAGTTTGCTAGTGTGTATGTTCCCCCAAGTTTCAGAAAGCCTGGAGAGGAGAAATCTAGACGGTTATGCTTTGTGGGATATGAAGGTAACAAATGTAGATTTCTACACCATGCTGGCAAAATAGTGTATTCTAGGAGTGCAAACTTTGAAATCCATTCAGGATGGGATAGACTGCACTGTAACCAAGAGGTTTTGATTCCCCTGGGTAAAAGTGACAAAAGTGTTCATGAGAATGGAGGGGCAGTGATGTCTGATGAGGAAAAGGACAGTGTCCCAGATACACTTGAAAGCTCTGAAGATGGAGAGGCGGTGATGGCTGATGATGAAGAAGAAAGTACTGAGGAAAGTACTGAGGAGGAGAAGCCAAAAGTCTCACTCAGTGTCACACCAAAGAGTTCAACACTGCCACCTAGTGCTGAACCTGCATTTACGGTCAAGAGAGAGCCTCGCACTGAGGTCAGCACTAGTTCCGGAAGTGATTCCATTAAAAGTGGGTCAGGAAGTACCCAACTTGCTGAGTCAGGAAGTAAAGTTATGCTTATCCCTAAAAGGTCAGGAGGAGGGTATTTTGTTGTCCTGTGTGACTGAGGCAGAAAATTTGAGTGTAGGACTACATTAGGGTATGGTATCAAAATGTAAGGCAAATGGTCCAAGATGGGATTTTGTGCTTGCGGTATTGTCCATCTGTGGATCTGCTCACAAAGGCCCTTCCAGTAGTAGGCCATGAGAAGTTGGCAAGTAAACTGGGCCTTGCCACCAGAGTGTAAGGTGGAAGATGAATTGTACCCTGAATGTATGTACTTTATGTATTATGTAACATGTACTGTATGACATGTATGGATTATGAAAATGTCCTACACAGTGGCCTGACCATTTTGGAGGGGATTGTCAGGGATTCCAGGCAGGGAACCCTGGGAAAATGATCAGCCCACTGCAAAGATGTTGCATCATGCCCCAGCTGTGGGTAATTGCAAGGTTGCATAAGAAACTGGGGTCGTGTGCAGATGGTAGAGGGAGGTGTGCAAACCTCTACCTGATTGGTTGTAGATATGTATATAACAAAGCAACGCCAGTATGTATTTGTCTGTTGACCAAACCTGGTGCCTGGCGCAAGCTTTTGTCCGTCTGTCGTATGTTTTGTATATAACGGAACTTTGCTGCAAGATAAAGTGCCTCCTGTTTTGGAAGAAACTCCTCTGTGTGTGAGTATCCTTACTGGGGAACAAGGCTGCTGCTGTTGGCTCGCTGAACTCTGGTTTTTCTGCTGCGTTTCCGTGGGGCCGAAACTCCTATCATCCCCAACAGGGAACTCACTGGGTGACCTTGAGAAAATCACACTCTCTCAACTTCAGAGGAAGGCAAAGGCAATGGCAACCTCCTTCTGAAACAATCTTGCCAAGAAAACCCCTGATAGGCTTGCTTTAGGGTTGCTACATGTCAGAAACATCTTGAAGGCACACAACAACAAAATTACATTACATCAGATTTACATTTGAGCTCACTAACTGTCAAGGTTCCATCCTACAGAATCTTAGCATTTGTATATTGTATAGCTCTCTGTTCTAGGTTCTTTGTAAAACTACGGATCCCAGGATTCTGTAGAATGGAGCCATAGCTGGTAAAGTGCAGTTAAACTGCCATAACTGCGCACAGACACACTCTAGATCTGACTCCATTTTGAAGCTCCATGCCTCTTTGTAGGAAAAGTACAGTGAATTCCTCAGGAAGTCTGTGTCCTGCTGGATCTGGAGATGCTTGTAGGCACTGAAACAGTCAGAACACATCAATTGGAATCAAACTGGACAGTCTTACTTTTAGGTAGTGGGAACAAACCCTCATAAAATCAAATCTCAGGATTCCTCTGGGATGTGGAGAGGAATTCTTGAGGAAGTAAAAGCACTGTTTCTATGAATGGACCTTAAGCTAGCCAGGGGATTCTGGGATCTATAGGTAACCCCCCCACTCCACCCCACCCCACATATTTAAAGTTGTATTCTAGTGCTTCTTGATTATGCCTGTGGCTCTATATACACATAGGAGAGTGGAAGAAGGTACATAGCACAACTGATGTGAATCCCTAGTGGGGATTTTAGAAGGGGTCCGCGATCTCCTTGCTTGTTACTGAGTAGTCCCCAAAATTTCTCATCTTTAATTTCAAGCTGCTTTTCAACATCTCCTCCTCCTCCTCCTCTTCTTTCTTGTTTAAAACCTGCCTCTCTTTCTCTCCTCTGAAGACTTCAACAGCTTATTGTGCTCATGTGTCTTGATGGCAGAATGAGTTAGCGTTGTGTCAAGAAGAGGGACGTCTGTGCTACCGAGTAGTAGTTCAGTGACCATGGCTTGTCCATGGCTACAGCTGAGGTATAACTTCTTTCCAAGCTCTTCTGCCATTTCGAAGTAATTGCTTTTGGACTGATGGTAGGTGAGCAGGGTGCTTATGTTACAAGGTGCTTCTTCTCCCAACTCCTTGACCTCCCCCCCACCAAAAAAGAGAGAGAGAGAAAAAAAAGGTAAAGATGCATTCCTAGACAATTATGGCTAGATCTCTCTCTCTCTCTCTCTGCTACAAAATTCCAACTGAATTAATTTTCCTGTAAACAAAGCAGCAGAACTGTTTTTCCCAAAGTATGAAACTGAGAGCACTTTGTTCCTCTCTTCATGAGATTCACAGATTATTACACAAAGGGAACTAAGAGATCATCCATCTTCTTCCAGTACAGGGACAGATAGCTTGTGGCTCTCCAAATCCATCTGGACTGCAACTCCCATCAGTTTTAGAAAACTCAGTCAATAGTGAGAGATGATTAGGAGTTGCACTCTTAATAACATGTATGCCCACACATGCTCTAAGGTTTCCCCTATGGGTGCTTGAATCAAACACTTGAAAATGGCTGGGTTGCCTTCAACCCACACCAAGGCAGACAAACAATCATGCACACTGTATATTACAATGCTGTGGAATTGCTGCTTCTTCTGCTACTACCGCTGTGTAACAGGTCAGATGTTTTAATATGAATGTTCTCCCAAGTGATAAATTCTGTGCCAGACAATGTAACATGCAAATATTCTCACAGTAAAATAGTTCCCTTGGAAGGACATGCAATAAAATTGTTTCTTCAAGGGTACACTGCTGTGTTTGAATACATTCTTTGTTGGTTTTATGCAAAGCTCAGAAACGTTACCTCTTGGGCTATGGCTTCAAGAATCCACCAGCCCACTTAGCCACTGGCCACGGTGATTGAGGAATTCTGGGAACTGTGGTCCAGAAAAGTGGCTTTTCTGGTTTTATAGTCATTCTACTTGTGAATGTAAACTTATAAGTGATTGATTGCCTTGGCAAATAAATATTCATGACAGGATATATCACTGTGGTGCCAGCACCATGACTTCATGGTCAGGGTAGTGAATTCACTTCATAGGTTATTACTGCACTTGTTTGGGCAGAGTGAGTTGGGGCATTGTGACGGGGACACTGCTTTGACATAGCACCATAAAGGGACTTGAAGGTGGTTGTCTGCAGCACCTTACACTCCAGGAATCCAGTGATGGTGTTTTATGATGAGGTGGGTGTGTTGCTATTACATCAGTGGAAACCAATTTGTGTGTTGGTATGGGTATCTACAAGACCGGGTCATAGTCAGCATTTTCCATTTGTTTAATTAGAACAACAGTAATTTTTTTTACAGTTAACATTGGATTATAGGTTTCCTTTTCAAAAAGCCCCAGTGGAGGTTATGCGATTATTATATTAATAATAATCACAAACAACAGTATACAAACAAATAGGCAGGGCTGATTGCAAATAAGTCCTGAGGTTCATCCTAAATCATCTTGCAAGCACTGGTCAGTCCCTCAATGTCCCCTCTAGATTTCCACTTTCAGTATGAGGACATCCTATATCTTGAGTAGCATTACCTAAAATCAATGAATTTATTGCCAGTACTGTTAGTAACTGTACTGACACCTAATTGTCTCTGAAATAATTTACTTTGTAAGTAGCTCATTCTATCTGTTGTCCTTTTTCACCTACCCTTTCCCTTTCATTTTATCTTCAAACTGTCTTTCATGGTCTGATAAATTTTTCCCACCAGCCTCTACTCTTCTAATCTCTCTTTCCATCCATTCTTTGCTCCTCTAATTACCACTGAAGCTCTTTACTGATCCATTTTCTTTCTCAGATGCCCTCTTCTTTGTACTGCTATCTGTTTATTACTACAACATACGTCTTGGGGTCACAATTTTACATCTGCTTGATTTATTTCTTTTTTTGAAAGAAGTCTTTGCTTCTTGACTGTTTTCACTGACTTCCAAATTTGTATGAAATGGAGGCTGGAAGCTAGACTTATGGCCTCATAAATTTTGGTATTCATGTTTATGATTGTGGCTTCATTGCTGCAATTGCAAATGCCCCCCGAGCCCCACTTTAGAAGCCAAAGAGCTACAGCAGTCAAATGAGTTCTGCTGCTCACTGAAGGATAGTATGTCCAGCACCCTCCCACCAGTGACTCACGGTACAAAGAGGAATGATCTCTGCAGGATTCTGCTGTAACTGCTTGTAGCACCATAGCTCACTGATAGAAAAGGCTGGAATGTCACTCTTCAGTAAGCTGCAGAACTCCTTCAGTTGGTGCAGTTGCCTGGTCTATAAGGTGGGCTTCAGGGGGTCAGATCAGGAGATGAACCATAGCTATGGCCCTTTCCGCAACTCACCTTTTTGTGGAGCTGGGGTGTGGGGATACTGCAAGCAGCCTCTAGAGAGAGGCTCTCGCGTCCCGGTTCCTTCAGCTCCGCAGCTGCTGCCTGCTCACATGAGAGCCCCTCCTCTTCCTTTTGCAGTGCAGCCTGGGATTTTCCCAGGCTGCACTGGGGCAGGAAGCGCGAGCGCTGCAGCTCCGGAGCTCCGCATGCACAAGTGCGCGCAGGGCCCTGGAGCGATGCACGATTGCACACCATTTTCGGCTTGTAGCCGAAAATGAAATAGTGCGTGATCAGTGCCTGCCAGGCCCTGGAGTGTCGAGCGATTGTGTGCCATGTGGACCGCTCCTCGCAGTCACGCAACGCTCCAGGGGCCCTTTCGCATGGCAAATGCCGTGTGAAAAGGGCCTATGTCATTGTTGCTGTGTCTCCCATACAAGCCAGAGTTTCTTTCTTTGAGGGTCTTAGCCTTCCCAGTTTCCAGTCTAGCCTACATGTAGTGGATAACTTTATTGTTTACTATATAATTATACATTTAATTTGACCTCACCTTTCTACCTAAAAGCCCTGACACGGTATGATGTTGAATGTAAATTCCATTGCACATCATCTGCTGCCTTCTATACTTCTGTACTTTTCAAATTGGTGTATCTGGATTGTAGCCATTGTTGTCTAAGGTTCTACCACTATGTCACTATAAATATACCTGAACTCACATGATTTTGGAAGCAATGCAGGGTCAGGCTGCTTAACACTTAAATAACAGAGGTTTCCAAGTAGGACAAAGGGAAAAATTCCCAAACACTGGAGAGCTGCTAGTGGTCAGACTTGAACCAGTGGTCTCACTCAATATAAGGCAGGTTCCTGTGATCTAATTCAAGCTGCCATGTGTTTTGCCTTCCCATTCTATCAACAGTACACATTAAGATGCTGGAGCTGGTTCAAGACATTTTAGTTCCTGAGGTAAGCAGCAAATGACACTCTGCCTTTCAGTCAAGATGCATCTTAACCAACTGTACAGTAGTAGTATCTAAAGTAGGGGTGAGAATCACATGGCTCTTCAGATTAATTGCAGATTCTAGCATTCTTCCCAGTTGTCAGCATTGGCTTGACTAACTGGTTCCACTCATTTCAGTAGGTCTTCTCTCGGCAGGAACAATATATCGGGTTCACAAATATCAGAGCCTGGCCCCATTTCTCTGGTCTGCAGGCAAGGGGAGGAATCTCAGGGCAACAGAACTGTCTTGAAAAAATGTGTATATGTTTTCTTTCTTTCTTATGTATGTTTTTTTCGATTTGAACAGCATACTCAGCATATTCTGAGCAACTGTGGTGGGATGCTTAAGATAGCATGCTTAAGGACATGAGCAGGGGCCACTTCTTGTAATACCACTAGACCCCACCCCCTGTGACATCAGAAGTCCTCATGTCTCACGTTTTGGCCCTGAAAATTCAGGGCCTGGGACAGACCTGACTTGGTTAACTTACAATCTGAAATATAGCCCAATGTTTTTAGTCTTGTAGTGAGCTGCCCTGAATCTCAGTTTTGGGAGAATGGTAGACTATTAAATTGATATGATATACATATGTGTGTACATGAGGATCTGTTAGCCAAGCAACTACTTTTTAGAATTACACTATTGGTATAAGGCCTGTTGATTTGGAAACTGAAAGAAAAGTGTGTGGGTAGCCTAGCTGATGAGTGAAGAGTCTCCTGATCAGTGGTAAGCCACGCACCTCCCATGTAGCAAACCTCACTTTCCCACCAGCACTAGAGTGCCTTGGTTTTCCTTAAAGCACTCGCATGTGTATGCAGATGAGCAAAGGCAGGCTTCTCAATATTAGCCTGAACCCTAATTTGGAATAAAAGTAACAGCAGAAGGGAAGGACATGCGACTGCAAAATGCTTCATGAATGTTTTCTGTTCCAGGCATCTGACTGTGCTGACTCTGCTACAGAATGCACTCATCAAATCTATGGCTTTTCAGCTGATGGAGTGGCAAATAGGCCTTTGACTGTAGTTTGGTATCTGAAGGAGAAGATTTTCCCCAGCAATTGGCTGAGCAAAATCCTACTCATACAATGACAGCTGTGAACCCTGCTGAGGGCATCTGTTGGGTAGTTAATACCGGTTGGGAATCATAAAGCTCTGACTGTGTTTTGTTTACCAGAGAAGTTCCTATGCTTTTTCAACAGCACTAAAAGATATTGTACCTCCTGTTTGTTTACATATAATGCTGATACTCTTTCCTCCCCTCCCTTCCCTACTACTGATTTGTTTCCCTGCAGGGGAGCTAACACATTGAAAGGATTTTTTTTATTATTATTTTCATTTCAACCTAATAATCATAATCATGATGGTGATGAGGAGGAGGAGGATGCAGATGATGATGATGCAATTTAAACAAAGTAGGTTGCAGGAATGAGGCCTCATTTTTGCTTGCACCAAGATTTTTGGAGAGAAGGAACCTTAATAATGGCATTTTTTAAAAAAAAGTAAAAAGAGGGCCAAAAGATGGTTTCAAAATTTTGGGAATCAAATGGGAAGTAAATTGTCTCACAGACATAAAAACAGGAATTCCAGGGAAGATGGGAACGTCTTCAGCTTTACGCTATCCCATCACGCACAGTGTAATCTTCTCCACACAGTGAAAAAGACTGCATATGCTCTGCTTAAAAACTTAATTTTTCTCACTTTTGCAAGAGAAATCTTCAGGATGCTGAATCATGTGTGCAACTCTACATTCCAGTGCAATCAATTCAGAGCAGCCCTGGTTAACTGATTCAGAGCTGGCTTGGTATGCAACGGCAAGTTTTTAATTACTGGTTTCAGAACTATTCAGAACTGATCAGGTGGCTTTTTGAAACATTTTTGACACAATTGTGCTTTTCTATTTGGAATATAAATTTAGCTTGTTACATTCAGTAAAGATTAGATCCTTTTGACCATTAAGGGCTGCATAAGATACATGCAGTAAATGTGTAAGAAAACTTCTTGAACTTATCCAGTCTAAGCAAAGTGTAAAGCCGCTGGGATTTTGTCATTCACTGATGCTGCAGCCTTCAGTACGCATTGTAATAAAGCATACATTGGCTTCAATCAATGGAGTGAGATATTGGCATTTTAAAATTTGAAAGTGATCCACTCCAAAGTATTGCATATCCCTAGGGCAGTCTTTTGTTCTAGGGATATAAGAAAATGGTGTCATAGCCACATTTGGTTTTGCAGTCTCTGTTTGGATTCTACAGATCTTCAACATTAATTTCCTCTTCTGGCTCTTAACGCTAATTCAAAATACTGAAAACATTCTGGAAGATATTTGGTAAGGAACTAAATGAAAGGAAGGAAAGGATGACTGGGTAAGACAGTGGAGGTTGGGCAACATGAGATGACTTGATTATCTACCAGTCACTCTGAACAGCTGATTGACCTTGGTTATTTCCATCATTTCACCTGAGAATCCATGGACAGAAATCATGCCTATGGCCTCCTGTTAAGTAAATCTATAGTATCCTAAAGCTCCTGGTCCTCTGAAGCTGATCCAGTAGTGGTTTATACAGCCAACAGGCCTGGGTTCCATGTGTATGAGAGGAAAAGGAAGAGGATGAGAATACCATGAGTTAGCCCTGTGGAAAAAACAAAGCTCTCATTAGGTGTTCTCTTTCTTGCTGCTGTTCTGGGTGCTGGATTTTTGGACGAGGCCAGGATTTGACTCGTGCCAACTCTTTAACACCCAGAAAAGTTGAGGGTTGTTAGGACACTCAAAAAAGGAGTCTTTTCCTTGAAAGTCTTCCCCCTGCCATTTCCTTTTTATTTCAATTGCACTTTCCTCTGAGCTACTAAACAGATTCCTAGTTTTGCCTCCTGCAATATTGCTCTTGCAGAATGTTTGCTTCTCTGCTCCTCCCCATCCTCTGCAAAGAATTTGTTCTCCTGAGAGCCACGTCCATCCATATGTATTTTATTCGGGGTTAGAGAAAAGGTCTGTGTCAATGATGCGGTGCTGCAAATTATCCTTGCAGAAGACATCATAGATCATGGTTGGGGAGCCAGTGAGTGTCCAAGGCATGCATTCATCCCA
This sequence comes from Cyclura pinguis, assembly GCA_030412105.1. Lineage (NCBI taxonomy): Eukaryota > Metazoa > Chordata > Lepidosauria > Squamata > Iguanidae > Cyclura > Cyclura pinguis. Next base: position 185,399,541 of record CM059602.1, read on the forward strand.
TTGCCATCCTCCCTCAACTTCAGCAAGCCACACATCCGAAGGAAGGAAGGAAGGAAAGAAGGAAAGAAGAGACTGGAAAATTATGTCGAGGTTTCTTGCGGATGTCCGGAATGAAAAGGGCTATTTGAGGCCACATACAGAGCTGAAGGAGAGAATAGCTTTTAAATGACAAATTTCACAGTCCCTGGAAACACACACTTGGACATTTTTATGTCTGTTATTTTCTCTCTCTGTATGTGGGAGGGTTCTGTGGGGGCCACAGTAGGACTCATGCAGCCTACGCTCCCACCCCCATTCATGCCTATTGCTTGCTAGGCCATAAAGTGCTTTGCTGGAAGAGGTGCCATTGCCTAGCAAAGGCATCTAATTTAACACAGTATGTGGAAAGATATGTGCATATTAAATGATGTCATATTGTGGCTGCAAGTATTCCTGTGATAGCTGTTTCTGCGCTTTGATTTTGCTGCTTGGAAAAGCAGAAAATTGCAACTGTTTTGAGGTAGCACAACACAGTGGAAACCACCATTCAGTGGAGAAGAATCACTATCAGGCTTCCCATCAATTATTATTGCCTATCAATGCGTTTGATACTTTGGGGGGGAAATATTTAAAAATATGAGAAACAGGTTCACAAGTTAATGGCCCAGAACAGCTCTTACCAGCCAGCCTTAACAAACTGTTTGTATACTTATCTATACAGTTTGGAACAGGAGCACTCATTAGAGACATCACCCTTCCTAACCCCAAGAGTGAATGAAAGGCCGTTGCTGGCCTCAAATTTAATCCTGACAAAGAGCCAAGAGGCCAATAAGAGGGCATGATGGCTCTAAAGGGGAGGATTTGGGAGGAAGAAGTTGCAGGATAGGAGAAGTGATGCAGGGGTTTTGGAATCCTCCTTTAGGCCTAAGTTGGAAGAGAACAGAGGACAGTTATCCAGGGTTAGTGTAGCAGGTGCCAGAATTGGGAGAATACTCGAGAGCTTTGAGGGCACCAGGAAAGGAGCCCCTTTTTTTGCCAGGAAAATGGGCAAAGCAGAGAAGCCTAGGGCTCACTAATGCTAAATACTCCTTATCTTTTCCTCAATCACTTCTCTCTATTCATTTATCTGTGTTTTTGTTTGTTCCTTGGGACTCCAAAACTCCTAGTCTGCACCTCCTTAATTTCTCTGTCTACACCCCATCCTGCAGCCACTCACCTGTGTCCTACAAGGTCCTTATCCTGAGACCACTTACCTGCATATTACGGAGGCTCATCCTGAAGCTACTTTCACCAGTTTCTTGTCCAACTGTCTACATGACAGCTCTTTAATAATAAAAGCTATTCTCCTTACACATATGGGAAGTTGTTATTTGCTATTAAATCAACTTTGACTTAATGGTGATCTTATGAATCACAAACCTCCAGGAGCCCCAGTCACCAACTGCCCTCCTCTGATCTTACAAACTCAGGGCAGTTGTGGCTTCCTTGATTGAATCAGTCCAGGTGTAGTGTGGTCTGCTTTTCTTACTGCCTTCCACTTTATGACAGTGTCAATTTAGTACTATTGGATTCAAGTAAGAGTTAATGCTTAATTTGTGCTAGGACCCATTCATCTGTCCTTTTTTTAGTGGTCTGTGGTATCTGTAGAACTCTCCTCCAGCATCATGTGGTATGCACCTGTTACTGAGCTTGACTGAAGAGGAAAGAAAGTGGGGGGGTGGGGGAGGGGAGTAGATGGGTTTCTTCCCATCTAGGTTATGATTTGCATGACAGGCTCTTTAAGGACCATTAGCTTGGAAGAAAAGTGTTTTTAGGGAAACTCTCTTATCTCTAAAACACACAAGCATCAAAAGAAGCAATTTTCCTATTTGGCCTTTCATAGGATTCCAATTATTACGCAGACTTGATGACCTAGAAAATTCCACTGACCGCAGTGATTTTAGCTTTGGGCAAATAAAGCTAAAAGGAAACCTAGGGTCATCTGAACATACTTTGCTGTACCAGTTTCACACGCTCAGGAACTAGAAGGACCCCCCCCCCCACTCCAATTTAAAGAGGACCTCAATAATCTAAAATGTCTCTGGTGGAATTTTAACTGACAAAGTTTAAGGCAAGCTGTGATTTTCACTTACTGTGAGTTGGTCCTAGGAGTTGATAAGGGGGACTTACTAGTTAGCAATTCCGGGTCGTTACCAGTTGAAACATGCTTAGAATGAATTTGCAGCTAAAAAATCTATAGTGCCTTTATACAAAGATGCAACTATCAGTACAAGGAAAGGTGGTAACTTGCTATGTCTTGTCCTGCCTTCCTGTTTCACGAACTGTATTTTTGCTGCTTGATTTTAGGCAATAATGTGTTAAACAAGACCCATCTGCAGTCACTCCAAAGAAGCACATCTCTTGCTCAAAGGAAGAGTGAGACCTCTGATATCTGTTCTCACTCCACACAGGAATAAAAGCTGGAAAAGTGAAGGCTTTGCAACTGATACCTCGTACTGCACTTCCTTCTACAAATCTACCAATCTCATACTGGCAGCACAGCAAAGAAGAAACAGTATTTTTCATTCACATGCAAAACAACCTGTTTCTATCAGATGTAGCAGTTTAACATCTGCAAATTATTCCTTTTTCTTAATCATGTACTTTTTACACAGTGCTCTCACACTAACCGCATAATTGTCAGTCAATTTTTAATGTACATATATACACATTTATATACAGGAGATACACAGTACATTTATTTATATACTGGCATTCTTGTACACAGATATGCTAGAAAAAACTACTTGCATTTGTCTAGTAAGATTGATTGTGTTTTTAAAATTAATTTAGCCCATAATAAAGGCATTTTATAGCAAAAGATGATCAAGCATCATTAAGATTTTGTTCACATATTGAATTTAAGCATGGTACTGTTGTCTGCTTTGAATACATGGCTAAAGAATTACAATAAGAATGGACACTGGATATAATGTGGCTGACTGCTCTGTTCGTTAGCTGCTATGTGGAATTTTTTATTCAGAAATGTTCCCAAATAACTGAACATATTTCAGATTTATTTTTCAGTTACAGTAAAATGTAACATTTAAAAAAAGCTTAGCAAATTTCACATATTATGAACAAAGCAGTGTGCTAGCACATAAAACACCCGCCTCCCAGTGACATCTAGTGGGCATTGGGATTAACTGATGGTTCTTTAAGGTCACCAAAACAAAAGCAAAACATTACAGAGAGCATCATAAAAATAAATACTGAACACATTTATTTTACAAACTTTCAATAATATTTGGTAGAAATGAGGTTTTATTGCTTTTATAATGAAGAATGGTTCAAAAGTCTTTTTAAAAAGCAAACATCAGCTGCTGTTAAACATTTTTAAAATAAATGGAGTGGATGGTAGCTCAAATAATTTGCCAACAGTCTTTTTCTGGAAGTGTTTAAGTTTAGCATTATTATAAAATAACAAGGGTTTAAGATGCTGGTACTACAAATGGTTTTCTTGTGAGACACTCTAACAAAGCAATACAATATAAAATGCAGTTGCTAATAGCTCAAAATGTACAAATAAATTCCCATTTAGTAAAGAAGCATGGTTAAATTATGCCTGTTCTTTTGCCTGGAAAAAAAAAGAAAAAAGAAAGAAAGAAAAAGAAACAATACTGTGGAAAAAAAATTCTATCCTGCGTAACAATACAGTACATAAGACTTTAGACAACTATTTTTCAAGAGTACATCAAATTACAGAGTGTCACTTTCTTTTCTTGTAGTAACTCAGAATTACACAAATTATGTTTTGGAAGATGATGGATTTTCTACCATTATTATGTCCATTTTATTCTTTTTTTACCTGAGTAACCATAAGTAAACAGATAACAATGTGCATGTACATGCCTGACTCAGAATTCAATGTACACTTTATGCTCACGTAATGTATGTGTAGGGGAAACCTCATTAATTTAAACTGAGAAAGACAGTCTGTATGTCAAAAAGGGACCTCTGTTGAACTCAGGGAGGAAACCAATCCAGGCAGGGGGAGCCTGATTGACATATCTGGACATAATTTATTAAGCATGGAGGCTGTATAAGCATCTTTCATTTTACCGGGTCTTGTTGTAATTCCCAGAAAAATGAATTTGGCCTGCACAGAAGCACTGTTGGTGGACTGTGTCATATCAGCTTAATAACTATAAATGAAATGTCCTGTAATATGCTGACATTTGAGTGCCATTTTACAAATACAACTGCAGGTAAGAACTTATAAAACATTTACTAAACAGTGAAGTCTGTGACAGTCTGTACAGAGCAACAGGCGTAATGGAATTATGTACAGAACATTATTTTCATCACATTTTGTGCAAGTAGGCCTCCATCTGTAACAGAAAAGCTGCTGCCAATTACTGAGATGTCCTAATGCAGCTTAGCAATGGAAAACAGAGAAGAAAGAGACCACAGATCCCAGACGAACACTGTGCTACGTGGACAGCTGTTCATAATTCATATAGTGCATATATCGGAGATACATATAGCAGCAAATACAGACAATGGCATTTACACTTTCTAGGCTTGTTACACTTTTATGAATGAATGAATGACTTTTTCTGTGAAAGAATGCAACTGTTTGGAAATTATGAGCTTATATAGGAAAAAAAATGTTTTCTGTTCCATATACAGAAAAATAGTGCAGTAGGAATAAATCCTTTACAGTAGCAATTAAATAAATTCAGAAGCACTGCTAACTGAGAAGTTTAAAAAAGCCACATATAAAATGAAATGTATTTCTTTTAAATAAACTTCACTGTTAACTCCTATCAGACGCTTCATCTTCTTTGTGCTCTGTTTACTCCATTTTTCTTGTTATTATCACTGAAGTAGAATGAGTACGCTTGAAGCAATTTCTAGCTAGAGTCAACTTGGTGAAAAAACCCAGGCCTTCAGTCACTTTTACGAGGTAAGTTTAGAGTAACTTGGAGGAGAAAATTTACGTTTTAAGTACTTCAGAATATAAAGTGGAAGACAGCTTACTACAGTGATGGCTGACACTTTCCACAGGAAGGTCACAGTTGTGATAAAGGCAACATCTACAGGCATAAAAAAGGAGAAATACGTTATAAAAAATCAGGAAAGAGGCAAATGTCCATGGGCAAGATCCATAAATACCACTGAACTATTGTCACAGGTTCTTTGAAAGGATGACAATATGCCAGGAACTGGATAATTTTAGGACACACTTGTACACTACCATGTTTTTTTTTCCTAAAAATGTTTTCCTTCATGAGTCTGTCCTGACAGTGGCCTGAACGATACTAAAAATAGAAATTTGAAAATGCTGTGCCATTGCTCAAAGGCATACATGACAAAAACAGAAAAAATTGGATTCCTTTGTGAAACTGAACATGGTATAAACATAATTAAAGATAATTTTGGAATTAAAAACATTTCTCTATAAATGTTTAGCAGCCTCTTTCTGTAACAAGTTACAAGTACTCAGTTCAAAATTCACTGAAAATTGGATTTTGACCTTTCATTTTAGCATCCCATTCTAGTAGCTGTTCTATAAAACCCCTGTATAGTTTTCTTCATATTATGAAAACAGCAAATATTTGTAATACTCAAGCTGTTATCACTCACTGTATGCCAGAAATCACTTAAATATGTATTTATTAAGGCTACAATTTCAGTTAAGTAGTAGAGATAACAAACAAAATGTAATCATGGATTGAAATTTTTCTGCAATTAAATCAGTGATTCTTGGCATTCTTGAAGGGTTCAGTGCCACTTCAGTTTTCGCCTTCCTACACCACATTTTTTAAAAGAAATTTCAAGATGCCGTCTCTTTGCAGCAAGAGTTAAGATATAGTTCTGAATCCTAAGACTAAACTACAATAAACCTGCTGAATCAATGAGATTTACCTATGTGCTAATTATTCAACAATTGATTTAATGGGTCTACTGTATGAGGACTAGCCAACAGTATACAGGCTGCAGTATGCTTCCAGCACAAAATTATCCTTATTTCAAACAATAACTGGAACATTATATTCTGCAGAAATCTGTATATCTTTAAAATTGTGCGATCTACTATTCCAACAGATTGTTCTGGCTTGTTAATGTCACAAGTAATATTATACATTTCCAAATCCAACAAACAGTAATTGTTCATTTTTTGTGGTCTCTAAAACCTCTCCCTACAACACATCTTTCCTTCCAGATAAAGGTACTTCATTGTGAATTTGAAATATGTAAACTATTAATTAGGCAAGTAATAATTTAATTAGCCTTTTCAAATCTATACATCTGTTACCATCCCGAGTAGTTTCAAATCACTGAAATATGAAAGGGAGCACTTTACTTTTTACTACCTCTAGTTTTCTGGGGGGGCAAGTTTGCCTTAGTGTTCCATGGTACCTTATGTTTTAAGAAAACAGCAATTATACCTACCTAAGAAAGCTCCAAAAGACACTCTGCCTATACCTGCTCCAGTAAGGTGGAAGAAGAAAGGACAGATTTATAGAAAAACAAAGAAATAACAGGAGATATATATAAACATATAAAAGAATGTATGAGAAAGCTGTGAGAAGTTTGAAAGAGGTTAGCAGTACCTGAAGACTACTTCCTTAAAATTTCATTCTGGGACACATTCTAGAGATGAATACTACTTTTAAAATCTGTATTAGTCAAAGAAAAGACAGAGGCTAATAATCCTGAATGGGCAACAGGACTCTGGATTTCTGTCTTTGGAAATGGAGGGATCTTACTGGATGTGTGGAAGCCCTTAGCAGAAAGGTCAGCATTTCATTTACAATGAAAGACATTCACTGGAAGAATCTCCCTTAAATTCAGCTATGATGACTGATCAATAGAACTAGATCAGATTACTACAGGCAATACCATTTACGTCAAAATATGATAAAATCTTCCTCAGTATTGGTTGTGTAACAGTTTTATAAACATATGATATCTTAGAACAAGGCCATAGAAACTATACAATATGCAGGTGATAGCTACTCACCAAAATACTCATTTAGAAATGCAAGAGAGGCCACATAGCAGCAAAGACTGAAGATTTCAGCTACTACCATTAACCAGTGCCAAGTTCGTATGGTAAGTGCAACCATCAAGAGCTCTGTCAGGATTAGTGCAGTGAAAGAAATGGCAACAACATGGACAAATTCAGATTCAAAAAGCAGGAGAGCTCCATACATCAGAATTCCACCTAAGAAAGATACAAGACCTTTAATTACAGATTCACTGTTTTACTTGTTTTTTCCTCATACATGTTTCCCTGGAACAACATTGCTTACAACTCTGTTACTTAGCTTTCAGACATTTTTTAAATATTATTAGTCATGTTTCAAAGTCTGCTACCAAGGTAAATGTCAGAAAAATATGCTTCACTGACATGCCTTTAACATAGAAACAGTTATTAATTAAAAGTTTCAGTCTGCTTTCATTTCAAAATTAAAAAATTAAAAAGGTTGTAAACAGCATTATGACTCTTTCACGGGTTTTCTTCCCCATATCACTGGAACAGGTGGTTAGTTATGTCTTCTGATATGATAGTATCTCTTTGACTATGCCCCAGATGCTCACATCTCATTCAGCTCAACAGATGTGTGCAGCTGTAGTTATGCACCTCTACATATGCAGATTCCCACTTGACTGAGAATCCAATTTGTGCAGGCATCTTGATTATGGACAAGCACATCCACTGACCCTATGTATAGAGAGCATGTGACTAGAGCAGTGGAGCAGTAACACCAGGAATGTGGCTACCTGGAATTGTTTTGATCTTTCTGCTATGCACTCATGGAATCCATGTAAAAATGTGTGAAAGGGGTTTGTAAGCACAGTGCAAAGGTTTTTGGGACTGCACTCCCTCAAGGAAAGAAGTGCAGCATTTGAGAATACTCACAGAACCATCTCTATCATTAGAGTCCCAGGTGGATTTTGTGGGTTGTGTTTCCTGAGGCCAGCCCATCAGCTATACCCTTCCCTGGATCGGGATAACCCAAACCACAGTAGTTTATGAGGTGGCAATGTCCTGATTAGGCTACAGACATGCACACTGTGGAGGGTTGTCCCCAAATTTTTTTTTGAAGCTGTCGCTAGTGCAAAATGCAGCAATTTAGAGGGCTGATGGAGATCTTGTACAGAAATAATATAACATGGGTTTAAAAGGAATTGCACTGGCTGTCAACACATGTCTGGTCTGTATTCACAACACTAATGAGGATATTTAAAACTCTAAATGGTTTGGTATCTCAGTACCTGAAAGAGTTCTCCTTTGTTCAAGGACTGTGGTTTGCTGAAACAGCCCTCCTCTGCATTCCACCAATGGGAGCAGTGCACTGCATGGGGACATGGGAGAAGGCCACCTCTGCTGTGGAGCCCCAGTTGTAGAATGGCCTCCCCTTGGAAGCCTAACAGGCACCAATGCTGGTTTCGTTTTTCTTACAAGTTAAAAGACAGGGTTTTTTTTTATTAAAGGCTTTGTGGTCTAACAGATTTAATCTTTACAGCTAATGGCTTTAAATGGTTCTGCTTTGTTAAATTGTTTAATACGTTTTAGATTATTTTAAACTGTTTATACATACTATTTAAATTTTTAAAACAGTTTTAGACTATGTAAATTGACTTAACTGTATGTATTTAATTAAATATTCCTCCACCTTTCTCCCAGTATGGGTTCCAAAGTAGTTAAAACATAACAACAACAACAACAACAACAACAACAACACATAATACTAACGACAAAAACCACATCTCTCCCAATAAATAATCTTCTCCAATGGCCACTTAACAGTCAAAAGGCCTGCGTAAACAAGAACATTTTTGCCTACTGGTGGAACCTCCTGTGAGACAGAATTCCTTAGCCTGGGGACAGCCACTAAAAAGGCTCTCTCCTTTGTCCTCATTAGCCATGCTTGGCGGTGGGATCAACAGAAAGGCCTCCTCTCAGGATTTTAAAACTCAAGCAGGCTCATATGGGGAGATAGTCTTTCAGATAGGCTGAACCTAAACTGTACAGGGCTTTCTGGATCATAACCAGCACTCAGAATTGTGCCTAGACACAAAATGGCAGCCAGAGAAGATGTTTCAGTGGGAGAGTTACATTTTCCCTATTAGCAGCCCCAGTCAGCAGTCTGGCTGCAGCATTTTGGACACTGACATCGTCGTTGTCGTCATCATCATCTTTTTCATCATTCCTTCTGGATGCGTTTGATCCAAGTTCCCTGCTGCATGCTTTTTATCCATGATCAGGTCCTGGATGACTGTTTTTACATTTACCAACCTGGTATTAAGCATCAGCATTCCCAACCCAGGGGGCCTGCTGCCAAAGCTATCAAGACCATTTGATGCATGGGACAATTTGGGAGCAACCAGCACAATCTGTCTCTTCCCTCTCCCACACTCCCTCTCCGCTTTGTACTTGTTTTTCCCTGTTATCAGTTCAACGGCTGGTCCTCTGTTCTTCAAACTGCACATTTTACAGCTATTGCTGACAAAACAGATTTTCTGAAAAGTACTCTCCAGCGTAAATGTAGAAGCTTCCTCACCCTTCCCCTGCCCCCCATACCCCATCCTTAGATCTTATGTAATAGGTAGGGTAGGATATAAATAAACACCTTTAATTGTGAAATTGTGAAAGTATTGCTAAAGGACAAAAAAAAAATAATATTCTAAGTAAAAACAAAACAAAAAGTAGATTTCCTACCTTGGTAAATACTGATTAAAACCCAGATGAGGAAGGTTTTAAACGACAAAGATCTTCCCTATAAACAACGAAGACACGCAATTATTTCAGAAAAGGCTGTTCAACAGTGCAATCCTGTGCATGTGTACACAATGTAAGTAAGTATCTGAATGTAGTCTCAATGTATAAACACTGTTACAAAGGCTTATGTAACAAAAATGTGCTAATCTTTAGGGTGCCATGATAGTTCTCTACAATGTCTCTATGGGGTTAGATCCAAACAAAGTTAAATGATAACTGGAATCTAGTGAACCAATCCTTCTAGAAATGTAAGGCGAATAACAATAGTGCTCCCTATACTGATAAGAACAAAGTTCAAGGATGATGATATTTTGTGCATGGATTTTGCCTATATCCTATATATTTCATACTGAACATCCCTACCTTAGTAAGGTCTTTGTAAAGTTCTGGATATAACAGTGCCATTTCTGGTTTCACATCTTGATCCAACACTAAAGAAAAGACTGGAAACATAGTGTATATGGTTGCATACCTATAGGGAAGAAGTAAACATTACATAAACTGCTTCCTCCCCCGCCAAAATCATAGTGTTCTTGGAAGCTACAGCTTACACTGGTCTCACTTTAGGCATTTTTCTTTTCAACAATCAAAAACATCACCTCCTATACCAGCAAGGGCAACTGGCAGGGGTTGGGACCGACCCTGAAATGTTTACATTTCCTGATTAAAACAACTCAAAATCACCCCATGCCCTTATTGCATGATCTTCCATCACCATCATCATCACCACCACCACCACCACCATTTTATTACTATTTAATTAAAAGTGAGTATTCTTTTCCTCTGGACCTTCCTTCTCCACTGACAGCAGAGGAAGTGAGTGCTCACTCTTTTCCTCTACCCCTCCCTCCCTGCTGCTGGTGCAGCAAAGTAAGTGAACAAGTCAATGCTCTCTCCTTTTACTCACTGCCATCGTCTCTGATGTCAAAGGAACAAACACTGCCAATAAAAGCTGGCAACTTCCTGAATGTCTGGATCTGTAAGTCTTCAAAGCGGGCTCCGTAAAACGGGGAAAATGTGATTACAGAAACTGTCTATGTTGCGTCTGTAGTTGCCCATTTCCTTCCCCAAACTCCCAGGCTCTGAAGACCCTCTCAGGCAGGCATTCAGGAAGAAGCTAGCTGCTGGGATATTTGTTGGTGGCATGGAGTGGAGAAAGAAGAGGGCTAGAAAAGGATGGGAGGAAGGAGCAAGAGGCAGCTTGTTTGTTCTGCTGGTGATGAAGGAAGATCAGAAAGGAGTGAGGGAGCACTGGCAGCACTTCATTAAACCTGCCATTTAGGGATGGTGGAAGGTCAGGGCTGGAGCCATGCTGCTTGGCAGATGGTCTAGCCACAGTTTGCCACTAAACACTGCCAGCAAACTACATCACCACATGGTGTGGCTGGCTAAATTTATTTGATGTTGGGGGATTGAGGCTGCAAGGTCAGGGTATGAATGAAGTCCATTGGCCATAGTTTCCTTGTGTCTGTCCTATATTTTCAACATCAAAATATATTTAGTAGGAAGGAACCCAGTGAAAATTGGGCTGGTACACATGGATTCAGTGAACAGAAAATGAACACTACATGCTTACCTGTAGCAAATGTATGAGACATTTTTGAGTGTTTCACTATGTTTTATCTAAAATTAATATTCCACTGAGGGACATGCATACGTACAAGATTCCAGTGGATACTCAGTGAATGTTACACTTCAGCACATTAACCTGAACTATAGAAGAAATGTAATATCTATTAGACATAATCACTGTCTTCGAAACTTCAACACCAGAACACTACTACTTACCCTACCATTAAGAAACCCTGGTATAGAGGAACAGATGCAAAATAGAAGACTGAAGAAAACACAGCCTAGAGAAAGAAGATGGTTTGGATTATTCTTAATAACATTAATGTGGAAATAATTTAAATAAATACAACAAAACATTCCATACATTAATTAATGATAATTAATGAATTAAATACCTGCATAGTTGAAATAATAAGGCCTCTGTGCATGACAAATTGACCAAGCGCTGCTGATCTTTTATAACTATTTCGACCATGTACCATCAGCAGTCTGCCAATGTGTTTAAACTGTGTAATGGAAAAATCAGCAGCCAAGGAAGCTTGCTTTCCTTCCTAAATAAAAAAAAAAAATTAAAATAATAAATTGAAACTATCAGTAGTTTGTAAATTACCACAGTTTATCAGCATATTAGATAACTAGCATCACCAAAGAGAAAACTGAAGCAATTAATTTTTATACTCAACCACCAATTTTTCTATTACAATAAACCATATTCTCTATTCTTTAAAATATGTTTTTATTTATTTTTGTTTAAGTGTAAAATATATCCGCATATTTCAAATGAGGAAATAAAAATAATATACAGATCATAAAACAGTTACCAAAAACTATACTCCCTGGTAAAGGTTGACAGTGAGAATTACAAATATAATAAAGAAGTTAACTGGGGTTATTCATCATGCAAAGCCTTGTTATAAAGGTACTGTCACAATCAGTTTGTGATAAATTTTAATATGGATTCACATTCTTTTTAGCTTGTATCCAATCAGTACCTCCCACTAGCTTCTTTAGTAGCTTCAACCAACGGAATGGGAAGGCTGTGGACCCCCCATCCAGTTCCCTGTACCTCCCAATCCCCTCTGGAGGGTTAGGGCATCCTCTGGGGAAGAAATGGGGAGGTGAGCACAGTGGACTGCAGGGGAAGTGAGGAAAGAAAAAGTTCTGTTTGCTCAAGTGGGGTTACTCAAGTGGTATTCTCCCACTGCCTACTACTTCAACTCACGGATTCCAACACATTACTGTTATGTGCACATTAATTGCAAATATCACACCTTTCCTTCAATTCCAATGCCACAGTCTGCTGCCTGGATCATACTGACATCATTTCCTCCATCACCTGAAAGAAGATGAAATAGCTAGTTATGTTTTAAAATAGCATGGCAAGTTTCTGCACCATTTGGCTTCATCATGATCTTAATGAGCTATATGAATTAACATTTATGTCAAAAAATAACTTCACTGTTTCCATTGTAGAAATGAAAAACAAAAAAGAAATCCATTACATATTCTCTCTCTCTGTCTTCAACAATTTCCGGTCTCCTATAGGCAATTATGTATTTAAGTCTTTTACTCCAAGTCTCAAGTCGAGTCTTAGGTCTCTACCTTCAAGTCTCAAGTCCTTGAAGGTACTTTCAAGTCAAGTCTCAAGTCTGAGAGCCAACTTTATATCCCAACCTATATTCCGGAATTTCTGGACAGTCAAATAAAGTCAGTTTTAACAATGTAAGCAGAGTTGACCCTCCACATTTGCGATCTTGCCATCTGCAGCTTCAGAGGTGAGGAATAGGATCCTTCTTACCCCCACTTCCTGAAGCTGGAGACTTTTGTGCCAATGGGCATAAAAGAATCTGCAGCTTTGGAAATGGGGGATAGGATCCTTCTTACTTCCCATTTCTGAAGCTGGAGGATTTTTCAGAAGTAGGAAATAGGATCCTTCTTATTTTCCATTACTGAAGCTTCAAAAGCTTTAGAAGGAAGGCTCCTTCCTCCTCAAGCCCACTGCCCAACACACTTGCTGTTCTCTGAGAAACATGTTCTGTGCTTTGGGGACAAGTCTTGCCTTCTGCTCTTAGGAAAAATTTTAGAAGGCTCCTCCAATATGCAGCGAGGACAGGCTGCTGAGCAGACCTCAAGCCCACCTCAAGCCCATTGCCTAACCTATTTGCTATTCCTCTCTGAGAAACGTGCCCACACTATAGGCTTGAGACAGACTGCCATGTGATCAGTAGACAAAAAGAGATGGAAGCGTTTTTCAAAGCAGTCAGGTTTCTGGATGAATGTGTTATGTTTCTGAACCAAGGGCAGCAAGTCAACCACTAAAAAATATACATGTCTCGGGTCAAGTCGAGTCAGTGCATCTTTGCTGCTGAGTCGAGTCGAGTCCGAGTCCAAGTCGAGTCACTTGAGGAGACTTAAGTCTGACTTTAGTCCAAGTCAGTTGACTCGAGTACATAACTGCCTATAGGAAAATGGCAATTCAGAAAATCTATCATGGCATGAGGTGATCTGTTTATTAATGACTTCAAAATGACTACTGGAACAATTCTGAAAAAAAGGCAGCGATCCCTACTGAACATTCAAAGGCTACAGTGTAGGCAAGCTTCAGTTACTGTATATACTCATGTATAAGTCCAAAAAAATTAGTCAAAAAATTGACCCCAAAACCTGGGTTGACTTAGCCATGGATCATAGTAAGTACTGTACCTTAACTCTTATCAAAAAGGAAACCATGCCCTTCTCTGAGTAGAGTGGCAAAAGGTGGGAGCTTAGTCCATCCTCAGAGAATCTAAAAGAAGCACTGACTCCCACTACTCTCTTCACCATCATGCCATTTCTAGCCTTTTGGAATGGCTGGGTGGGAAAATGGTGCTTCTCTTGAAACGAGCACCGAGAGAGAATACAGGGTAAGTGCTTTCTTTAGGTTTTCTCAAGACAAACTAAGTTCTAACCTTTTGCCACTCTGCTAAGAAAGGAAGAGGATGGTTCCTCGTTTGGTCAAAGTTAAAGTACAGTACTAACTCTTAGCAAAGAAGGAACTATCCCTTTCTGACTGAAGGGGTGAAAGACCTTTCTGAATGCCTGAGTGGGAAAATGGTGGCAGCCAGGGCAGCAGACTCCGAGGTGGTGCTGGTACTTTCCATTCTCTGTGGAATGACCCTTGACTTATCCACAGGTCATATCAAAATCAATAATTCTGGCCCCTAAACCTGTCCTCGACTTAGGTTGATTTATACACAAGTAAATGTAATAGTTTGCCTAAACATGTCTACTACATGACTGCAATCGAAGTTCATTATATTGTTATTTTGGAGAAATTCATTTATCAGCTGACAGTATTTCTGGGCAGGTTCAAGCAACACACTTTTCCTCCTCTGAACCGTATTATCTGGGTATTGGAGTATACAAGGGGACTCCCAATCATAACAGAATCTGTATTAAAACAACAGGAAAACAATTATTACAAAAACAATTCAGGAACTTTCTCTGTGTGTTTCAGATGGTCATGGGGCACAGAGGATTTGATTGCTGAAGAGGGGTAAAGGTTACTGGATAGTTTTAAATACCAATTATTGATTGTTCTGTGAACTGTAACTGTTACTGATCTATTTTTGTAAAAATCTTGAAAAAAAATAAAGTTTTGCCTCAATTATCATTAGTAAAATGTTCTTGTCATACTGTACTTTAAATTCTACTTTGAATTCATTTTTTCATTACTGGGATCAATCTCTCACCCTATTAGTTTGTTAACAAGAGTGATCACTGTGTGATTAGTTTGCCAGCAAGAACGAAAACCAGGGCTCATACTTGCCTATTGCACATGTACGTTTTCCTGTATGGTGTTGCAACAACTTTACAATGTGGGCTTTTTGGGTGGGAGAACATCGACAGCATACAACAGCTGGACACTGACATGCTAGTTCTACAAATTCATGTTCATAGTACTTCAAACAGACCTAAAAAAGAAACATATTTAAATTCAAATTGGTGGTTTAGCACTCAATAGAACTCCAACAGTATTTTTAGTTTCAATGTTCAGTCAAACAGCTGAAAGTTGGATTACTTTTCAGCTATTATAATGTTATGTATGCCACAGGCTATGACCAGAATCCAAAGAAACAGCAGGCACATGCAGAAGACAACATGTTTCCAGTGTTGAAAAGACAAAGAGCTGTGGCAGTTAAGCAGCTTGTTTCTTCAGCAATGGAAATAACTATGATAAAAACAGAAAGATGCATATCTCTAATAGTCTGTGCATGTCCTCTCTTTGGACCCTGCCCACAATGTATAACCTGGTCTACTTCAAGTTATTTTAAGATTGAAATGAATACTGCCTTAAGAAGGAGGAAAATATCTTTGAAATAAAATTTGACAAGCCGAAAACAGAGTTGGCAGGTCACAGAATGTATGCCACATGATAATCAATTCTCATTTGCTTCATGTTTATTCATCATCATTTTAAACATGTTTTCTTTCCTTACCATTTATTCTTCACCCTATGAAACAGAAGTATGTTACAATGAAAACACTTTTTTATTTAGTTCTTCTAATTGTAGTCTAAAAACACAGACCAGGATCTTTTAGAGAGTTAAAGAAACCTTACTAAAAATTATAGAAAGCCCTATGTATTATTGCAGATAGAAAACAAAATTGTGGACAGCTTATTATGGTGACCTGCAGCTCCTTCTCTGTTTTATCATCACTTCTCAAATGCACTATGCAGTTTGGCTGGTCCCAGATGCCTGACCCCTTTGCCACTTGGCATGGGGAAATCTAACCTTCAAAAAACATTTGTAAAACTGAAGACAATAAAGAACTGAGGCACAGACAGACATTTTGTGGTCACAGCTGAGGATGGAGACAATTGGTTTCTTTTTAAATAGGCTGCAACTGGGCTGATTGTTAGACCTTCCAAGTTAAACTCTCATAAAAGATTCCCATGGCAATGCCTATGTAAATTAGAACTACCAGCTATCAAACAAGGCCAGTGCAAACCCTCAAAGGGGTTCTCTATGTTATTCTGGTAGAGCAAAGGAATCACAAAAATGTTACAACATTGCCACCACTTACTGAAATCTCTTCTTACCTTCAAGATGGAGAAAAGACAAACAAGTTCTTTCAGTAAATATATTATCTGCAAAAGGAAGTTTGTGTACCTGCTCTACAATTCGGGTTAAACTCATTTTAGGTGTTATATGATGTAAAACAAATTGTAGACTTGTTTCACCCAAAGGTGTTGCTTGGGTCCTCTTTTCAATGTCTGCTGGAAAATGCACCTAAATTAACCATTTCTAGAGACTGCATTAATACTGCTGTCAACTGACAAAAGCCAGGGCCTTACCTCCAGAGAATCCCCAGATATTACTAACGCACAGTCATGTTTCCTCCTGAATGCATTTAGTTCCAAATGAGCTTCTCCACGATTGGTCACCTTAATTAAAAAAGAAACACTCAAAAGTTCAAGGTGGAATTGTTAACTATATTTCTATACAACTCCTTTTTACTGTGATAGAATTTCACTGACATTTTTTCAGCCCTCTTACAGAGACTTTGCCAGCTGGGACAAAGACTGGCAAACTCTGCTCCTGTAACAGCCACTGCAGTCACTGAGAAAAGGCAAGCTCTGTAATGCTGAAGAAAGGCTGTGCAGTTTTGGTCTCCTCCGAAGAGCTGAATGTTTGCTAACCGCTGTTTCACACTAGCCTTTCCTTAAAGTATGCACATCAGCCTTTCATTAAAATATGATAAAGCATTTTCTTAATACTAAAACACAGTTAAATGCAATGGGTCTCCACCGGTGATACATGTACCAAGTCAGATGTCATGTTGTGGTGACCTGATCAATTTCAAAGGTTTCTTTGGGCAAGGAGTACTCAAAGGTGGTTTGCCCTTGTCTTCCTCTGAATATAGCCTATAGCACTTCTTATTCCCTGGTGGACTCCTTCCCAAGTACTAACTAGGCCTGACCTTGTTTATATTGTGAGATCAGAGTAGATCTGGTGCCTGAGGCAATGCTTCTAAAGAAGTTGCAAAATACATCATTGGAAATGAGTAGCGGTTCTACATCACGGTTTTCCAAAGAGAACGGAAGCAAAGAAAAGAGAGCACAGAGCGACAAGTGGAAACTTTCACAAAAAGATACAAGTATTTATAAAAAGATGAGAGAGGAGAGTATGTAAGTTCAAGACCTTTTGTAGCTTATTTCCTTAACACTAAATCATAGTCTACCATTACCATGCTGAAATAATTAAAAAATCCGACATCTAACATATGTTATACATCCAAGTTCCTGACCAGTAGGGAATAGATGTTGCTCATTCACAGTCTGAGACCTACTTATACCAACAGAGTCACATTCTCAGGCAACATGAACCCAAAGGAATGCATTCAAACAGAGCTAGTAACAGCGAATGGAAGGTCCGCACATGCCTCCTGTATCCCCAATTCGAATTTCCTCAGTTTCTGTAACTTCTACTTCGTATGCCTGAGCTGAAATGTTACTCAACTGTTCTCAGTGTCTCCATCAGGGACTTGAATTATATAGAAAACCAAGATTTTAGCTCTATGTATACTTACCTGGGAGTAATCACTGGGACATGCTCTGAAGAAATATTAATAGAATATTTATGTCAATGATAAACTATATAGTCTTATTCTAGAATGTTATACGGTCCCCCCCACAAACTTTCACGAAGGTTTGGGGTGCAGAACCCTCATGAAAATGGAAAAACCACAAATAACTCACCCCCACACACCCCTCTCCTATTCTCTTGCCTTTGGCTCTGGTGCACATGCTTTCCTTCTCTGCAGCTGTGCAAAAGGCAAAGAAGAGAGAGAGGAGAGTACTGGGCATGTGCCTTCCTCCCCATTCTCTTGCCTTTTGCCTCAGCACACATTCTCTGTGCTGGGGTCAAAGGCGGGGGAATGGGAGAGGGGAGCACCAGAGGTGGAGAATGATGTCACATGTATTCCTGCCCCCCCCCCACTCCCTTGTCTTTTGCCTCAGCATGTGTTCTCCATGCTGGAGCTGAAGGTAAGGAGGGGGAGCACTGGAGACAGAGAAGGAAGGTACAGACATACCTTCCCCCTCCTTCCCTTGCCTTTTGCCAATAATCTTGCAAATAATCTTCCCCCTCCATCCCTTGCCTTTTGCTTTGCAAATAATCAAATTTGTTAAGGCCAAACCCGTGAATGTGGAGGGATGATTACACTATAAAAATCTGAGATATTTTCTTTGAACATTTATTTTGAACCAAAGTAGTTGGCAGCTATTCTGTCTCATTCATTGATAATTCACGTGTTCAGTGATGAAACACCTTCAGGATTAATTTATTGTATGAATGTCATAACTGAAAGGAAAAAAAACTAACTCAAACATAACACATTTAAATTAGAAAAATTAATCTGTGATAATACAACCTGTAAAGGCCATTGATAGTTGATTTAAATTCTGTCAGAAGCATTAATAACAGTTTAATAGCAAACAGGAGTCTACAGAGCCTAATTTGCCATTCTGCTGTTTCAAAACAAATTGTATTTACACGTAAATTGTATTCAAATAATTATTTCTGGGAGTTTGAGAGGCTAATTTAGAATGCAGACATACTAATATGCAATTACTCAAAGAGTTTCAAACATTTTTTTAAATTCAGTGCTAATATGGTGAAATTAAAGATATATACGTTAATCATATTGTAGTATGTATATACAAACACTTATTTTTTGACAGAAATTACATAAAAGCTAACTTCTTATGTTCAAAGCTAGCTGCATATTTTAGCATTTGTGTGTTACCCTTATGAAGTATTGGGACTTGAAGTATTAACACTTCTGTAATTCAAGATTTTTTTATGTGAGGCAGAGAAGTAATGGGAGTCACATCTACATAAATTGTAGATCATCAGAATAATATCTTTGCCTCCAAACATTTAGGGCTGTAAAAATCAAAAACAGCTTGGAAACAGGCTAGGACTTCATTATTTTTGCCATGCCATGGCAGTTCAAAACTAATAGCTAAGAGCTATGTGGTAAGTGAATTTGAGAGCCATTTTGTGTTCACAGATTAAAATGAATTATTAACAGAACTCTTAAAAAAAGATGCTACTTTTAGTGCTAAGAACTCACAGGGACACACTAAATAAGATGCTGGAGATCAGTGAAGGGATCTATGTTTCCATTTAAAAAGAAAAAAATAAGCTGTGGGTGCCTTCAGAACAGATTAGGAATGTAACTTAATAAGTAAGAACATAAAACAGATCTCCCACATCATTTTCCAAACCAATGTCTGTTTTCAATGTTTTCCAGGGAGGGGCTGAGAGAAGAGGAAGGATTAGATGAGGAAAACGGCATGGGACAAAAGCACCTCTTTTCTAGCTCCATAGCTCCAAACTACCATATTCACCCGCGTGTAAGATGCACCGGTGTATATGACGCACCCTATTTATATGTGTATAAGACACACTGGTGTATAAGACGCAACCCATTTTAAAACAATATTTTTTCAGGAAAAAAAGTGAGTCTCATATGCCAGCAAATACAGTAATGCCCTCAATCTTTCTTTCCTTTCTCTAAAGGACAAATCAGGAGATTCAAAAGTGGATGCCATATGTATCATCAATTTCAAATTAAAATTAGAGAGAAAAGGTTCTCAACGTAGATGGAAAAATACTGAATGTCTTTTAATGCACTTCAGTTATGATTTCACATGGAGTTCAGGTGGAACTGAACACATTTCTTGCAATATACGTGAAACAAGGGATGTCATAAAAAGCATATTTACGAGGACATCTAAGGAAGTATATATGATCTTTCTATTATATTTCTACTATTTCTAATTCTTTCAAATTCCATACAAATAACATGGACACAAGTCTAACAAACGCATGATCACAGGACTACAGTAGGCATTGCTATGGTTGATAAGATACATAAAATATTGTTAAACATACTTACAGGTCTGAAAATATGAATATCTTGTGTTCTGGACACTAAGTGGGAGCTTTTGGTAATACATGTGGCAGTTTCCAATTTATCTCCTGTTAACATCCATATCTGCAAAATAATTTTGACTATTTTACTCACTGATATATTATGCTCATCTCAAACTCTGAAAATTTATTTTCTTTGATCCATGTTCATAGCATTCAATTCAATAACTATCATAAAAATTTGTTCTTATGTCTTAAAAACAAAGGTAAGAGCCCATGTGCAATAAATCAACCTCTATGCAGACATAAAGGATAGCTCAGCTTGATAGAAAGTAGGTCAGTATTTCGTCTCTTCCTCTCTTTATAGCAGAGACGGGCAGAAAAAAGATTAGGACAGCAACAACAAAAATGCATCCTTCTGTTCCTTACTGAAATGATTCAATGAAGACACTTAGGGCAATTCAGAACAACTTTTTGTGTGGAAGGACTGTCAGCTCTCTTACTCAGAATCCTTTCATTCTAAGCATATGTCTCCCATCCCCGAAAAAACTTCTGACACTGGATCTCTTGTGCTCTAGTATGAAAAAAATACTGGGTCTTGTGTGCTCTAGTATGCAAACCTGAGGTGTGGCCATAATTGATGGGGATCTTCTTCTGCTCTTGATGGTGGAATATCTGAAGCCTGAGTACCCCTCACAAGAAGCCAGGCTGGAAATGGCCAAAAGGAGCTGGAATCCAACTTCACCTTGAGGACCACGGGTTCCCCACTGCTGGTGTAGATTATCCTGAATTCTCCCATGCTATCCATGTCCTTCGATTTATAGCAACACTTAAGTCCAGATGAGTCAGCTCAGACAAAGAACTGGCAAAGATTTGGTCCTGCTTAGCAAGGATCTGCTGTGCCATTTGTCTGCAAGAAGTTCTCAGGTAGAGTTTTTGCTAGCAGGGCAAATTCAAAACAGAATTCCAGTACTACTTTTTTGCTTAGCAGCATCCTAAACTTGGCTAGAGAAGCCATTTTTTGAATCTTTTCAAGCGTGTTAAGTTTTAGCGGTGTTTATTAACATCAGCGCGATGAAAATCAAAATAGTAAGCACCTAAACTAAGGACAGCAAGTTAGGTCAGGATGAAGGTGACATTTGTATTGAGATTTAAAAGTCTGGAAATGGCAAGCCCTGAAACATGTTTGAGCATCAGTATCTGTCTTGCTACAATTTTTCCCCCTCTTATCCAAGTTCTCGGGTTATTTATTCACATTGTAACCAATGCAGCATTATACGTACTTGTATGTTGCTGCATTCATGGAATATCTCACACATGAGACATCATGGAATATCTTATTCAATGTCGACTACACCTATATCAGGCTGGTACAACTAAACTGATGTGTGTTTTGTGTATATTCACATAATAAAAAAAAAGTCCCAAAGCTATTATGTTTAAATAAGGCTTCTACAAAAATTGACAAGATGGTTGCAAAACAGCAGCTTCTGCTTTTTTCCTCTCACTTTCCAAATTCTGCTGTCCATTCCGTAGAGGTACATACGGCACCCAGATGCTCCCTGCATCTTTTATTTTTTATATGGTAACAGAGTGCAATGTCAGTTTTTGTATGGAAACATCTAACAAAGCCATACAACTGGATTTTGTATTAATTTAATCTAAATACAATTTTAAAAATTGTATTTGAAGAAACAAATTAATTAGGTGATCAAAAAAGAGAGGTCAGTACCTTTATTCCAGCATTTCGTAGCATCTCCAGTGTTGGCCTGACATCAGCCTGTAGCTGATCTTCAACTCCAGTGAGACACAGTAATTCCATTTCTCTTTCCAAACTCTCTACCACTGCAGCGACCTTGAGAGTTCTGTCGTGTATACTTAACTTTGCTTGGTTATATCGATTCTATTTCCAACAAGACAAAACAACATCTAAGTTTGTGGCTGCCTGTAGACAGGACTTTTTAAAAAAATGTTTTATTGTTTATTGATAAGTCAGTCATAAACAAATAGAAAACGAATGGGCAAAATACAACAGCTGCACACCACTGACTGGCTGTAGATTCCTGAGATTTAGACTCAATTTTCAGATGTACTTGAAGTGTACAAACATCAATTATTAGTACTGAAGAACTAAGATAATACTAATGGAAAAAACTACAAGGAGAATAAAAGTAATCAAAATGATTCATGCCTATAAATTTCAAAACTGGAAATCTCTTTTGTTATTTTTATTGATTTAAGTATCTGAAATTGGATAGCATCCAGGATCTCCATCATCACACCTATGCAGAAGTTCCATATATTGCTACGTTTCTAATTTGCCACTAAATCCTTGAGCACCCTACAGAAAACCTTGTTAGATTTTATCCCTAATTTGGATATTTTGAAAGAAACCAAATCTAGGAGAAGACTACAATTCTGTGTTGAAAAGAAGCACAGCAACAGTCTCCATTACGATCATTCAGACCTTCTATGTCTTGATTATGTAACTGACTTATTGAAAGCACTTTTTTTGGTGCACTGATTTGCTCAGCTGAACCATAGCAGACAAGTAAAACTTTTCCCTGATTCCTATTTATCTCTTCCAATTGGACCCAACTTGCTCCTTTTCCTTTGTTTTTCTCTAATACTGCACCCCATCATCAACACTGTGTTCTGAGAAACAGAACTTTTGTGACATATTCTCCCCCTCCCCCATTCTTCCTTTTTTCTTCTCTCCTTTGGCTCTTTCAGGACTTTTGGTACTTTTTCTTCAATTAGCTTTGTTGTTAGGGGCTGTTTCTATTTATGCTGTTGCCACCTCTTTGCAACACTTTACTCTCATCTCTCCCAAACCTCATGCCACTGTTTCAGATTTTCCTTACGTTTTTCTCTTCCAAATGTCCTTTCTTTGTTTCACTCTTCAGCCTTCCATACACATTCTGCGAGACACACTCAATGTATTAATTGAAGCTGTGTTAAAACTAATTTCTTTTCCTTCCTATACACTCTCTCTTTCTCTCATTCTCACACACACATGCACACATACACACAGTCTTGCTGAAATTAGCTGTATCACTGATTTTCATCTTGAGAGATGTTAAAGTTATTCAGATACCCTTAGGGTATAATTCCCTTATGGTACAAAGAAGTCCTCATGGCAGAGGAGATGGCAGTTATAGGACATCTATTATTACTAGGAACCATGAAATAGTAGTTCCCATAAGCATAGGGTTTCTCCAAGAAAGTCTGTAAGGATTAAGCCAAAGATGAAACCAGCTAGGGTACAGCTCACCAATCATTAATCAAAAGGAGGTTATATGTGTGAATTTCAAAGAAACAGTTTTTAAAACTAGGATTCCTTTCTCAGTATTTTGCATTACTTGGATTAAAGGTTTTGTTACAGTTGCTGCTGAATTAAACATAGATAGCTTTTTACCTCAAAATCCTGATATTGTTCTTCTGTCAAGGATTTCTTGGCCACAACCAGAGTGCGAAGTCCTTCTCTTGCCATGTTACCACACTAAAATTGCAAATATAATAAATTATAAGATAGCTATAAATCATGTATACATTTCTTGACAAGTATAAGAGATACTTTCACCTTGGTTCAAACTCAGCCAACTTTAATATCATCAAATAATCACCTATGCTTATGCACTCTCTCAAATGGATATTGAGGAGTTGTATAGCTTCTACTACAACTAATGTCTACTAATTCTCAAAATGCTCTGCTCCTTGAAGGGGTGTGTTAGAGTAGAGTATCTCTGGTATTTCCTGAAGGAACAGGTCCAAAAGATTGTGTGAAGGGACAGCTGTCTCACCCCAAGGCTACTGGTTATAGCCTTCTAGGCATCTAGGGCATCTCCCAGCATTTTTATCACATCACCCATACGCAAAGGCATAAAGTTCTGCCTCTCATTTCCATTTACTAGCCTGGGGAGACATCTGATTTGAAGAAACAATTGAAGTGATTCTGGGATGGATGAGGGCAAAGAAATTGAAATTTAATCCATGAAACTGGAATGTAATCCAAACCTTGGTTGTGTGGGTGCTAATATGCATGGAGGATTGTAATCAGTTTTGCACAGGATTACACTACTTTTGAAGATGAAATATGGAGTTTGGGAGTACTACTTGACCCAGTGATCTAGGGAGATGAAGGTGACTTCAGTGGCTTGGAACGCCTTTTATCGGCTTGGATTAGTTTGCCAACAGGGAACAGCACAACCTCAGCTAAATGTACACTGACCATACATAGATTAGACTACTGTCATACCCTCTCACTAGAGCTTCCTTTCAAAGTAACCCAGAAAGTCAGCTGGCATATTATGACATTAGTTACCCATTAATTTCCAAACTCAGTTTAATGGGCTCATACAATGTAAGCTTTGAATGTTTTGGTGAAGTTGTCAAGGACAGCTTATCATTATATGAACCTCCCTGGGTGCTGAAAGGCCTTATTTTTGGTCCCACTAGGGGTGAAGTTTTTCAAAGGTAGACTCATACCTGTGGAATTCCTTGCAAGAAAACAGTTTGTTTCCTTCTCTGTTTGCCCTTCGGTGATCCCTAAGGACTTGTTTTAGTCCATCAAGCACCTCTTTTTATTTTTGTCCCATAAAATACCCAACATGGTATACTGATTTGAGCATTGCATTAGGACACTGCAAGACCAGGCTTCAACTTCCCACTCAAGACACGGAAACCCACTGGATGATCTTGGGCAAGTCACTCTTCCAGCTTCAGAGCAAGGCAAAGGCAAACCCTCTCTGAACAAATCTTGCCAAGAAAACCCCATGATATGGGTGTCTTAGGGTCACCATAAGTTCAAAACAACTGGAAGGTACACAACAACAAGATATATTTAATATGTTTGGTTGTATTGACTGCTTTTATTCTCAAATACCTTGTAAAGGCTTGTCCTAAAATACACTTAAGGCTCATGAAAGTTAATATATTATAGTGAGATCCTAGAATGCCCTCATTTACAGTTATGAAGATCCTGAATGTAAGCAATCAAAGAAAAATCACGCCATTCTCTCCATGATATATGTCATGCTGTTTAATTTCCACAAGTTTTGTTCCCCTACTCCACTCATGTTATATATTGCACATGGCAGCATATAAAACTAATTTTAAAGCTAGATTGAAAAAAACTGTTTCAAAATTAGTTTTACAGGTTCCCATATATAATTGTTACAGGCAGCCAACTATTACTTCAGAATAAATATGAATGGGTAGAAAGATCACTACAGTAAATTAAAACACCAGAATTAAATATAAAACAGTGGTGTTCATTATTCTTTAAAAAGTCTTAATGCTGTCTGTCTAGTGCTTAATGCTGTCTGTCTAGTGCAAAATGCTTATTGATTTGACCTCATAATGCTAAATAAATTAAGCAAGTATTTTACAATTAATTGTGCATCATTATCGCCAAAAGTAATTTTTATGACACTTTATTAGGTCTTCAGGGAGTTTAATTTATTCATGCCACTGATTAAATCAAAGTGCCTAAAGCATGTATTGATTTATATTGCCAATACCATTATGAACATGCATTGTGTGATCATCACATTACCATATTGTCTATATGTAAGGTCAAATTAAGACAATTGCTGGTGTCTAGTACAGTAATATGTGTAATACATTAAGTTTATGAATACACATTTATTTATAGCCTACATTACAGTACAATTTAAAGTAACCAAAATATAACTTTTAGTTATGGAGTCATTATCCAATATAAAAAAAATCAAAAACCCCTCCTCACTGATCATATCCAAGAACTTATACATGACAAAGGTTAGCTCCTTGAATTCTATTTGCTTTGGAACAGATACTGAACCTATCTAGATCTTGAAAAAGCAGTCATTATATTGTTCAGTTTGAAAGTTAATCTTTCTTTTAAAAAAATACAAAAATTGGAAACTACCACAACTTTGTAAGACCTACTAATGCAACATCTGGTTGTATTTCTCATGCATTATGCCTTCAGTTTGTTATTTCTGTCTTTGAAGTAGTCCAAGGCTGGGCAACTGTAGCAGGTCCAGGGGACAATTTTCTGCCCTGGGACCTTCTGGAGGCCACATGGACTGCCAAAAATAGGGGAGAGGAGAAGTGGCTGGAAATCTACTTCTGTTTTTTAAAAAGCACAAGGGTTTCACAATCAATTTAACAAGGTGAACTTCTGGTCTTGGATGCTTCCAGAAGAGGCATTTCACATTTTTAGGGTGGTAGTGGTAGGACAGATATAGGCAGTCTGGGGGTCTGGGCAGCAAAAACTGCTTGAGGGTGGCAGCATGCAGCCCCATGGCCACACTCTCTCCATTCCTGAAGTAGACTGCTATTATGAGACTGGAATATACTGCTACTTAGCCTTCTGTTACTGAATTTCATATTCTATGCATCCCTGGTACTACTACTACAATGTCTTACCTCTTCTTCTAGCCAGTCATTATACTGAACAATGGAGGACATTGCAACATCTGCACCTTTCATGTAAAATGTGATTTCACCTGTAGATTCATCCTAAAACAAATAAAAAAATGACAAGAGCATAATCCAGACATACCATAGTTAAGATTTATTGTAGCAGGCCAGGACTCAGTGATGATGCTGCACAGGATCCTATTGCTTTTGCCAGTATTCATGATACCGCCCCCCAAGCCTTCCTCTGTACCCTAAAAATCTGTTCTGGAGAGCCGGGAAACACTTCTGAGCAGGATTTTGGTATTACAGAGGGCAACAGCGGCAGCAGAACGAAAAGAAATACAGTCCAAATTATGTTGGTATTGGATACTAAAGTACATCATTACATCTCGGCCTAAACACCACACTTATCATGAAGAATCCACTTGGAAAAACCTTGTAGGATCATTACTTTAGCACTGACTTAGCATTTACTACTGTTAAGTTATTACTATGAGGAGACATGGTAACAGTGGAGGGTGCATCCACATTTCTTAATCTTTATTTCTGAAAAGTTGCATGTTTAAAATCACACACTTCCATAAAGATACAACCTGAAAGAGAAATCAAGAAAATATATTTACAAAGCCTACCCTCACTATGATTCCCATTCGTTTGCTCTCAGATGTGAAAGGGAAAATCTGCAGAATATAGTAGGTCATAATCTGTCCACTAGGGGTTTTCAGCTGCATTGAAGTCAAATCTCTGTTCACCAAAGTAAGGCCAACACTTTCTGTCCACTGCACCAGAGCTACCTAGACAGAGACATAGTAGTTTTAATTGTCAGTTATATCCAGTGTAAAGCAAATTGAACACAAGAATTGAAGCCTTTTTAGGATAAATTTCCATTCTCAGAATCTTATGCAGGTCATTCCGTACTCTGAGACAGCAATTCCCTCTGAAGCATACTAGAAGGGTTTACCGATTTGCTTCTCAAGGAAGAGGAGTCATAGAATTCATCCTGACCATGAGAAAGTGTAACATTTATTTATCAGCTGTCCATAAGATATACAAAACAGGAGGAAAGAAAAACATATAGTATACAAAGTGAGCGCCAATTCTAGTTGTCAAAGATTAAAGGACTAGTTATTAACTATAACCACATTTTAGAATTTGGCTACTAACAAAGTCATGCTAATATTGTCCCTACTGAGACAAGAAGTTAGCAGCAATTTATCTGCTCTATGAGGAAATGTCCTTATCAAAAAAACCCCAAAAAACAGAATATTTGCACTCTTATGAAAATAGAAATAAAAATTATAACAGAGCATGTGTGGAAGAGATCCAGTTTCATTCCACGTCACAACATCCTGAATCCTTTACATTCATATTTTTTATGTGTTCTCACATATAAGCAACTGTGGTAGGGGGAAAACTGAAGAATAGTGTGAACAACTACAAGGAAAACATGGGCCTAACATGTATAAATGAAACATTAGGACACGTTGTAAGTTATCTGATGAATGTAAAAGCAGTTGACTAGACAGCTGATTGCCTATGTTGGAAGCTACGTATTTTACTCATTTTGCAATATTTATGTTTTTTTAAAGGACCTGCATCCTCGCCATTATGACACAGTTTGAGTCTGTTGAAACCTCCATAAAACAGCCTCCTACACACAGCCTCCTACACAAAACAGCATATCCCACTTGCTAATAGTGTGTTTAGTAGCTTCTTTAATGTGCACATTTGGGTTTAGCAACAGTAATTCACATACTATGAAAACAGTAACTGATATGTTAGGAACAGATTTCCACTGCAAAAGGGCATCCACAGAAATCTTCAAGAATTATCCAAGATAAACCAGGAATTTATATTACTGTCCCAAAACCTCAGGAGACCTGATGGAGTATGCGCTCACTGAAGAATTTTCTACATAGAGCAGAGCGCTGTAATGGCATGTTGTGCTGATTTCAAGTAAGCACACAGCCCAAGACAGTCCCTTGGGAATTATCCTCTCTCCCCTATCTCTGATATTAACCCTATCAAAACAAACCACCCAGTATGGCAAATAAAAAGATTGTGTAATTACAGAAGCACTGGAACATACATTCCAGCTTCACACTGAGAATATTACGATCATCTATCCCCTTCATTCTAAGACTGAAGAAATAAGATTAGAAAAGTAGGTATGTAAGGAAATTTAAGTCCTATAAGCCAATGATTCTCAACCTTTTATATCTGATGTTCCACCAACACTCTATCAAAGACCTGGGTCCCACCACAATATAACTAAGAAGCCCACTTTTTCCGGAGATGTATGCACCTATGTTTACAGATAATCTCTTATTAAATTTAACAGTTTTGGTAATTTTTAAGAACATATATTGCAGTATTATTGGGAGTAAAAAGACAAGCAAATATAACAATTCCACTAGTAGTTTAAAATTATAGTTAACACTGGTGAGTATAAAATTAAATACAGTGAGGGATGGAAGTTCTTGAAATTTTCCTCTCTCTGACCTACAAGCACCTCAAGACTCCAGAATTCCAAAGAAGAAAAACCTAAAAGTAGAAAAATTGTTTCCTTTAGAAGGAATCAGTATAATAGCCAACTAAACTGTGCTGCCTCCAGTAATGGTAATTAAATATCTCTTAATGGAAAATACTGTTATGACCATGGAAGATATTAAAGAAGTGTAGACAGAACCCACAGAGTAGTACTTAATGTATAAGGTTTATCTGATCATGCTAGAAAGACATGCTAGCGTTAAATAAAAGATAGTTTGCAGGATATATCATGGCTTCAGGTATTATCGTTAGCATCAGTGAAATACAATATGGTGAAAAGATTGCTAGAGGAAAAAGAATAAAATAAATGTACTGTAATATGTCATTTTTAGATGCACAAGAAAAACTTCCAAAAATCTAACGAGCCTACTATATTAGCTGCAAATGCTCCAAACGCCAAAGGTTAATTTTCAATTTTCACAGTGAAAGGTTACTATTACATTCTGACCTGTAAATTGCATCTTTCCCTTAATACCCTATCATCTCATTTGTGTCCCTTTGCTTTAAAAGGACTTGAGTGTTCTATATTTGGTGACTCACATCTGTTTATTATTAAGTGTATGCTTGACTTCACATGCAAGTTGAGTTGGCAGTTTATAGCATGGTCACATTTTAGATAGTTATACCTGTGCTTACAGATAAGGTGAAGGAGCCAACAGACAAGAATCATTAGGCTCTTGTTATTTATTAGATAATTCCAAACAGTCACCTCCAGCAGTTTATCTAATATGTTGACATCAGTCTGGATCTTAAATTTTCATTCTGATTACAAGATGCAAGCTGTGCTCACAAAGAAGTTCATGAACATAAATTTCTGGTTCAAGTTTGAAAAGACTGGAACACAATAATTTCTCTGTCACCATCAAAACATTTTGGCTTATGCTATGGCTGACTTGCATTAAAAAGTGGCAGTGGAGGGTGAGGAAAATTCTAAGAGTGCCTAATCTTTTTCCACAATCTTCCAATCCTTGGATTCTATAGACTGTGCCTGCTGCAATATTTTATGTGCTGAACAACACTCTCATTTTCTTCTGAAAATCTTCTGAGGCTTGTGAATCAGATGGTAGAATGGACCTAACAACTATAACACCACTTTAGACTATATGCATGAGTGAATGTTTGCAGCATCACTGTTGAACATTCATTTAAAGAAAAAAAAACCTCCTACCAAAGAGAAAAACATCACATTGGGGAGAAAACACTGGAGCCTCCTTTGTCTTTTCTATGTTTTTTCCCCTTTTAATACATTCAAAAAATGACATTGTTCATTCTGGCACTTCAGCATTCTACCACCTCACTGGCTTCATGTGTAAACAGGTCCCAAGTCTTGCAGTTGCAAGTCTTTGCAACACTAGTCAGGTTGAAAGAATTGGTTAGCAGTTAGACATGCTCTGGTCACAGATACTCTGAGGAAAAAAATTCTGATAGGCAATGCCTTCTGCTTATATGTTAACATAACCCTTGCCCCCATCAATAGTCGGACGGAAAGATAATGAACACAGGTATATTTCAGTAGGTTTCAGTTCCTATTATCTACTCTATTGGCCTATAAGCCAGTTGCAAATATTCTTATCCCCACCACCTTGCTACTCTGTAAATTCTGGAAGACTGGGGGGGGGGGGATATTTTTACCTTGTTTTTGTGGGGGCTATTTGAGGATGGGAGGCACAGCTGAGTCTTCTTTCTTAATATTGAAGGAAGTCCCTCACCTAAGCCTGACCAAAGATGGTACATGATTTTAACATCAGAATCTTTCACTGAATTGTTAACTGAGTCATCCCTCCAATTATCTTTGATCTTAAACTCACAGGTGGGTTTGTACACACATGCATATCGATCAATAGTAGAATTGATTAGATACTCTGCAAGAGATAAAGGCTTAAATTCTGTTGGTGGTTCACACCAGCTTTAAGAGCACTTTTGACAGGGGTGATCAACAATGGCAGGGGGAAGTCAGAAAAAGCTGCCGCTGTTGCAGGACCCAGGGGTCTAAAGCTCTGCCAAGAATTTATGTCCTGCACTACTTTAGACATCTCAGCTACTGGTCTCACATTTTCTTTCAATTTCCCTAAACTTAGGGGGAAAATTATTACTTCCTCCCAGATTGTAAGTCTTATAACATTGCTCCAGGTATTGCTAGATATTTCTCAAGGGGGCTTCTAATATAATTCAGACATGGATTCACAATCAGGTCACCACTCAAGGCTTCCTGTTTCTCAAGAACCATGCTGAATCAGACCAAAGACTTATCTAATTTAGCGTTCTATTACTACAATAACCACTCAGATGCCTAGGGGAAGCCCGCAAGCAGGACATGACTACTGCAGTACCTTCCCACTTATCTTTTCCAACAAACGGTGTTCAGAGGTACACTGCTTCTGATATGGGAGGCAATGTATAACCATCATGACTAATAGCTATTGATTAGCCTTGTCTTCAAAATAGAGAAAGAGACTCAGCTCATCATCTGCTCACTTTCTAACAAAAGCACCAAAGAGAGGGCACACCCATATCTAGCCAAGTTCAAGTCCAAACTGATACCTATTTTTACTGGATCAAGATGTAAACCTGCATCCCCTGCTATATCAATACAAGAAGACACACAAGAAAACACACAATTCTGAGTGACAAATTGAATAAATGCTCCACTTCACAACTGTATGCAGTGGCTGTGGTACTAGGAAAAGACACAGTTCTTCTAGTTGCTAACAAGTCCAACAAAAGATCCTACAGTATTACTAAAGGTGACCACATTCTGCTCCAACTCTAGCCTATCCAACTCAGGATAAATGTTGGCACATTCTGAAGATGTTCATAGCTAGGGTGATCTTTTAACATTAATTTAACCCCATTTATTAATTATGACAGGATCTACAGGAGCAAAAACATCTTTTCTTAAAATTGACTTTTTTTAATGTTTTATATTCAAGTCTTCTCTTTTTGGCTTATATTTTATTCCTTTCTCTTTCTGTTTTAATCCCACTGCACTATACTAACAGCCAATGACGAGGACAAGTAAGTATATTTAGCAATAATTGCATGGAGCAAACATTCAATGAAACACTTTATCAATTATATGCATGAAAGGAATATCTTTATAATGTAAAATGAAGCTTTCTCACTCTAATCTGTACATGACAACTGCATAATTTAATTACTATTTCATTAACTGTTGTATCACTATAGTCTTACCTCATTTACTTTCAAATTCCCTCACAATAATGTTTTCATAAAATATTTAAATATTCCAGAAATTAGAATCACAGATTTTTGAGGTATGTGCAGGTTAATGTCTAGCCAATAAAGAGCTAGTTTATTAGAATTAGCCATTAAAGAGCATGAGTGATTCATCTTTCCTGACCAAAGAGGGGCAAAGGTCTTCAAAAGCTCCTGTCCACAGCAACTATCTGAATTACTTGGACTTATGACCTTTGAACTTATGGTTCTATCTGCTTAGTTTATACCCCTTTATTACTTCATTACATTAATTTATCACCTGCTTTTCATGATTCAATTGGATATACATATATGATAACATAGCATAACACAGTTGGGTTTTATCAGCAGAGTCCTCAACATGTCCTCTTTCTTTGCTATGCTGTAGAGGGTACAATCAACAGACAAATGAAACTTTCCATTCTTTCCAAGAAAATGAAATATTGATCACTTATCATAAGAAACAATGAGCTTGGCATAAGTAGAGAGCATGCTATGAATACAGAACAAGTTACTTATCTTGAAGCTACAGTAGCTACATGCATTATAATGAGGGTTCCAATTGGTCTTAATAATCTCTTTAAAATGTGTTAGCGAACATGTCGACAGCCATAGATATTACACATATTTGAAACTGAAAACTTCTTTATTGTTCAGTCTTTTCATTAATCAAACAGAAGATCTTTTTCTTTCATTGTCTATTGTAAACATTTTCTGCAGCATCATACTGTATGGTGCAAAAACCTAAGAATAATATATGCTATTACAAAAATCAGAAAATACTGCATTGTTAAAAAAGTAGAATGTAAAAACACAACTCTGTCAAATTATACTGTTGCTTATTAACCAAATATGTTTTGATAGGTCAACAATGAGGTTAAAAAGAAAACATCAATTGAGTCATTTTCCCAAATAAAGCTCCAGGGTGCAATATTCTCAGCACTTTATTCAATAAAAATGCTTTTAAAATGGTACTTGTGTGATTGGGAAACACTGGCATCATCCGTCAACCTAACTGCAGGAAAGTTCAATACGCTAAATAATGAACCATTTACATTATTTTCCTTAGGCTCCAGTGATTTGCAAGCATTGCATCAATAGAGCTCTTAAAAATTATGATAAAGACCTTCTGGTCTTTTCAGTTCTAGCTTTCTTTTTGGTCACATAACAATTTTAAGGTTGTTTTCATAGCTTCATATTTTCAACATTTTTAAAAAGCTTAGGAGATATCTTGCACAAGAATTTCAGAAAAGAAAGACAATTTAAAGAATTACAAAGTAAAACTGAAAGACAGGATTGTCTTAAGCCTTGCCTGAATATGCTTACAATAACATGAAAGTTACCCTGTGATCATGCATATAAGCTTAGCACTTACAAATTCCACATATCACACACAAAATTATCTTACAGTATCTATTGTCTCATACTGTACTCTATATTGTCCTGTTCTTGCATTAATTTCTCAAATGTTTTGGTTGAAAACTGCAAACATAATGGAATGGAAGAGCAATTAATGCATAGCAAACATGTCTTAAAATAACAAGGATGTAGCAGTCTCTATGGATACTTAGCATACACTGGCACTATACGTAAACCTTCTGCTTTGTAGGGAGGTGGGAGAAGCAGCAATACTTTCACAGGTTATGAAATTTTCTGTATTTTCTGAATCTGAATTTGAAGTCTCTAAGAAAGCAAGGCTCAGATTACTGTTTGCTGTCAACAACTATTGAGAGATACCTTGCTTCAGCACTTTTTTTTTCTTTTTACTTAGGAAGCAGAGTAGACCAAATTGAACAGTGGGCCTCCTTTTGAACACCTGTCGTTTTTATAGTCAAGAATTCACTCGGAAAGCTGTTTTATTTACCCAGAATGCACAGAATAGTACTCCTGTGTCAGCATCCCTCCTTACAATATTCCCATCTACAGCCTACTTCCCTCAAAATGCCTTTCAAATTTAAAACTAATAAAATGCAACAGAATCAATACAATGTAATACATACAATCAATTAAAATGACAAAGGCAGCACTTCACTAATAACTACAATCCTTTAAAGCACCATTTACCAGATAATCAACCACATTTCTTCAGTGCAGCAAACACTCCTGTAAAAAAGAAGGCTGGTAACAAGTTGATACATCTTGTTGTGTAGCAAGTTCTATGGGACTGGTGCTGCCACTGAGAAGGCCTTCAAGTCTGCGAACATCTGCTTGCACCTCAGAGATAGGAGCACTCATAATGGATTTTCCTCAGATACTGTAGACACAACCTGGGGTCTATTTGTCTGAAAGAAGCATTCTTCAGTGGTCACTGAAAATAAGTGAGGTCACCTTTAATAATAGGCTGGATCCATAATTTCCCTTCCTTAGATGGATCCATCTATTGAAGTAAAATTCTAAAGATTACTACATCTTCCTTGTAGTATTTAGGGACACCATTCCCCAGGTGGTACCCTCCAGATGTTTGGACTAACATTCTTTTGATCCTTGAACACTGGATTTACTAACTGTGGCTGATAGGAATTGTAGACACTGGGACAGCAACAAATGGGAAGAATCATTTGGAAGGTGCATTTCTTTTTGAAAGCTAAACCATTGCACATATTGTAAGATACTGTAACAGTATCTGGATCCTTAGAATTTCAAATTCCTTACCTCCTTCTGATAAGTGAATAATGGTTGCAGTGCCATACCATTTTATTACTTCTGCATTTTGTAGGTATTGATTTTTCCCTATTCAGTTATGCTGGTATAGCAAGTAGAATGCAATTATTTGATACGATTTTTGTAGCAAGTGGCAAATTTTGTTAGTTGAAATGTAGTGGAATAAACATTATTGTAGCCTTACCTCATCGGGGCTAGAAGCTTGATAAGTTCTGTTTTCATCACTGAAATCTTGATCTACTTCTGCATATTCTGTTTCTCCAGTCACTCCTGTTCTGGATTCATACACAGGTGTAACATTGTGACACAATGCAATTGCTTTTACTGCTTCATGTATTCGACTGCTGACGGTTTTGCGGACTTTGGGTGCAGAAGACTGGATCTTTCTGGAAGGAGTTGAACTGGTACTGTTTCCACTAGCCTGGGAATGGACCTTTGAAATATAAACAGAACATTCAGAACTTTCAGTTCTTTAATGTCTTTTGCACAGCAGGCCTCGACACACTCAGGTTGTGGGGGAGGGGAAGGAGTAAATAATCCCCTCCAATACCACTGACTCCCACTATTTGACCAGCATCATGCCATGGGGTACTGCTTTGTACATCATTATTTCCCTTGGATTTGTAATTCCACAGGGGAAACAAAAATCATTTCACTTTTCCTGACATATTGTTCAAATTGGTGTTAGGAACTGGCAGGAAGACTAAGGTTACTCAGACACACTGTGCTCATGAGACAGTAAGAACCACCATAGTAGACGAAAGAACCATTCTGTTCACACAGTGGCTGAGAAGCTACTCACAGGAAACCTGCTTACAGGATCTGACTAAAATGCTTTCAGACATTATGCTTAAAACAAAAAACCAAACATTGCATAAGCTCACACCTTTAGGTTGTTTTAAACGTGTGCTTTAAGAGCATACATTAGGAAAAGACATATGGAAAGCATTCCTTACACAGGAGAGTCCTCATCTATTAAAATAAGTGAAAAACATTCCCTTCTCTTCATTAGACTACACCTTGAGAGAACAGATTTTAATGGCTGACAAATTTTATTGTTTCACAGCTAAACCATATCATGTCCAGGTGAGGAGTAATTGCTCTCATATGAATTACACTGTACGGTAAATGTTTTCTGTTAAAAGGTAGCATGGTGCACATTAATGCCCCTATTTCTTGGAAAGAGCTATCTTAGCTTGGTGTTATAAGACAATTTCCCTCAGCTCATCAGTATTATCAGACTAACTTTTGTTCAGGGTAACACCGCTGAACCCTTTTTGGCAAGTATGCATTTCTTTTTGACTTCATGTACTGATCCACTGAACCGTGAATATTCTGCCCATCAAATTACAGTGTAGTCTAATAAAGGGTTTAACTTTCTGATCATCTGGCACTGTTTTTCAGCTACTGCTTTAAATCTTTATTTTGCATTCTGGTAACACTGATACCATTATAGCCACAAATAAATTAAGCTGATTTACTCCTTCTGAATTATGTTATGTTTATTGATGCTTGTATAATTTAATTTCACACAAATTCCATTAAAGATTATGCCCTCTATCACAGAATGCTTCCAGTGGGGAAATATAATCAGGTTATAATAGATTTGTGTGTTGCATTAGAGTGGACCTAGTCTGCTATTGTCATCTTAATAATAAAACTGAACACAAACAAGAGGAAAAAAAATCAATGCCACATAAGAACCACTGTATAAACTGGCTGCTTTAATAATCATTGCTTAAATAAAAGAGTACTCAATACAGACTTTTGGAAGCAACTATTTAACAGCTACTTATTTTCTACTGGAATGCCATTCCTTCACAGAAAATATGGTATATGTTGCTTGGTTATTATGGTATTTAGAACTGAGGAGAAAAGAAAGAATTCTCCCAAGCAAAAGAACTAGCCCTGGTTTTAACTGTATTTATTTATTTATTTATTCAGCTTTTGGATTAAAATATGCTAAATTCCTTCACTCAGTCCCTTTTTTCATTATCTCGAAGTCTAGGTTTTGTGACAATGGGAGTATATCAAATCAATGAAATGGGGTTGGGTCCTTAGAGTAACTACAAACACTATTTACGGGCTGGCAATTGCACAATGAATCTCCATTTCTATTAAACTTGCATGGAGATATCATGACCTATGTGAGGTAAGAAATTTGTTTGCCTGCCACAAGAACGGAATATGACCTGACAAACACATGAACTGACTGAGCACATCATATTAAGTCTTCCACCTGGTCTGCAGAATTTGCAAGTTTCACTACACTTTAAGAAGGAGGACATATCCTGCAACACAGTAATTTGTAATACCAAGCATTTCACTATCCGCATATACACAAACCTGTGCAGGATACATTGTTTTATCTACAGATCATTAAACGTGGGCAATGACACCAGTTATCATTTCGTCCATGGCAAATTTCATTAAAATTGTTGCTCAGCTGCCACAGTACAGTGGTAAGAGCATAGGGAGGCCTCAGTTTAAATCTCTGTTCATAAGTGAACTCACAGGGTGCCTCAACCAAATCCCTATAACAGCTGTTTCTTGCAACTGTATTATGGGATTAATAATATTGGTATATTTTACATGGTGGTTGTAAGGATTACTAAAATAATTTATCTGAAATCTGAGTATAAAGCAAAAGAAAAAAAGGAAAAAAAACCCAAGAATTGTTCTTCCTATTTCACTTCTCTGTATGTATTAGTGAATATGTATCTGCTACCCCACCCAAATTTGTTAGTTACAAATATGACCTTGAGCAAAATCTTTAGGCTTGAAGTTATTTCCAAGTGTCATACAAAATTGAATTGAAATCCTGGACAGCTTCGTATAGCAACAGCTTTGTATAAATGGCATGGAAGAATGGATCTCTTGAATGTACACAAACAAACAACAAATCGATATCAGGCTTTTCTGTAACACAACATACAACATTTTGGCTTCAGACACTAAGGAGTGATTCTAAGCAACTTCTGCTATTGAAATAGAGAAGGCATAAGAAGGAGTGGGCAAGGCCCAACAAAATGGGTACAAAATGAGCATGAAACAGTTCCAGCTAAAAAGATGCATCCAGACCAGCCGTCATTCTCTTTCTGCCCAGTTCTCTTCCTGTATCCACTGGTGGGCAGAAGCAGAAACCTCATTGTAACTAATACTTGAAGACATTTGCGCTTACTTGCTATCAGGTAAACAGCAGTGGCTTAGGGTAAGTTAACTGGGAAAATGCATGGCTTGCTGAACATCATAAGGCCAGCTCAATACCAGACCCTACTATAGGTTATAAGGGCAATACTGGCTATGTGTTTTAGTGTGATTGCCTTATAATTAACAGACTGGTTTGGACTGACAGAAAGTATGCTGTGGCAAGCCAAAAGAGCTCCAGTGGTAGTTTCAACAGGCACATTCTTCATCTATCTCCCCAGTGAAGACAAGCAACATGTCCGACTGCCGTAATGTCTGATAACATATAGCATAAACCCAATAGTTCTACTGTTCACCATTATAAAGCTGTTATTAATTCAATTCCTTTATATAGGCAATTTCACATAACTCTGAAATATATTGCATTATGTAATTATATATATTACTGGAAATTCGGATTCATTCACAGTACACGTATGTTTTTGTTCTCTACACTGAGTTTTACTGAAAGAACTATAATAATAGTAAGGAATTAACTGAGAAGCACTAAATACCTGGGAGTAGGAATTAATAATATGATTTTGGATCTCATCCATTGTGTCTGTTCCATATGATACGGTTCCAAGGTGGAGACGCTTAAATATCATCTCATTCTGAGTCAATGTACCTGTACCAAAAATAGTAAACATACACATTAAATGTTCACTTTCTTGGACTATTAACAGTCCTATAGATCCTTTCATTTTTCTGCTTTGCAAGTCCCAGTAAGTCAAACTCACTCTATAAATATCTGAATAGAAAGAACTATAAAGCTCTGTAGAATTAGTTTCATGTTTAGAATTAAACTGTCAAAATCCTATATACTCAGGAAGAGCTGGCCAGCAAAGAACTTCAATGGCACCGGAAACTATGGTTCGCTAGCATGACCTAAGAACAATGTACTATGAATCTTTGAATGCAAGAACCACTAAATTGGGTTGATGTATCCTTGTAGCCCATTTCCCTTGGTACCATATTGCTTGTTGGAAAAATTCTACTTGATAACAGCAAAGATTTATATTGTCCAGCATGTTGTTCCCACAATGCCCAGTCAGACATCCATGGGAGGCCAAAATGAGTGCCACTGAACCCTCCTGCCTGGCCATGTTCTCCAACAATCAGTACTGGAACACAGTGCCTCTGATAAGGTGGTGAATATACAATTCTATGATTAGAAGCTACTAACAGTTTTAATGATTCTAGCACATGAAATCGTGTATATCCTATGATATCATCTGAATGGACAGCCCTGATATTTTCAACTGAGTATTATGACTTTTGCAATAAGTTACATGGTCAAGACAGCCCACTACATTTACAACATACTTTATTTCAGTGGGTTGGATGTGAGTTCTCTTCCATGAATGGGAGATCCTTCCATTAACAGGTATTCTGACCCAAATGAAGTGTCTGCTGGAAGATCTGAGGGGATGGGAAAGTAATTTTCAATTATTTCCTCTTCCCTCTGGAACTCTCCCTTCCAGTCCTCTGGAGCAGATCCTGAGGACTGAGAGATTGGAGATGAAGAGGTTTCCCCTTTTCTGTGGTTGATGTGATGCTCCCCACCAGAACATTAAGGTCCAAATCAATAAATGTGAGCTTGATTAGGGTTCCTGAGACCTTAAAGGTCATGTCAACATCAAGAACTGTCCCCTCAAAAGGATTTTGATCAAAATAAATGTAAAATATTTTCTTCCCAACAAATCTAGATGTGACTTCAGAAAAACAAAGAAAATTCCATGCTGTTTCAAATGGGCCACTGGAAATTATCATCCCATTTCAATAAATGTAGCCTGTAATCGTACAAAGCCTTGAATTTCAGAATCAACATAAATAGTATGCTTTTAGAGATCACTTCCGATCTGTAAGAAACTACCGGTTGTCAGTCAAAGAGTGACATTATGTTCATGAGTCAACAGTGACATCCTTGATTCCAAGAAAGCTTTAATTGAAGAGTGGTGTTGCAGGGTGTGATGATAAGATACAGGCCTGAAAGTTATCGCTGGACAGGTTCATCAGCTAATTCAGTCAAGGAAGTTCGTATACCATATTATTTAAGCTTCAGTACAGGGTGAGTGATCCC
This sequence comes from Cyclura pinguis, assembly GCA_030412105.1. Classification (NCBI taxonomy): domain Eukaryota; kingdom Metazoa; phylum Chordata; class Lepidosauria; order Squamata; family Iguanidae; genus Cyclura; species Cyclura pinguis. The sequence continues at coordinate 185,439,895 of CM059602.1, forward strand.
ATTCTTTGAATCATGGGGGGACTGAAGTTATTTTGTCATTTAACAATTACACAGGATGGATTATTAATTACCTTAATTTCCATCCTTTCTATTTTTAAGTGTGCCAACATATGGTTACTGAAAGCCATGGGAAAATAAGAAACTCCTGAAATCTGTTTTACTATATAAGCAGTTAAAGACTGCTAACATAATATATAGCTCGAGATCCTTTCAAGAGAACAGAAAATATCCCCTTGTGTAGAATGGAGACTTATTTCTGATCTTGTGCCCTCTTTCGCTATGTCAGTTAAACACAGCAAGTCATAGGAAGAAAGAAAGCTACAACAGTGGATGCACTATAATTACTGTTCAGAGATTAGATATTGTTTAGACAGTTAACATCCAGCTTTTGTACCCAAAAGGGGACACCTCTATTTGCGCTCTTGAGGTAAGTTCATGGTGGTTAAATATGGAACTTTCTTCCCAATTATAGACTACACATTCAACTTCCTGTTTTCCTGGTTTTTATAATATTCATGACTTACTCTCAATCATACAATTATCAGAACAAATCAATCTGTTGTATATTTTTAGAAAAGTAATTTTTTCACACACTGGTACATTTATATACACAGACATACTGGGGGTGCAGGGCTGAGAGAATATGTTTCAAATTCATCCCATAAGTAGGATTTCTGTGGCTACTTTAAACAAGACATCATTTGTTCCATGTGATGATCTTGCGATCAGTTGTGTGTACTGCCCCCACTAAAATAAAAGTGTATAATCCTATCTAGGGTATTTATAAACCTTCTTAAGACACCATCTTGAATTAAACAAATATTTTCATAAAAAGAAGGAGAGGGGAGAAAAAAATAAGTGTGGCAGAATCATTAAGGCTAATTTGTTCTTATTTTAGTATGAGCTTTCATGGACATAAATCCACTTCTTTGGATGCAGTACTGGTGCTGCATCAAAGAAGTGGGTTTATATCCACGAAAGCTCATGCGAAAATAAAAACCAATTAGTCTTAAAGGTGCTGTCACACAGTTCTTTTTTTCTTCCTCCTCCCATCCTCTTTTTTGTGCAGTAAGAGACTAATATTGTTACTTCTTTGAAAAATATTGTCACGAAGCTCTGATAACCTGCAAAGTCAACCTCTTTCAAATATCAAACAGGTATTCCTCATATGATTTAAATAGAAGCTGGCAAGAGGAGTGTACAGCATCCAGCTTATTTATTTATTTGCCACCTCTCTCCCAGAGTGGATTCCAAGGCAGCTTCCAAAAACGTTAAAATGTTAATAAAACAATTAAAACATTTAAGAACATATAAAATTATGAAAAGCCTACAAAATTTTAAAAACATCTTGATTAATTCAAAGCCCACCTGTTTATGTATTAAAAGCCTGCCGGAGAAACGAGATCAAAGAGGTGGTCAGCCTAGCTTCCTGAGGAAGGGAGTTTCAGAGGGAGGGAGCAGCCATGAAGAAGGCTCTTCCCTGTGTTTTCACCAGGAGAGCCCGGGAGAGCAGTGGGACCAAGAGAAAGTCTTCCCGTGCAGATCTTAGAGCTCTGGCAGGTATGTATAGGGAGATATGCTCTTTCAAATAGTCTGCACCAAAGTTGTATAGGGCTTTATAAGTCATGACTAGCACTCTGAATTATGCTTGGAAACAGGTAGCTAGCGAGGCTGTTTTGACAAAAGAGTTATGTGCTCCCTGTAACTGGCCCTTATCAGCATTCCGGCTGCTGCATTTTGAACCTGCTGACATTTCTAAACAGTTTCCAAAGGCAGCCCCATGTACTGTGTTACAGTAGTCCAACGAAGATGTAATCACGGTTGTGTCACTGCAGCCAGATCTGATGTCTCAAGGAATGGGCACAGTTGGTGTACAAGTTTTAACTGTACAAATGCACTTTGGCCACTGCTGAAACTTGGGTATCTAAGCTCAGAGCTGCGTCAAGGAGAATACCCAAGATGTGGGCCTGAGATTTCAGGGGGAGTACATCCATCAAGCACAGTCAGAGTCCCTATTCCTTGATCTGTCTTTTGACTGACCAGGAGCACCTCTTTCTTGTCTGGATTAAGCTTCAATTTGTGTGCTCTCATCCAGTCCATTACTGACAATATTGGTTAAATACTGAGACAGTTTCTTTGGAATCAGATGGAAAGGAGAGGTACAGCTGGGTTTCATCAGCCTATTGGTGATACCAAGCCCCAGAAATCTAGATGACCTCTACCAGGGTTTCATGTAGATGTTAACTAGTAAGGGGGGATAAAACAGAATCCTGAAGGACCCCCACAGGCCAATGGCCAGGGAATTGAATAGCAGTCCCCAGCACCACTTGCTGAATATATAGCAAGAGAGGAAAATCTCTAATCCTCCAGACTCCTCGGACTCTTAACTCCTATCAGCCACAGCCAGTATCTCAAAATGTAACTGAAAAGCAAACATACTGAATATTAGCAATTTTATTCATTGTTAGAGACCAGCTGAACTGCAGAGGGCATCAAAACTTTTCTTTTCATTCTCTCTCAATCTCTCTCTCTCTTTTTTTTTTGGTAAGGTAGTTTTTTGGTAAAGTAGAAAGCCAGCATGGTGCAGTGCTTTGAGCACTGGACTATGACCCTGGACACCAGGAATTGATTCCCTGCTTGGTCATGGAAACCCACTGGGTGACCTTGGGCACATCACACCTCTCAGCTCCAGAAAATCCCACTGAAGATTTGCCTTAGCGTTACCATAAGTTGGAAACAACCTGAAGGCACAGAACAACAGAACTACAAAACTTCTTCAAAGCTTCTTACTGAATCACCAAGTTATGTCACATTATTTAAGGCACTGCTTTGCAAAAAAAGTCAACAACAATTCAAAGTGTTTGTGGGAGAAAAACCCTCCCCATTGTGCATGCCTCAAGGAACAGGACATTATTAACTCACAGTAAGAAGCAACTCATACTGTTGCAGCAGGGAAGGAGGATGGACAGCCTATCTACACCTAGGACTATGCTGAAGATAAGCAACATTTTTTCTTTTGGTCCTAGTCTATGCCAGCACATAGTTAAAACAAGCTGACATACTTAGCGGAATGTGTGTCTTACGCCAGAAAATAATTTTTTGAAGCTAACTCAAGACATTTTGCTGCCTGAAGTGAAAAATGAAATGCAGTTCTCCTATGAACCCTGGAATCATGGCTTAGACAGCACAATCTGCAATGTATACCTCACTTAACCAAGACAATGTGGTTCTGACTTTAAAACAGGAAGAATTGGACAAGGGAAGACATACCTTTTGGGAAAAGGGGGAAGGACAGTGTGATTGCTGCCACTACTGGGTGTTCACTGCTTATATTTGAGTCATTCTTTATTTACAGCAATATGGATTTGGTTTGCTGCATCATGTCATTTACAAGATTCCACAGAGGCAAAGGTAATGTCATGTTCTTATCTGTTGGGAATGTGCCAGGCTACAGGCTAGCATGCTCCTTCACCCAAATAATCCAAGCACAATTGTCAGATGACATTTTCTTCAGAACGCTTTGGGTGTCAGTTCTACTCATAGGTGCACATCTATGAACTCAGATGAAAGAATAATGCTTGTAAATTGCACACAGATGATTGAAGAGGGGATGATGTTGCACTATAAAAGTTCTAAACGCTCTCTGAAAAAAGAGAGGAGGTGGCCATTTCATTTACGAAACGCTAACAAAATCTAGAAGGGGTTTCTTTACCAATTTCTACCAGAGATTGATGGCAGTAACAACTGCTGGCACTTCTTAAATGAAGTCTGCTGCATTATAGGTACATGTGAAAGGTCAGAGAAAGAAAACTCTTTGGTAAAACAAAGTTCAGTGTGAGTAGAAGAAAACTGAAAATGAAATAGAGAAAAAGAATCTTCTAGGTAAAGAAAAAAGAAGAAAGAATATTACGTAGCTTGTTAAGCAACAAAATCTCAACAGAAAAAAATTCCCCTGATGTTGCTACTGCTGCAACCATAGCCATAAAAGAGAACAGAGTAAGACAGTCATGTTCTGCCACCAGCTCCCCTTGAGAAACACATGTGAGGATTTTCTTCCTACAGAGAAGAGAAGCAATAACCATCAGCTTACAGGCTCCTAGAAGGTGTAGAGTTTATGTGTTCTAGATATAGAGGAAGCACAAAACAAGGCATTTAAACTCACTTTTCTTCATAATTTTAGAAAAAAGGGCTCATAGCAATTTTATTAAGAAATAAGAGTAACTTATTTCATTTACGCTGACTGGCAAATCACAGAAGTTCCAGCAAGAGAGACTTCAAATCTGAAGATTTTTTTTTAAATGCTGCTATAAAAATATAGCAGAACGGCACAATAGCTCTCACATGTTGGAAAGAATATTTTTAACATTGCTTTCAATTTCATTTACCATGTAAAGAAAGTTTCAGCTACTCCTTGTATCTGTGGGTTTGCTAGAAGAATTTTTATATGCCCTTTAATGAACTAACGGGTTTTGACTACAATTGTACCATTAAACACAGGAGAAAGCAGGCAAAGAGGAAATTAATTTCTATTAAAAAAAGTCCTGAAGGCATCATTCCAAGGGTGACAACAGATGCAATTCACAAGAGACCATGAGGGAAGTTTTTCTTCCCCAACCAAATGCAGAGATCTCTGATCAAATATTACTTGATGCTAATTTGTACTAATACCAAACTGCTAACAAAGCCACAAGAAAACAGGAAAACACAGCTTGTATAATTATAACTAACTTTTTAAAGAGTTGCAAGTCAACATTACCATATGCAATTGCTTAACTGCTGTGATATATTTCAAAACTTGTAGCATACAACCATATAGGCTCCACAACTAAAATTGCCAATTTTGAAGGAGAACCTGGGTAGAATCAGTAACTCATTTATCAGTGTCTTCTTTCCAACACTAACCATCTCAGTTTACCATTATATATTCATTTTTGATTCCCTAAACCAATCTGACTTCGAAAACCAATAATTAAACAATGTGTGCCCTCATGCTTACGGTCTCAAAGACACGAGACACAAGGAAAGGGATGGAAGGGAGGAGACAAAACCATGGTGGTAGTCATTGATTCAGTTGCTCAGATGTATGAAAACGAATTTACTGTGAAGCTGTTTGTATCCAGGTATGCAGTTCCTCACAGAGCAAGTGGGGCACAGTGACTCAAGCACTAAATGACTATGGACATCTGAGTGTGAATCCTCGCTCAGCCATGGAATGTCACTGGGTGAACTTGGGCAAGCTGCACTCTCGCAGCCTCAGAGAAAGGCAATAGCAAATCTCTCTGAACAAATCTTGTCAAGAAAACTCCATGATAGGGTCACCAAAAGTTGGAAACAACTTGAAGGCACACAACAATATAGTTCATCTATCTATGGGAGGAAGCTGGCCTAAGCTTCTATTTATTCTTCTCTTTTGCTCTTCTGATCTGAGCTTAAAATTTAATTTGAACATTAAACAATCCCTCACTAGTCTCTGACTGAATGACAAGATTTCTTACAATTGAATCAACAACACCAAGATGGCTCCAAAAGGAGTAATTTGCTGACATTAGGCAAGATTCCTCAAAAGTTAAAAAATTAACAATCAAAGTTTGCTGTTTCCTCAGGAATCACCACTTCTAAATGCTCCTCAAGTATAGTGGGCCCTCCTCATACACTACATCTGCATGCACAAATGCAAAGAAACATGAAGCATCACATCCCATTACAGTTAATGAATGTGGTGAGTCTCTGTCTGTACTGCCGTAGGCACTCCCACATTGCGTCTACTGGGAGACAATGTTGTGTTTTTGTTTTACACAGGGGTTCCTGGAACAGAACCCCTGCATATACAGTGGGAGCACTGTACTTCTGTTGTACCTGCTATCTTTTCTGCCCATTCTTCACAGCATTCCTATTTTACAAAATGTTTTATGAAGCTGCTTTGGGACTTAATAAAACCTTCAAAGTTTTCCAACAATAAACTGGAAATAATTTTATCCAATGAAGACAAATCTATATGGGATATAAGTTCTGTCTCTTAAAACAATATAAATATTTGAACATTTGATGTGCCTATTTACTGAAGAATTTGTATAGTTGGGGAAAATACTGAGTCAATCTATTTCATAAAAATAAATGGCAAGAGATTGGTCAAAAGAAAACTGCACACCTAGTAAAAAGGCTCTCATCTCACAAAAGAATTAACATAAATATGAACATCTTAAGCCCACATATATGGTTAGCTATGCATCTCTGGTTGGTTCCACCTACTCCATAGGACTATTTGGAAGGGTAAGATGATAATTTCATATATCCTGTTCTGAGTTCTTTGGAAGAAGCCCAAAATTAAATGTTTTTATGGATAAATGAGGCTGGTTCTAAACATGTAACACGAGGACAATGGAATGACATGGTAAAATGCTGAGGTAGAAAATGGACTGTATCACCATACAGCAAATGCAAAGAACACCACTAAGAATTGTCCCTACATGATGAAAACTTCTTGCAAATATACAACTAGCACATCTAACTGAAAAATTCTCATTTAGACCTTTGTTTCATCTCATTCTCCATCTATACAAAGATTTAATGAAGCTGGAAGTTCAAAAAAGTTTACCTCCTCCTGAAGTCAAAACGAGTGCATTCCAATCACTTCATTCTATTGCATGGGTAGATCAGACCTCAATTTAGAGGGATTATATAAATTCTAGCCTTAGTCCTTCCTAGTCAACAGTTGTCATAGCAAATTGTAACTGCAACTAGCAAAATGTCACCATAATTATAGATGTTCTCTCAATCCTAAATAATTTTATATTTAAGGAATGCATCGTGTTGTTGCTCACTATCATCTTTTCCTTCTTTCCCCTAAAGGAGGGTGGAAGGCAGATTACAGTCTGTAATGCAACAGTGCTGGACTGAAAAAAGAGAAGCACCTGAACCTTACTACATGTTGTAAAAAATAGGGATGTGATACTCTAAGACCAATGAAATGACTAATACAGAAAAGAAAGGTCCTTCTGTAGCTTGGGGTATTATGCCAATAATTTCTCTTCATTTGTAAGTGAACTACATATGGAGATTCATAGTGCTTGAATTCTTTCTAGAGTTGATCTAAATTATTTCTGAGTTGCCTTATGACTCAGAAATGGCCCCAACAATCATTTACAACTTAGAACATTAAAACAATTTAGAAACTTTAAATTATCATACACAGCCAAATTAAGAAGAGAAAGGAATATTTGAAAAACTAATACATTTAATCAGCTGAAAATCATGTACAACATTTTCTTAAACTGCCTGCCTCAAACTGGACTAAGAAGTGGCCAGTCTAACGTCTAATCTAACTAACCTATAAGTTTCTATTAGTTATGGAAGGACTGAATATCGTCAAGTCTTTCTTCTATTAGTTTCTGTTAGTTATAGGGATGGATATTAAGCCTCCCCAAATGCAGAGAAGTGGACAGAGTCTCTTCAATGGATTATGGTCCTCACTGCAGATAGGAAAGACAGCAAGCCTCTGGTCTACATTTATCTCTTAAAATGTTACAATAGATTTTCTTATACAACTCTTAACATAACTCTAACATATGTTAACTCTGAATAAATTTTAAAAACAAATCTCCAGTGTTAACACATTAGTCCCTAATATAGGGCTTCCCCAGAAGATTATGAATTCCATTACTCTATGCATCTGTTCAACTATTACATGTGTTAAGTATCTCATTTGGTCCACACAGCCGCTAAAATGTTAATTACAGCACTCAAATGCGAGCGTATGCATTAGTAAATAACTGTGCTTGGAAGATGGTTTTTATTTGTTATAATTGAATACTGTGGTTGCTGTCAGCAAGGGCAGAGGAGCTGCTGCATTGCACTCTTGATGTCAAAAGCATTCAACAAATATTACAAAATATCTTTCTGTTTTTTTTTCCTTCTCTGTTGTTACATGTTCTTGTGCCCTGCAGAGATTAAAATGTCATGCTCTGCTGCCCTTGGAAAATACCAGAAACACCCCCCCCCCCAAAACAAATAATGGATGACGCCTTTCTGTCAAACTTGTATGTGATTCAAGTCCAAACAACCTGGCATTTTGGGTAATGGATGCTATAATTAAAATGTGAGTCTAAAGAACCTGTTGTTTTAGTGGGTGTTTTTAGTAATGGCTTTGTTCTACATGAAGATAAAAACTCCCTAACAAAGGAATTAATGTATTGCTTTAATAGGCTGCACCCTGAGTTAAGTTTTAAAATTTATGAGTTCTCTGCAGCATTGTTCTTTAAACAATGGTATTGTCAAATGCAACCAGTGAGAAGATTAAAGTTCTCCCAGCAGATTAAGTACAAATTATCTGTCCTCCTGTTTCAGCATCATTTGTTCATTTATCACATAACGTCTAGTATTTCTGGTCAGTGTCAATATGCTCTGCATCCTAGCAGTTAACAGATGTCTTCTCTTGTCGAATGAATTACTTTATGTTTCACGCACTGGTGGCCGCAGATGTGTCACTATAGCAACATCATTAATTTCAGATCTTACCGGAAACATGCACTCCAATCAAACCTAATTATACCACATTGCTTTCTTGTCCCACAATAAGGAAACTATAATGCAATTATTGGGATACTTCATTTTCTATTCTGCTGTGGCAAATGAGAGAGCCACTGTGATGGACGCTTCTTGTCAAAAAGCTTATTGATGAAGCACAAACCCAATTTACAATCATACAAAGGACTACCTTGCAATTATGTTGGTAATGTAATGCTCTTTAGACTCTACAAATAATACTTAATCATTTCAAGAGAAACTAGAGCCACGGTGTAAGATTTTTGCAAGGTATTTCCTTTATTCTCTTTTCATATTCAAAACAAGGAAGCCTACTTTTGGCATGTGGTTAAGTGGGACAATCCCTCCATTAACCTGGGTGGTCTAAAGAAATCAGACTGATTTATTTTAAGTAAACATCCAGACTTCAGTAACGAAGTGGCAGACCATTTTTGTGCAAGCCAAGAATCTTTAAAACTACTGTGGAAATACTACAGCTTACAGTAAGGTCAGGAAACTCTTTTGATCCCAACAGGGAGATTTCCCCTGACACAATCAGGTTCCTTCCTTCCCCAACATCTTTTTAGAAGTTTTCTATGCAGAGGAGAATCACGGTTCCTTACATCTCTCTGCGCCTGAAGAATCTGGCCAAACGATGGAGGGACAAAACACTGTCCTAGTCCATTCATGCACTACATGGTGTCCCAGCTGGTACGTGACAGGAACCACCCTGCTATCTCTATACAAAGAGAAAAGCAGGATCTCCTATCTGTCACACTCCCTCCCACTTCATGAATGGTGTACAGGCAGACTTCCCACTCCAGGGGCCTAGGCTTTCATGCAAGGGATCTTCCCAGGACCCTCTGCAGGCTAGAATAGACTTGGGAATTGGTAGATCCACTCTTCCGGTTTACTGATTGAGTTCACAGCATAGTTACTCCAGGTAATTTCCTTCTCCACTCCATTTTTATTCATATATATCTAAATATATAATAACAATGACCAGCAAACAAGGAGATCTTGGTTTGTATCATGAGCAAGTCATTAGTATGTTTAATCCCTCATTTGTAAAATGGAAAGAGTAGTCATATACCTGATAAGGTAGGTGAATATTTATTGCAAATCAGTCATATGCAAAAGCAAGTGCTACATAAATTAAAAATTACCATCTAAATCCAAGGCTGCTGCATGCATTCTCTTCAAAAATGCACATTTAGTCCCATAAGCTGTCCTTCTTCCTTCATACAGAGGTAAGGGGCAGTTACAGTACAAATAATTTATTTAAATTAATGGACACAGGTTTTACAGCAGCTATCGATATGATAACAATTAGACTGATACACTTCATCAGAAAATACTGCTGTTTACGTTCATCCACAGAATGAATTTTTAGGGTATACCTGTCTTATCTGTCAGCAGATACACCAGACGCCCCAGTTCTTCTGGTATGGTGCTAGTTCGGACAACTGTTCCAGGTATATTGTCGTCCTTCATAATCATCCATCCATAGGCTGCTTTACCCATATCTAGGTTCACTCGTAAACTGTAAAATATATAGAGAGACATAGAGATACACACGCACTCTTGAATAACAGAAAGTAGTAAGTTATAATTGGCCCCACAGCTCAGTTTATACAAATAACCAACACATCAACAGAGCTCCATATGAAGTTCTCAAAAGAGTATTAAAATTAATGTGAAACATTAGTTATGTTCAGAGTTTGAAAAAGTTCCTTTTTTGTACTAATTCCCCCAGATTTCCCCAATCAGCATGGCCAGTAGCTATGTTGGCTGGGGGACTTTAAGAGCTGTGGTACAAAGGTAACTTTCTGAAGTTCTGGTTATGATATAATGATTATACTAATTTTGGTATACTCTTTTCTTTTTCTTTTTTTTACTGAGATCAACAGTACTAAATTATCAGTAATAACATGTAATCCAATCATAGATATACTTGGCAGCCCATCCTCTACATCTGCACTGGCAGATCTTGCTGTCACAGTCTGCCACAACAGTGATGCAGAGCCATATCCCGAACATTTATTTGTTAAGATTCTCAATAGATATATTCAATTTCTGTTTTAGTAAGGGCTTAAATGCTCTATAGGCACCAGATCCTGTCTAATCTTGGAAGATAAGCAAGGTCAGCCTTAGCTAGTATTTGGATGGGGGCCTCCAGAAACTACCAGGTGCTGTAGGCTATATTTCAGAAGAAGGAATTGGCAAAACCACCTCTGAGTATTCCTTTCCTAAAAAAACCCCTATGAAATTCATGGGGTAGACATGAGTCGATGGGCAACTTGAAGGCCATACACACAGATATTTGAATAGTCACACACTAACTAAATCATTCATCTCTTGTCCCAGACCACACCTGGACCCAGCACATCTGCATAATCTATATTGATAACATAAGATTAAATAATCAACATATGTTGGCCTAGCAAATGTTACAAATAAACAATATTATTTTAATTTTAACATTAATATGTTATAATACCGAGAGATGATCATATATCATGATGGGACACCAGAATGACTCAGATGTCTCCAAATAAAAGATCATGGTAAATTCAGGAAAAGAAATGATTAAAAATGTAAGAGATTTTCTTTATGTTTCTGTACCTGTATTAGACAATATAAGGAGTCTACGTAACAGGAGTTAAAAATGGGAGGAAAAGTACCATAAACATGGTAGCTTAGAGATAAATGCATGCTTTCACCCATCACTAATCCCTCCACAGCAGGCCTTACACCAAATACAAAGTTTTGGTAAAGATATCAAACACTTGTGTGCCTATGAAGGCTCTTTCTTATACTATATAAAACAAAGTCTCTTCCTGTTATGCTGCTGCTAGCCTTATCACAGTCCCTTGACAAGTCATGGTTGTTCTTAAAAATGAATGAATTGGAGTAGCCGTGTGTTTTAGCAGTAGACACTGGACACCTTAAACCTTAAAACAAACAAACATAAAAAAGTAGTAAACCATTTCAAAGTGATCTCAGAGGCATTTTCTTCTTCTGTTTTATAATTTATTATTAATGATAATTGGGACTTTACCCAATAATTGAAACTGAATCAGCTAGGTGTATTATTTATTTGATTTGGAATTCTTAGTTCCGGCTTGGCACAGTTCAGTAGAAAGGAACCAGGTTTTGGCATTCAGGATCAGGTTATAATATTGTATGCATTCTAATAACTTGCACTGAATTCACCTCCATTTTCAGTCTTCAGATTACTCACAAGTTATATGAGGAAGACAGCACCCTCTTAGCTACAAAACACTGCACTCTGGAGTACTGGAAAAATGAGAAACCAATGGAAAGACACCATCTTGAAGAAAGATGTCAGGATCCCGCGCAACAACTCACAACTGTGCAATTACTGTGCTAAAAAGAAGTCATTTGGAAAGGCCCTACGATAATGCTTTTTTACCCTGTTAGTCACCTTGCCAGATTCGCAGAATGCTCATCTCCTGATGGGCTAATAGTATCCTTTCACCCAATGAGTCACTTGGAATAGTTTTGTAGTGTCATGCACAATAACTTCCAGCTGCCTTTAGTCCAAATAAAATTCCATAGTGAAAGCATTATAGAAAATTTTAACCTGTAGTAGTAAATGAACTACTGAGGAAGTATAAGAAATTACTCTCCAACAGTGACTTTTTAAAATTATTGCACAATATTTGATGAGCAGCACATTAAACTCTCAAAGATGTTTGATTATACAGAAGCAGGTGCCAACTTCCCAAGAGTGCTTTGATCATATAGTTCAGTTTTCCATTAGCATGGCAATAATGGCTAAATATACAGGAAACATTAAATACTTCCCCAAAGCAGCATTTTTCAGATTCTGATACAGAAAAAGCCTCAAAATAAATATCCATGATGGTATAATTGGTATATGGAAAGTAATGTCGAAACTGTTACCTAGCAAGGTACAGAGAAGCCATGTGTTATTAAGTTTTAAAAATGAAAAGAGAACATTACTAGCCTGGCTTGCTTGCTTATTTTCTTATACAGTAGCCTCATAACAGTTTATTTCTGGGCAGTTCATAAAACAGATTTAGTATTAGAAATGAAACATAAACACCGAATACTATCAAAACTTAAAACACAATCAAAACAGTTTATCGAGGGACTGAGAAGTGAGCTTTAATGGTCTGGATAAACTGCATGCCTGATACGAAATTCTTGTGCAACTGGCCATCATGATCTTCTCCCTCAGCTCACAGCAGCAGGCCAAACCAGTGAACCTTCAATTGAAAACACAATCTAGAAGTGAGTGGAATTCTGTTTCCAGCTGGTACTTCCAGTTTTTCTGTCTTTTTTTCTCTCCATTGAATCACAGAGTTGGAATCATGGGCCATCAAGCTCAACACCCTGCTCAGTGCAGGATCTCCAGATAAACCATCCCCAGCAGGTACCTGTCCAGCCTCTTTTTGAGGACATTCAAATGAGACCTCACCACTTTTCTGGGCAATTGGTTCCGGTGCTGAACCACTCTTACTGTCAAGAAGTTTCTTCTAAAGTTCAATTGAAATTTACACTCCTGTAACTTAAAACCAGTTAGACCTGGTCCTACACTTTGGGGCAAGCAGAAAACAAATCTGCCCCCTCCTATCACAGCCCTCGATGTATTTAAAGAGTGGAATCATGTCACTCCTTGGTCTTCTCTTCACAAAGCTGAACAAGCCTAGCTTCTTCAACCTATCCTCATATGTTTAGTCATCCACACCTCTTATCATCTTTGTTTCCCTTCTCTGAACCTGTTCCAACTTGTCTGTATCCTTTTTAAAATGAGATGCCCAGAACTGAATGCAGTGTTCTAGATGAGGCCTGACTACTGCAGGATATAGTAGGACTATTACTTTCCTCAACTTGGAAATCGTGCTTCTGTTAATGCAGGTTACAATAGCATTTGCCTTCTTTGCTATAGCATCACCCTGCTGACTCATATTCAACATTTTCTGGAGGGGGAGTTTTAAAGAGGTATGAAAAGGCAAACTGTCACGCTTTGTGTCCTTTGGAGGTGTTTAAGGCCACTTCAGGGTGTTTGCGCCTATATTTTCAAATATTTTTTGTGATATCTGTTGGGGATAGAAGCCGTGCAAAAGAGGCTGGTAGGCTGCATATGGCTCATGGGCTCTACCTTCCCCATCTGATGTAGTTTCTTGCTCCTGAGCTTTGAAACAAATGCCAAGAATTCCAAACTTTGACCATAGAAAATGTTGCTAGCAGATTCAATTTCACAATTACATTGCAATTTAATTTCACAGAGGAATTTGACAGTTTCATTAACTCAGCAGATTTAATTTTTTCTGTTGGGTTTTAAAAAGCCTTTTTTTAAAAAAACAAAGAAAACAATATTAAGTCTGGATGCATAAAGCACTGTAAAATGGAGCGAAGTTATCCACACAAGGATAAAGGCACACATTCATATACTTCTCATGTACAGGTATTCATTTGTAACAAGTAGTGAAATGCAGCTAGCTAATTCACAAAAATACAGAGAACATCAAACAGTTGCTATGATATCAAGACTTATCTTTACAAAGACATTTATCATTTAAATGTCATGCCTTCCTTTGTGAAAGTGAGTTAAGAGTTAATGAGTATTTTTACCAAGGAACCGTTCATGAGTAGAATGGAGTCTTTTCTCCAATTCATCTTACATCCTAATAAACTGAAACAAAAATATTCTGTACATCATTCTTCATGCCGTATGTGTGTAGTAAGAGAAACACCCATTCTATCAACCTCAGGAAAGTTCCCTAAAGTGAGAGAGAATCTCTGAATGTTAATCTTATTTCCACTCCATTTGATGATGCCATAACTGTTCCACTCTTTTTTCTTTAGATAAATGCTGTTAACCTTTTAACAGAAACAGCTACATAAAAGGTTACACAGATCATTATGAAGACTGCAAACCAGGATTCTAACGTGATACACACAAAGCTAAAAGTTTCTACTCCAATCTTGCTGGAGGCTTTTAACACAGAAAGTTGCTTAGAAAATACATCAAGTTCTTTTTAGGTGGCAGCATTTAATTGCTGCATGAAAAATGTAGACAGTGCAGGGTTGTTTTTTTTTTACTTACATATCATAGAAGTTTTAAACTAAGTTTTAGATCCACTGAACAGTACTTAACATACACTCGTAACCCTAAAAGAGAAAGACTGTCAATGCAGGATGACAAACTATGCTAGTAAGTTTTTTTATTTATTGATTTAACAAATACAGACATTTAAAATGCTATCACAATTTGAACCATCTTCTATCATTATTATTATAAACATCATAGACTGTTAGTAAGTTCATAAGGCCAATAATCTATAAAAGGTATTTGGCTGTTCATGTGGAACCAGACATTTATGGAATGAAATCCAATGCTTTTAAAAAAGTCAACAAAATTCTCAAATTTGTATTCTTGAATGATAGGAATTCAGGTCATACTGAATTTAACTTAATAAGAAATTACACTCTGGCTTCAATGTGTCTACTCCCAAGATGGTTAGCAGGTAATAATATGATGGAAATAATCTAAACCTCCACAGACAGAAGGACTCCCTCTGTCTATAGAATGTGTGTGACCCACCGGAATACTTCCAGGAGCAGAATGAAGGAGGAGTAATCCTTGATAATGTTCCCCTCTCTGTAATCTACTTTTGAGTGTTGGGTAACCCTCTGGAATCCTGAAATGAGTAGTCCTGAATACTGGAGTAGGTGCCACCCACCCCCTTCTTCCAGCAGAAGCATAGAACACCAATACAGAAAAGCTCCTGCCACCAAAATAAAATGCTAAATCCAACCCAGAAAAAAAAACCCAGCAGAATGGTTCAAAACATTACAATACATAGACAAATAGAAACATATTAAAGGATCAAGAAACAGTGTTATCAGCAGCAAGGTAAAATGTAACTATGGCTTTTTGGAGACATTGCTAGGGACCACAGGATATATTTATTATTGAATAATTAAAAGATTTCAAAGCAATGTACAGTAATAATAAAATGTTAGCATTGTCATCATTATTAACATAGAATATAAAATCAACAATCATATAAGGAAGGCTAGCAAGAATAGGTGAGTCTTTAACATATTCCTATATGGAACTGTTGCAAGAAGTCTTATTAGAGAGAAGAGTATTCCAAAGTAGTGGTTAATATACTACATTCCCAGTTCCAAATGATTCCAGGGCATGACTCAGGAGAACATGGCACCATCAGGAGGGCCCTTCCAGATTCCTTTAAGAATTGAAAGGGTCTATATGGGAAAAGGCTGTTTTTAACAAATAACCAGTTCCCAACAATTTTGAATGTGGACCATTAGCAAATAGGGAACAAGTGGAATTTCTTCAAAAGAGGTGCTTTGTGTCATTGGTAAGTCAGCTCTCACAGTAGCCTAGCTGTGGAATTTAGCACTAGCTACAGCTTATGGACTGGTATTAACAGTAACTCCTCTTCAAATGAATTACAATAGTTCAACATGGAGACCATCAATATCAAGGCTAGAGCTTAGAAATTTACTTTTAAAAAGTAACTGGATATAGTTATAGCTCCAAGATTCAAAATAGTTAGCTTCTATTGAAATATTTAACCCTTTATTTTCCCATTTCTCAAAAATAACTTCTCTGTGTGTGTGCACGTACACACACACACACACACACACACACACTGAGAGAGAGAGAGAGAGAGAGATTTAAAAACCTGGATGGAATTAATTACAAGCACCTACTATTTGTAACTAGTAACTTCAAACCAGTCTGGAGGTATGCTAGACTACAGTCCTTAATGGAGGGCCAGGAACAACCTTTTATTTCTAATCTGTATGTTGAGCTAGCACATATTCTGGCAGGTGTTAATTAATTAATTGGTTTGATTTTTTATTTGTTCTGTTTTAATCTTGTTAGCCTCCTTAAGTCCCACAGTTGGGAGAAAGGTGGGGTATAAATAAAATAACAACAACGATAACAACACTAATGATGTCCAAGATGCTTGTTATTAATAGCTGACTGGACAACAGACAAAACTCATTTAAAACTAAGTTGGTTATATATGTCTCTACCTTCACCGTGCTGATGGTTGACCTCCACAATGCCCTCTACCCCCATGGATGTTTCAATGATTTAGAACAACAACAACAACCAATCTTGCCCTCTAAAATTCTTCATTTTTTGTCTTTGGGGTCATCTGTGGATAGAGAACTTCAGAAATAATTTGAGAAAATAATACATTTACAAACAATGAAGTCAATAGTAATAAAATGTTGCTTCTTCTTCCTCCTCCTCTTCTTTTTTTTGATATTGCCAGGCTACCATCAACCTAGCAAGTTTCTCAACTCATTGTTGGTCTGAGCAATCAATGCCTTTGCTCTTCTGATTGGCAGAACTGCCATTCCCCTCCAATATCACACTGTAAACATTCAGAAGCTGCTTTAAAACTGCACAGAAAGTGACTTGGCTATTCTTTACTATAGAGAGCCACCATGGTATAGTGGTTTGAATGTTGCACTAGCACTCTGAAAGACTACGGTTCAAATCCCCACTGAGCCATGGAAGGCCATTTTGATTGTTTCATAATCTATCAGCATAAGAGGAGGATAATAGCAAACCTCCTTGGCATAAACTTTATTAAGAAAACCTTATGACAGAAATGCAATATATCAGTGTCAATCTGAAGGCACATAACAGAGAATGTATATTACACAGATCAAACTTGAGAATAAATTTCTGGGTGGTGTTTGGGTTACTAAGAACTCATATCCACACATTCTTATTTTCAGTCTCATGCATACAGAGCTTAGCTATTAAGCAGTGATGAAGAAAAGGCATATATTCAAAGGCACTTTGTTTCAAAAACATTCTCTTCTCATGTTTAGAACTACATCTTGGTGCTGAAGACTCTAACATCTTCATTCAAAATTAAGTTCCTTCAGATTCCTTTTATATTTTCTGTGCCTGAGAGTATAATTGGTTCTTGGACCAACTTCTTTATCAGCTATAATGGAAGATGAAAAAGGTAGATCTGCTTCTCCTCTATTTCTTAAAGAGAAGAAACAAAGATTTTCAAGGGCTACAAAGGGAAAAAAAGTTGTAGCCCACACTGATCTAAATTTTATTTTGCTATATGTGCTTATAACTCCTGTGGATGTGCACATCTGGACTTCCCTTCAGTCTGGCTATATACAGCTTTGTTATACATTGTGAGAACGTGTTCTGCAAGTGTTTTATTTTGTTTTTTAAAATCAGATGCGCTGGTTATTTCTGTCATGTCAAGCCTATATGTAAAGCACAGGCAGGAACCATGTTTTCTTCTCAATGTAATGCCCTATAAAATATATTAACACAAGTATATGGGAAATGACCAGAAGACCACTGTACTCTTGAGGAGGTATAAGGAACAGCCTGACCTCAGTTTGTTCCTCCATGCTCTGAGTTTTTCCATGCAGCTGCTAAGAATGTCCTAGAAAGGCCTTCAGGCTTGTTAAGCGCACTGCATTTTGCTTTGATTCTTGCATTTTGTTTTGATGTCGCTTTGACGTATTTTGTAAGCTTGCCAGCTTAAAATTCAGACAAAAAGTTGAAGGTGATATCTCCTAATTGGCACCTGCTATTGGCTTGGGACAACTACCTAATTAGTACTATATAATGGGTGCTGGGAGGAACCAAAAAGATGACCACTTAATTGGTGACCTTGATTGCTGAAAGGCACTTAGCTCCATCTTAGGTGTATAAACATGCTCAAAGTTTCTATGAAATCTGGCCAAGTCCTCTCACACCAAAATGCATAAGCCCCGAAGAATGTGCTCTCAAGGGGAGCTCAACAGGGGCTTATAGCTGGGGTGCCATCTATTTGGTGGCTACACAGTAGCATCCCCTTCACTGCTCCATCCCAGGCTCCTGGGCAGCTGACTTAAGGAGTCTTGCTTCTAGACAGATCCATTTTTATATTTAGGCAGCATAAACTTAAGTGAATTTCATCTGTACACTAATACTGCTGGGATGCTGATGCTGTTTAAATTGCATGCTGTTCAATAAATGTTTAAGGCTTTTCCACTACAACTAGTGTCATTTGTTGCCTCCAGATCCTATAAACAAACCTTTTGCCTTTGGCAAGGCAGCAAGCAAAAGGATTCGCTACATGGTTGATGCTAGGAAACTAAGATTGCACACAGTTTTGTACAATGATCCCTTTGAAATCAGTAGATTTCCTGGCACCTTCTCTTGCTGCCATTTCCTGATAATATCAATTTACTTTACAATAACATCTGAAAATACATTAATTACTTAAATAAATAAATAAATAAATAAATAAATAAATAAATATTTTAAAATTCACATGTATAATTTTGTCTCATTCTTATACCTACCTGATTGGGATTATGTACGAAAAAAGGAGGAGAAATCGAAAGAGATTGCGGTACCATGGCCCTACAAATCCTTGTAAGGTGACCATAACAACTGAAAGTGCAACTAGAGCCAAGAACAACGCTTTGGTTAGTTGATTCAGCTCAAGGTCCAGCAAGCCAACCTAAGAAAACAAACACAAATTTTTAAAAAAATCAATAAATAGGACCAAAGAGATGCTTTTCTTTTTCATCTTTGTGTAATATAAAATTATATAAAATGAGAAAAAAAGAACTTTGCTTTCCCAAACAAATCTGAGATTTATAAATAGGGCCTACACTATCCAAATGACCTTCAATCTGACTGAGCACGACACTACAAATGATACTTATGATTCTGGCACACATAAATTGTCCCTCAACCAATCTGAATAATGGATCACTAAATGGACAGAAAAACTGCTTTAAGGATAATCCCTCCATAAATAGTATTTTCAAACCAAAAGTTATGTGACATATAACTTTTTGGGGGACTTGCATATATATCAAATTTATCCACGAAATTCCATGTTACTATGTTTATGTATCATCCCATGCAATAAGAATGATTTTGATTTTTGTAATGTGTTTAGCAGTCATCTTGTTCTCTGCTTACAGGCAGGTTCTTTATACATGAGTCCAGAGGTAAAGTCTTCACAGAACTGCCTACTCATTAATATAACTTGCGAGCATCATCCTGAAAGTGAAGCAGTCGTTATAAGCACTACTTGATAGGACTCTGACTAAAAATAAACAGGAAATTTTGCTAAGTGCAGGGAAGAGTTGCTCATCATAAATTTATCATAAGGAGATGTCCTGCAAATAAAGGAATTCCCTTTAAAGATTCCTTCATATCAAAACTTTTAGCTTTAACTAAATCTTACTTAATTAGGCTAGAATGCATGACAAAGCACCGTCAATGACTTATGAGCAGCAGGTGATGCTGAGAAAAAGAAACTGGTCTTATTCGGGATTATGTGTACAACATGATGTTTAAAAGGTAATATTCTGAACAGTATTAATCTAGATCCTGTGCTAAGAAAAGCTCAATTATGTGACTTGTCCTGGAACACAAAAAAGTATATTCACTTTCTTAACTTTATCATTCTCAAAATTAAAGATGAATAAATTAATGAGTTATAAGATACTGATTCCTGTGCTTTATTTGCATTTTGAAAGATCTGCATTATGCACAGAGATCTAACTTTTTAACCTTGTTAAACAGTTTGTATCTACAACCATAAATTACAGAGATTATGAAACAAATGTACAAGCATGTCTTTCAGGCAATCTGCATTTTGTTTGTAGTTATGCAGTTCTCCAGTGTCTTTTTTTTCCCTTAAAACAAAAACCTTGGGTTCCCTCAGAGGCTTGGCAAAACTATCCCACGAGTTATTCCTAGCACAGAGTTCCCCAGGGCTGAAATTCCTAAACTCTGCTTCGGATTCCCCTTATCATAGCAAACGCATGCAATATGAAGCAACAGATAAAAGGTACAAAAACAGGAAAGCTGTTTATATTCATCACTCTCATTAATGGTCCAGATTATAACATTCATTAAATGTGAATGGGGATTATGCATGGTTTTCTCCCATAGGTATTTTATTAATAAAAATCACCATTAAAATTATTTGATTAGAATGTACTAGGCTGGATCCAAGCTAAGGTGCACTTAGGTGTCACTAAAATCAATGAGACGTCAATCATATGTTAGTTCCCACTAAAATCAATGGGAGTGAAGTTTAAGTAACTTCCTTTGAATCAAACTCACGGAATTTAATAAGAGTACAAAAGCTTAAAAAAAAATCAGAGGATCTTCCACCAATTCCATTTCAAATGGCTTTTGTTTTAAAATCAAGGATCTCAGTCCAGTATAGTGCTCCAGTATGTTTTTCGAGATACAACTATTGTGACAGCAGACTAGGCAAAACAATTATTGCACAAAGATATGTCTCTGATCAGAGAAACTCTTTAGCTTCTGTCAGAGAGACAGATATGGCATAAAAATTCAGAAGGAAAAACAATTTATATACGAATAATATTTAAAATACTTCTGGAAAATTCCAGCATTTTTGCTCACGTATGGGCTGTTCCTTCCCTTGAGAACTAGGCAGCTGAAGACCACAGTGGCTGATTTATCAGCTACATTTAAAAAGCAGCACAACGAGGACAAATATCTTGCAATTTCCGCTGCTTCAACTACTACATAGTTTATGCTTGAATTATTGAGAAAAATAGGTTTCTGGATTAAAATGAAGAAAAATTAAGCCAGGGAAGTAGAGCATGTTTCAAAGCCCAGATCTTTTTGCATTGACAAAGGCAGTCTAAGTTTCAGGCCTCGCTGAGGATCAGATGAAGTCATTATTCATTCAGTCAGGGAAAAAAGACTCAATTACCTCAACCTAAAGATGCTATCAATGAATGCAAAGTGCATATTTTACTCTATTCATCCAAATCCCATTAAAAAGTGAAAGGAATGATTTAATCTGGCCTTCTAGAGTTGGTCTTTTTTTTTGTAATAAAATAAAGAATCACTGTCTTGCGATATGCATAACCAGTACCTCACACTTTTCTTGCTGCATCATAGCAATGAAAGACTGTAAAAGCCAAGACAAAACCTGACAGAAATGAATACAAAGTTTCCTTTGAGAATTGGCATTTATGGGCCCAAACATTATACATAGACCACTGGATACACATATGTAGATAACCAATAGGATAAAAACTTCCCTAATTGAGGGGGACATACGTGAAGCCAAGTATGGAGTTCGTTCTATAAATTTAAAAAACTTTTAAAACAAATGAAAAAAATTTGGATGTAAGCACTTTTTACCTCCAATGGATACGTTCTTTTAGGTAAAGTGACTGGCTATGAACAATAGTATATCTCTCTTAAACATATATTGATCACTTTACTTTATCATTTCTGTCATACATACAGAGAAAATCATACAAAAAAGCAAAAATAAATAAAACCAATCTATTTAGTCTGAAAGTTGTTATCCACTTGTATTTCTTATATTGCATTTTTAATTAATTCCAAGAAGGAATTAATACTTGAATTGTCATGAAAATTTGTTACCTTGTTTAAAATTAACATAAAACAAATAAATGGCTTCATCAGAAGAAAAGGCTAATTTTAATTTAAGTATTTCAAACATTTATTGCAATTTCAATACCTGTAGATTTTTTTCCCCATCTGATCACAATATTTGCTTTGTTTCCAACAACTCTGATGACAGAACCTGATATGCCACCAGAAATTTTAATTTCTCAGGGAAAATTTGTACATAATGTAGAAGACAACCACAATAGTGTTTGTAAGGGGGCTGTTCTAGGATAATGAACACAATAATTGCCTGTATAATCTAAAATGCTACTAATGGCAACGATCGCATATCCATTTAGCTCCTCTTTAATTTATGTAGCAAGTTTTAAATAGCTAATCATTCTTAGTAAAATAATGGTTTATACCAACAATAAAGGGTAAGGGGTGGCATTGTCCTGCTTAAACAAGAAAATATCAGTTTTCTATTTGCTTAATTTTCAAAACACTACATTCGTAAGTGTCCCAGTCTCTGAAATACAATGCCACTTTGATAAGGACATGAGGAAATTATACAGAATAAAATAAAGAAAAAAAAAACACTATTCATTTTGAAAATAATGAAGAGGAAATGAATTAAAAATCCCTCCAACAGGCAAAAGACTTTAAAAAAATATGCTGTTACACGATAACATTCTTAAGAAAAAAAAACTTTAGCAGCCAATTAAACAAACCATTGTTAAGGCCACTAAACGTATATTAATAAATAACTTTGACAAGGACTAGCCTTATACTGTAATACAATTCTAGAAACATGAAAACAATTCTAGAAACATTACAACATGATTCTCAAAGTCCTTCACATTTGCTATGTCAATTTTTATGCTTTCAGGAGTTCTGCTGGGAAGTCTAATCCACAAAGTATCAGCAGGCGATCCAAAGTTTGCTTCATTCCTAATATAAGAATCAAAAGAAGAATTTGCAACTTGTCTGAGTATTCTCCCATATAAGATTCTGACTAATAGTATGCAATGATCTGAACCACTCCAGTATCTGAGGACAGTCTCATAATTAAAACTGAGTTAAGCACAAATGATGCATATGAATGCTTTCTTGCTTTAAGTTTACATTCAACATTAACAAACACGCACTCTATCAAACAAATGGTTAGACATTTCAAGCACTGGTTTCTACTTTCCTTTAATCTTTTCCCAAGTGACTCTTTCAATACGTGAAATTGTGATCAGCCTCACAGTGTCATATAAGAATTAAGAAAAATGCTAACTTGTGTAATACATGGTAGTGGGCAGTATCACATATTAGTTACCTAGAATTTCATATTCTGCAAATACAAAAACTACTAATGGCATAAAAATCTGTTTAAAAATAGGATACTACTTACTTAAAATAAGATATTTCTACTGTACAGCTTATATCAACTGCTTCGTTCCATAACTATAATGCATTTCTTACCATTTTAACATCTATAAAGTATTTCCTTCAAAATACCTTTAAGCATTAATGCGACAACTCTCATACAAAATAAATATCTCTATTAAACTGGTTGTAAAATGTAAAAAGTCTAACACTAAGACTGTAACTCTAATTAACAAAATGAATGCCAACTACTCCTTTATGCATATTTTCTATTTAACTCTTCTCACTTCATGCTTGGTTGGTACAAAACAATATGCAAATTTATGCACAACAACTCATATACAGTCTAAAAGCTTCTTCTGTCTTTTGATGAGAAAATCCAAAAGCAAAAGACCTAAAATAAGAATTCCATGAAAAAAATCACTGTATTTTGCCCTTGACGTCACAATTATTTAATTGCAAGAGAAAACAAGGTCTGAGCATGAGGATACTTCCCAGAATAGTAAGATCCTATTTCAAGTTTTCTATCAGATCTGCTTATAGAAAATCATTTTTTAATTATTCCACATTACTTTTTTAGACAGAATCAGGACAAACTCAACATTTGGCAAGCAATTCAAATCTGGGCACTGAGAAACAAAATATAACACTGGAACCTTACTGTTCAAATGTTCATTTTCAACAAAATATTTTTTCCACATCCCTAAGCAACAATGACATGGTGGTAGTAGTAGTAATTTGTTCATTTTTAACAATATTTAAGTCAGAAGAAAGTAAAAATGTCACAATGCAAGTTATTCAGTTTGTAGGGAAATGTTGTATATATAAATAGATTCTGAACAACAAATTTTGAGGGAAGCACAAAAATATATCAGTACAGCACTGAAACAAATTAAAACACAATGAAGAAATATATTGGCAGGAATTATGTAAAATAATGGACATGTATCACTTTGACTAGAAAGTAGTTACACAATTAAATGCTCAAGTCTCGAAACCACAGCAGTTTTTTAAAAAAGAATATGTAACAGATTATTCACTAAATTTCAGAATCCAAGTTCTTAGGAGCAACAACTGTTTCTTTATTTGCTGTGAAAAATTCACTGATCTCTATTACTATATAAAATATGAAATCCTTTCACCTCTTTAAACTATAGTGATGTTCTAACAGTACAGCTCTGTGCAACCCAGAGACTGACATAGCCTAATTCAGACAGCAGAGGGTGCTCAAGACTGCTGTAACTGCAAAGTCTCTCATAAAACAGTTTCCAGTTTGGATTCTTCACAAGCACAGCCCAAGGGGAATATCACTATCTGAAATGTGTTATAATACACTTTGTTATTCAAGAGTACTCTGTTGTCTTGTTGTCAAACTGCAATATATTGCTATTTACACTGGTGGAGACAAATACGTGAATGTACATTTTACGTGTGTAATACCCCTCCTTGACCATTCAGAATCAGTTTCCTATTCAAGTAAAACACAAAAACAAAATATTCATTTTACGAAAACTATTATGTTTTTTCACACACTAGTAACGCAGACAATATAGTACTTCAACAGTGCAGCCTATTTCTCTCTGCTCACCTTTCTCCATAGCGGTACATAGCCCAAACTTTTCCTATACTTTGTGTGCTGACTTTTGAGAACTTAGTTGAAATGATCATAAACACTCCACAACATCTTAGTGGCTGAACCAGAAGATCCTACAGCATGAAGATATACAGCAGCTCAAGATGACAGCCACCATGGGATTGGGAGTAAAAGTTCCCTGTCATTTTCAACTGGTGGAAGAACTCGAAGAAGGTCAGAATGGACTAGCAGATGGAACAGTTAATGGGGTCTTGTAGCTGATGATATGACACTTACAAGATGGACAGGCATGATGATTGGCCCTCACAGAACAATTTATGAAAACAGAATATACAGCCTTAATAGAACGTAGGCCTAAATATCCAGAAGCACCCCTATTTGTAAGACTAGTAACAAAATTTAACATGAATAGTTCTAATGGAGTGGTGGATCTGAGAACCATACCTGTCCTAGCAAAATGACAGAAGTTTAGTATCAAAGTTGCTGTGCAAGAGCTCCAGCATCTAACAATGTTTAAAGAAAACATGAAACTCCCTCAACCGCCTGAAGGAAAATGTTAGAGTAATTAATGAAAAACAAACAAAAAAATCATGCCCCTTCATTCAAATTAAGTTCTTTTCATTTTCCGCAGTAGTAAATTTTCTAGATGCATCTTCTAGGCCTCCAAGTACTGGAAAGGAAGTTCCCATGCAAAGGAAAATCTATCCTGAAATATTGTAAATGATACCATTTTTTTTCCATTTGAAAATAAGTTGTGCTATAACAAATAATGCTGTCATGTGTAACCACTGTCCACACAGTTGAACTTTTGGTTTCAAGAGAAATCTATTTAAATTTATTACTGTCAAGAGCACACTGAACTCAACTGTAAAAATGCATAAAAAGCATATACCACACAATCACAATGCTGTGTGTGTTTGGCCTGGATTTATATCTCCCTCTTTTCTTTCTCCTTCCTCCATCCTGCCCCTCAAAAGTTCCTATAATCAATTGAAGCCAGGACTCTCACAGTTAGCAGTAAAGGCTTCTAAAATTATCAGCTGAATTTATTTGTTGGTTGTCTTTTGTTGAAATCTGCCTGGCGTTGGAATAAATTGGCACAAAATATCTCCTATTTTTCCTCATCTGTGCCTCTAATTATGTGCGTATCTCTACAGACAGAAATCTGTAAAACAGAAGTGGTTTCAAACTTCAAAAACAGATACATGGTGGTTGTTTTTTTCTGAAAAAACAAACAGGTATATAGATCTGTAGGTAGCCAGCTGTATAAGAGAAGTGGTTTTGAACTTCAAAGTTGTTTTTTTCCCCCCTGAAACAATAGTGAGACCAATCTTTCCTGAATTTTCCCAAAAAAAGAGCGTTACTAATCTTATTTCTAGAATACACAAATTGCTGAACACTACAGATAGATTTAGAGAGTTAACCGTCTTGAAACATGCTTAGAAGAAATCGCTAGTGCCAACTGCTGAGTTATTCATTAATTCAATGCCACAAATGAGCTTCACAAATCTAAATAAAGAAAAGCCAGTTATCAAGATTCTACCACAGCAGTGTAACCCATATCAACAGGGGATGGCCTACAACAGCTTCTGAAATGGTCCGTGAACCAAGATGTAACAGGCTGCTGCCTAGTTGACAGTTGATGGTAGCAAAACCTCTTTCTCCTTTTAGATAATGCGATTACCAGAAGAAGATTTAGCTCCCATCTCAAGAGTGCTCTCAAGAGCATACCTTTACTTCCCCACATGTAACTGATTGGCAGTCATGTTTCTATGGAGAAAAATAAAATGGGGTCTTGGTGTAACAGAAATGCAAAACATGTAGGTATGGCAATGAGGCAGGAGATGGGTTTACCAACAAGCAAAAATGAGCAGGCAAACATCAATAGTGGGAAAAGTTCTTGGACTAGTGCACTGATATGTGTACATGTACAACACTGTGCAATAATGCAGGCATGAGAACCCTAGTTAGTAGCTGGGATATTAATTAGTGTTTTAATACGGGTAGTATGCTAAGAAATCATTGCCTTTGCCAAACCACTGTCAGTGTACTAGAGCTTATGTTTCTCTTTCCAATCTCCCTTTGAATTTTCCTCCTTCAAAGACTGCTGCTCAGAGGTCCAAGTTAGAATGCCTAGGAATGCTGAAGAGTTCTGCAATTTTGTGTTTTCCCATTTCTAATGTATAAATCCTAATGTGTCCATATCACCTGTCATAAAGACCATCCCATTTGTCCAATGTAGAGTACTGAAGGATTGCATGTATTAGAACAGGGGTAAAGTACAGCTTGTGGGCCCTGAGCAGCTTCCCAAGGGTCTTTTTTTTTTTTGCTAAAAAAATAAATTCAAAAAATGGATTTTTTCTCTAAAATACATTCTAAGGGGTATAGAGGACATCTTTACCACAATGGAGCTACCCAGGTCAAAAACAATTTCTGCTTTTTTTTTTTTAAAAATGCCCCTAATGGCTTTAAAATTTCCAAAGATGGTGAGGGCTGCATTTCCACCACATTCTACAAGCCCAGGTCCAGGAGAGGCCCCTTCTGAATCCTCAAATATGGTGAAAATGCCCTCATGCCTTCTACAGGCATTTGGTGCAATTTACTCACTCACTCACTCACTCACTCACTTATTTATTTATTTAGCAGGACCAGGTGTGGCACTCCAAGGTCTCCTTGAGGCTAGTGCTAGAAATTATTAGGAATTATGTTTTAAATATGTTTTGGTGTTTTTTACTGGTTTTAATCATGTTTTTAAAATAATATTGTTATTTAATTCTTTTTTAAACTTTTACAAACTAATGTTTTAGCCATTTTTTAAAAATTAT